>WBMW01003826.1:293335-308652 GCA_013396635.1 Penelope pileata | reverse complement strand
GGATAAGAAAGACAGGGACCTCCTGGAAAGAGTCCAGCGGAGGGCCACAAAGATGATCAAGGGCCTGGAGCATCTCCCTTAGGAGGAGAGGCTCAGTAATCTGGGTCTGTTCAGCCTTGAGAAAAGAAAGCTGAGAGGGGATCTGATCAACGTCTGTAAATATCTGAAGTGCAGGAGGCAAATGGACATGGGAAATCTCTTTTAGGTGGTCTGTGGGGACAGGACAAGGGGAAATGGACTAAAACTGGAGCACAGGAAGTTCCACACCAATATGCGGAAGAACTTCTTCACTGTGCGGGTGATAGAGCACTGGAACAGGCTGCCCAGGAAGGTTGGGTTGTGCAGTCTCCTTCCCTGGAGATATTCAAGACCCGCCTGGATGCCTACCTGTGTGACCTGCGCTAGGGAACCCACTTTGGCAGGGGAGTTGGACTCGATGATCTCTCGAGGTCCCTTCCAACCCCTACAATTCTGTGATTTTGTGATTTGTTGCATTTATCCATTTTGTTGTTGCAAGGCTATGAACATTGGCACAGAGAGGCAACCCTGGAGCTATAACTGGTGCAAACTGTGGATATAACTACGCAGGGTTGTGTTGTATGCAAGTTGAAACTTTGTGAATGTGGAAGGTCAGCATTTGTGAGTGTGACAGATTTGGACTTGCTGCATTAAGGAGTAAATTTGCCACTAATGAGGTGCAGATAAACATGCTGAGTGACTCCAGGGTATGGTTATAAAATCAGGCAGTTTGATTTACCATGCACTAATGGCATTCTCATCTCTGAATAGGACAACATTCATATGATTTCACTTCTGGAGTGCAGTTAAAATTGTTTAGAAACATTAATATCTGTTTTTGTTCCACACTTCCTATTATCATCCATACTGACTAAAACAAGTATAAAATACCTCTGTTCCACAGTACATTGTATTCATTTTCTTCCTGATCTGCATGATATAAATGGCAGGTGAACCAGTGAATCAAGCCAACATTTTGTGTTTTGATGTCATAGACAAGTCAAATTACTTACCGAGAAAATAAACACCTTGAAAATTTCCCACTATACTTACAAAGCAAATTCTAGTCTAATTATAGCCTTATGTTTACTCTCTCAGGATTTATAACTTTTTTCTTTCCTGCATCTGCATTGTTGCAATTGCTAACTTCTTATTTTTAATTACTTCCCTTGCTTTACTGGTTAGCCATACTAATTTCCTTTTACCTGTTCCCAGGATATTTCCACCAAGTGGTATGTACTGGTGCTGCACTCCCAGCACAGAGTCCTTCATGGGTCTCTATGCTGCCTGTGAGGATTTAACACTTTTAGCCGTTGTCCTCCAGTTTCTTTTTAAGAAGACTCTTCATTTTTACATAGTTCTCCTTTCTGAAGTTGAGAATAACCATGGTGCTGCTTTTGGCCCTGCTAATTCCTGTGTGTTTCCTCAATCTAAAAATATTACTATGGCACTATTACATTACATTGCATTTAAAATATATATTATGCTATTATGCAAGCCATTACTTCCTCTAAAATAAATGTTATTTTGATCTAAAATAAAAACAGTTCCAAACATACATATTCTGTAACACATTCTTTTTCTATCTGTTTGTGCAGGCTTTCCCAATACCACCTAGTTTTCCTGTGCTTCCCCTTGTCTAGGCCATTGCATTTCACTCCCTCACATCATTCCATGAAAATTTAAATACAAGCCTGGCAAGCATTCCTTTCAAGTTGCCAAAGAGAGGATTATAAAATAGTAATGGGTCACAGACTGATTTTTAATTCATGCTTCCCACCCTGAAGAGTTATAAAAACAGAGGACTTAAACATAAGCTTCAAAGCAAGAGGGAAAAGAATATGGTTTTGGTGGAGGAAAGCTGCTGATCTGTCTTTGGTTTCTTGATTTTCTCAATGTACACATGAAACTTCAATTCTGAATGTGTAATTGCACACAAAACACTGTAGTTACTGAGTTCCTTTGTTATTTGAAATGATGGCAATGGCACCAGACCCAGGTGGTAAGGGGACAAGGTGCTTGCCTGTCTTCCACTGAGCCTGCTCTGTGCCAGACGTCTTCAAGGTCACCCTCAGAAAATAGCCAGCAGTATTTTGCTGTAGTCTAAGCATTTTGCTGTTATATTGTGACAAGATGCAGGAGAGTATTAAAGTGAACGTATTCTGAGTGAGTGACAACTATAGCGTGGCTCACAGTAGGCAATGATGATAAAACAGGTATCTGTATCTCAACAGCCACTGCCGACAAAACATTGAGTTGCATCCAGAGAGCAAGCCAAGGGCCAGCTTTATACTAACAAGGTTGTGTTATTTGTCAAAAATCATCTTGTCAGATACCATCCTTAAAAGGTTATAATACAGGCCTAGAAAAGTTTACCTGTTGGCAAACTGAACTGAGGATTGCATGCTGCTGACACAGTAAATTGAACACATGCTGTGTGTCTTGGTGAAATACCTTTATTAATGAAGGGTAATGTTTTCCTCTTTTTTAGCATGGAAACTACAGAAGGATTATTAAAAAAAGCAGTGAAACTGATTTCATAACTGCATTGAATATGTCATTTGAGAATGACACATAACAGCTCCATGTCTTGTCCTAGACCTCTCTTGCCAGCGTGTTATTTAAGCCCCTTGCTAAGCAGCCGTCTTTATATGTTGGTATTTCCTGTCCACTGAACAAGCTTAGGTGAATTTTGCAGTAATGTTGAATTACTGATTGTTGTTCGTATCCATAACGGGTATGAGTGAAGGAAAAATTCAATAAATTTTGTGCTTTAAATTTCCTTTTCCTCCTCTATTTTCAGGAGCATACTTATTTGTAAAGATGTTGTAGGTTTGTTTATGCCTGGTAGCCAAATATATACACGTATATGATAGGTTTCAAGGCAGAGCAGCAACAAGTTCTGAGCAGTACATCACCACTTTCTGAGGTCATAACACTTGCAATCTACTGACCCAGCCTGGGAGATGATGTACATGCTTTCAAAGAAATCAGCAAATGCAGCACCTGATAAGCCTTATGGAGAATCACAGCATGTAATGGCAAAGCTCACAATGATGCATTTGGTGGTTAATGTATTTTCTGACAGATAACATACGGCCACTGGATTGGGAAGAAGTGGGTTACTGCTACATAACATCTACCAAAATAATCTAGATAATTAATGTCAACCTGCCTAGATCATTGTAAAATGAAATTGACTTCTACTTGTTTTGGCACTACTAATGGATATGTTCCTTTTCAAAATCTGTTCTCTGTCAAAATTTGCCCTTCACTGATTCCATGCTAATTTAGCCACTCTGTGTTTATTTCAAGCAAACTTCAGTGGTGCCGTTAGCAGTGCTGATTTTCCAGCTGTAAGCCATGACTTGTCTGGTTAAACAATCTCACCTGCTCAAGGTTCCTGATGGTGCATTCTTAAGAGAGTTCAGAGCATGCACAAGGGCTGCTGCATTTTAGTTCTGTTCGCCAAGTGATTTTGAAAGAATAACATTTGAAACAATGACAATATGTTTGCTGTGATTACTAAGCAGTTTACTAGACTTATGGTCTCAACATTAGCTGAAAAATGGCCAGTGACCTTGGTGCTGAACTAGATGAACGATGCGATTCACAGTGATCTGCATACAGTAGCATAATAAAGACCTTGAACAACACAAACCCTCTGCTATGGTAGCATTTCAGTTTCAATTGTGGAAAGGAATCATTACCCCTTTTTGCCGTGATTTTAAGTGCAGTGGTAATGAGTGAGAAAAGGCCACAGAAACACCAAACACATTATTGTAAACATAATAGACCATGTGGGAAGTCACCACTTTGTAGGAAACAAGGGGTAGATCTTCAGAGGCACAAAGGCCAGTCCTGCTGAAACTCACTGAGAACTGAGCTCAAGTGTGGAGTGTTTACTTTGGAGATTTTCCTGACAGCCTCTTGACAAGCACTCTTGAACAATCAAGGAGCAAGAAGCCACTGAGCTACCACAGCCAGTCTCCCAGGAGACTGATGGCCCATGTGAAATTCTGGGTAAAGGCAGCTACAGCAATCAAGCAGAAGATGCTATCCCAATGTCACTGCAAAATGGGATCCCTGGCTAAAACATTGTTCCTTTGTTTTGTTCCAATTTATTTAACCTTCATCCCCAGATCTTGAGTGGTCCCAGCTCGTCTTACTCAACAACTAGCTGCTTTTAACTCTAAATATATGATGTGGACTCTGATTGAGCTCTGCCTTTGTTTTTCAGCTTGTTAGGTTGTTGGTTGCTCTCACTTCTGACCCTTAGCCCATCTCCTGACTGTAACTGCTATTCAAAATTTCTTCTTGTTTCTGATTCTAGCTTTCCTGTTTTCTGGTTCCAGCTTTACTTTTTTAGTCATAGTCTTAATCATTCAACAGTCTCCATCCATGCTGTATTTCTTTGATGCTCTATCTCCCTTCTAGAAAATAAAGCAGGAAGAAGGAATGCTATTGAGTAATGTGAAAATGTTTCTGAAATAAAATTCCATCAGCACTTGACCATCATTAGTCCTTTTGGTCTGCAGCTGACTGTGAAATTAACCATGTAGTTAGGTTTATATGTCATCTCAACAATAATATTGAGAGAGAAACCCTAATATGTTTTATGTAGTATTTTCAGTGCAATACCTTTTTGAAGCCCCAAATGCAATCAGGACCTTAGGAGTGATACAATTGCATATCTGGATGGAAAGGCTCCAGAAAAGAATATCCTAACATACAAAAGGCATAAAGCAATGTGTTAGATTTTATCTCCCCATTGTAGAACAATATGATAGTTGTGCATTACTGTTCAATCACTCTTCTGAATTGCTAACTCACTGGAGGAAGTACACTGTTGATGCACTGCAGAATGTGAAATAGTTTAGGCAGTTATTCCTTGTGAAAAGTAGTAATGGCACTTGGCTCTTCAGAAGAAGTAGGCATGATAATATGATCTACTTTAAAGTGCTCTTGTGCTTTTTGCTTGGTGAGTCAATTTGCTGGAGGAAGATGATACTAAATGACACTAATAACCACAAAAAGGATGAGTGCAGCATAAATTTGCTTATATTTCAGACATTGTGCACATGGTGCATAGAGATCTGCAGAGTGTTGCAGAGCAGCAGCACTGCGATACATCTCACCTGCATAATGAGCACTGCTGAATAACTGTTGGCACTGTGTAGGAAACCCTTTGACTGAGATATGAGCATACCTAATGCTTCTGCCTTGTAAAAAGGACCGCTTCTCAAAAGTGAAATTCACCCTGGAGACACATGAATTTCTGAGGGCAGACATCGAGGTGATATGTTTAACTTTTGCAGTTTGCTCACTACAACCACTGCCTGTATATGTTACTGTATCTTTCCAGCACACTGCTCTGGTTATTGACCTGGTCCTGCTGCAGAGGTGGAGGCTCAAATCGGTTGCTAAGATTTGTTGCTGAGAATACCCTGTGCAAGGTGCAAGGTTCTCCTCCATAGAAGCGTCCACCAGAGCGACAACCTGGGTTTGGAGAATAACGCAAAAGCATTTTTGCTAAGACAGAGCATACCTGTGTTGCTGTTGTCTCTCTCCCTGCTGTTCTTGGCCAGAAGATACATGTATGCACAGCACTTCAGGTCCTATGCTATGTCTGTGGCTCACCAAAGAGCCAAGTTCCTCACGTGGCCACAATCCTTACAGGTTATTTGTCTGAAATTTTATGTGTAAATGAAATGTGTGTTATGTTATGTTATAATCATAGATTCATAAAAAATCAGTGTAGGAAAGAATACTTAGAGGCCATTTAGTCCATCTTCTGCCTCAAAGAAAAATAGACATCATTTCTGACACTACAATACAATAGAGTAACTTTCTTTTGAAACTTTAATCTCTCAGTAGATTTTTCATACTACTGTGCTGAAGATAGGAATACACTGGATAGTGAATGGCTGTTTTATGTATAAATATTAATGTACTGATAGAGATGTAAAAGGCATACTAACAACCTCTTGGTTATCTGGTTTTGAGTCATTGAGCTACAACAGAAAAGATGATGTGAATCAAACTGCTCAAAGGCACCTAAAGAGTCTGGTTTTAAATTTGAGATATGTACTGCTAATTGTTGGAAACTCAAAGGGCATACCAGGGTATGAATCACTCTATGCATGCCCACTTTCTCACATTCTTTACTTAAAAATATAGTTTTGGCCACTGTCAGAAAACTGAGCTAGATGGGGCATTGGTCTGACTGAAGACCATCACTTCTATGTTTATAATTATTATTCTCATCTTTGTGGTTATTATGTAGTGTCTAATAGCTAATAAAGAATGATATCTAGGCCAGGTACAAGCAAAGAATAGTGTCTCTCTTCCAGAATAGTACTAGTAAAATACGACTGCTATAGCAGCACACAATTGATGGTAGCACTGCATTAAAACATGGCAAAGCTTTCCCTCAGTATAGTCTGGCTGGTGCACCACAGAAAGCATTTTGCTCTGTAATCACTGCAGTATGGTACTAATGAGCTAGTTAGGATTTGTGTGCTTTACTGCACAGTTTGCATACTTTGTGTACTTGGAATACTTCAATGTTTTCTAGCTATGCCAATGGTATTTACATTCTGATTGCTTAACAAAACAATGCTGCTCGTTTAAGGAAGGTTGTAATGCAAATACAATGCATGGCAACAACAATAATGTCCTGTGTGCCTACAAATCCCAATGCACATGATGGCATGCATTCAGATGTGAATGAGCTGGACAATGTGAAGCTATGGGCATCAGTTTGCACATAAATTCTGTGTGCATATATTCCATGTACATGTGTTTATCAACATTTTTTAAATAGCACAAGGAGTTCAGGGAAGGTTTTGTCTGTAAGAGAACAGGGATTGTGGTTAACACAATGAGTTGTTACTTGGTGCACACAGGTTCAACTCACACTGGAGTTCCTAAGAGACACTGGGCACTGATTTGGGCTTTGAATCCCAAAGGCATTTAGTGATGCATTCTGCTGATTTCCTTGAGAGAAAGGCATCTGTCAGTATCTGGTCTTCTGATTCCTCAGCAATGTTAACAATACTTGCACAATTCACAAATACGCTGTGAGGAGAGCTTAGCTCCTTAAAGATTACTAGGCACTCAAGTGATGGAGCCTGAAGTCAACTCTCACAACATAGCAGTGAAGTACCCAAACTAACAAGTTACCTTTTTACTGTGATACAAGCTCCTTGTGACAGATGGCCCCCAGCTTTTATACCCAATGGCCTGTGTGTCAGCTGGGACAGCCCTAATCATGAATGATACTTGCCTTCATAGCGTGCTGGAGCCTCAGGTCAGTGAGCTGCTCTCCTACTTGCCATGTTCTCCTCCTCCTCTGCCTTTTTCCTGTCACTGTGCAACACTTCGCTTTTTCCCAGTGGCCACATCTCCCTAGGGTGAGGAGGGAAAATGAAGACCTCAGAGAGAGAGTCTCCCTTTCTCTGTCTTTAGTGATCCACATTAAAATCTCCGGGAATCAGCATGAAGAGTGGAAAATGCAGGTGGACAAAGGCTAAGATGAGTATGAAGAAATGTGAGCAACCCCTATTCCTTGTTTGGGTATCTTGATTCTAGACTACGGGAGACATAAACTACGGCAAGACTAGGAAAGGGTTACACAGTTTGTTGGCCTGAGGGATGTGTCCTGTTGAGGCAGCTGAGAACAGTGGAAGTGTTTATGTCAGATCAAATCCAGCACTCACACCTGTGTACCTGTTGGCCAGCAGGAAGACTTGGCTGTCTGTCCCACAACAACTGTTAGATAGGAAATGGCTTATACCAAAAATCAATATTGAAATGCAGACTCCAAGACAGAGCTGTTGCGTGACTCTTACGCAGACATTCAGCATCCCCAACATGTGATCTGATCTGGTTTCTTGTGGGAAATTTACTATATCCTGCAGGTCTACTGACTTTGTGGTTCACACTGTCTGCAGTGATGAATTCCAGCTATGCAGACAGCTCACAACATCAGGCTGCCTGGCAGAGCAGGATCCAGCACACTGCTTGCTGCCTTTTAGACAGAACTTGGTAAATTGCTCAAGTGACTCCTACAAGGTGTTAGTTTAGTAGTTCTGAGCTACGTTGATGAAAGACTTGATTTTATAAATAGCCTGCACTGTTTTAAATAATCAAACATCTCTATCAGTCAATTTGTTTCTGCAGGTAACAACCAGTTCAATGAGTTCCAGAAATATCTTTGCAGTTAAATCCACTTACACTATTATTTTGCAATACAGTGTGACAAGATAATGTGCACGGTCAGCAATAACTCATTATTACAGTTAATCCATCATATGTTGTTGATATTCTGTTTATTGCCAACTACTTAGAGTACCTTCTTTTCTTTGTCCTTGAGAGGACATATTGTATTCTATGTGATTTTTTGATAGATCTGGTGGAAAGTTTTTATCTGAGACCATTTTCCTGACAAGTCTGCCTATTTGTTCAAAGCAGAGATACAAATCCCCATTTCGTCTTAGCAAACAACACTACAACTGAGTACTGGAAATTTGAGGGAGAATAGGAAGAATTAGGATTTCAACAGTCAGCAAAACTTTGGAAGAACTGGAAAGTATTTCTATGTTTTAATTCAGTAGAGTAGAATAGAGTGGAATAGAATAGCTCGGTTGGAAGGGGCCTACAAAGATCACCCAGTCCATCTGCCTGACCACTTCAGGGCTAACCAAAAGTTAAAGCATATTAATGAGGACATCATCCAAATGCCTCTTGAACACTGACAGGTATGGGGCATCAACTACTTCACTAGGAAACCTGTTCCAGTGTTTGACCATCCTCATCGTAAAGAAATGTTCCCTAATGCCCAGTCTGACCCTCCCCTGGCACAGCTTTCTGTCATTCCCATCCTGTCATCAGTTCTCAGGAGCAGAGCCTAGCAACTCCTCAGGGAGCTGCAGAGAACAATGAGGTCACCTCTTGGCCTCCTCCAGATTGGGCAATCCAAGTGTCTTCAGCCTCTCCTCACAGGATATGCCCTTCAGCCCTGTTACCATCTTTGTTGCTCTTCCCTGGACACATCTGTTTTACCCTGTGGAGCCCAGAACTGCACACAATATTCAATGCTAAATGCAGCTGGCAAATAACCTCTTTTGACCAGCTGGCTATGCTATTTAATGCACCCTAAAATGCAGTTTGTCCCTTGGCTGCCAGGGACTCTGCTGACTGTTGTTGAGCATGTGCTTAGCTGGACTACATTTACCAGAAAAAAAACCACCAAACCAAGAAATGTCACTTAGTGGACAGCAAGTTTGGTGCAGGCATAGGCACAAATAGGTAAGATGACCAGAAGAATGATGTGATAAGGCTGATCTGTTTTCAGTTTCCAGATTTCAGTTGACTTGGATCACTGAAAAAACATTGCATAGCTTTCTGTTATTTGGAGCATGGAGGAGAGGAAATTGTGCTATTCTCTATACTTATGAATACAAATACAAGGAACTAGTTCAATCCCTTCATCACAGGAGTGCTTGTATTATTTTGCTTATCCTTTTTCTCACGCAGTAGCATTTTGTAAAGTTGTATTCCATTATTAGGTAATTTGAACTGAAATCAAGTAGCAAGGAAAATGAAAGATAAAATTTTCTGTCAGTCCAAAATGTTTCTCTCATATCAATTAATCTGATGCTAGGCAAACATTTCTATAGCATCACAGCAATTAAACTGAGTAGAGTATTTTCATCATTTTCTTTTTAAGACTGTTGTTCTTTAGTTCAATTTCTAAAAAACAGCAAACAATGAAAATAATTTTCTACCTCATTTGGATTCTGATCCATCACCCATCAAAGTCAATGAAAATTCTTGCACTAGATTCACTGGTGTTAGAGATTTTATTGCCTGCTATGAAAACTATAACATACAAATTTCTGGTATTGATGGTGCATACCATTTGAACTGTTCATAAATTGCACACCAAAACTTGTGCACAAGGAGTAAGTGAACTCTGGAAAGCTGTATGAGGAGCAAGGGGGATTTGTGTCTTTGTTCCACTTGCTAATCAGTCTGGTTGGTGGATAGGCTGGGATCCTTTCATTTTTGCCTCAGTCTTCTCTGACAACTGCTCATCACACAGCCCTTGAATGAATACTTCAGAAGGAGGGGACTGGGGAAGCAATGTCCCTCCCGCTGTGAGTGAAGATCGGGATGGCTGAGGCTGGCAGGGACCTCTGTGTTCATCTGGCCCATGCCTTGCTCCAGCAGGGACACCCAGAACAGGGTGCCCAGGACCACGTTCAGGCAGCTTTGCAAGATCTCCAAGGAGGAGATCCCACAGCCTCTCCAGGCATCTTATGACAGTGTTCCATCACCTACAGAAGTGCTTCCTGGTGTTCAGAGGGAACCTCCTGTGTTCCCGTTTGTGCCCATTGCCTCTTGTAAATCTGTAAATTCAGGTTGTCATTTGAAAGTAATGAATGTTGATCCTGTAAGCTGACCTCCTGTAAGCTGATGTTGAATGTATGATCCCAAGAACAAGTTCCTGAAGTAAGAGGAATAAGTCCAAGAACTAAATACATTTTCTAGTGCTCATGATGGAAAACTATGCAAAGAAGATGAGTTTTTACTTTGAATTACACAGCAGTAAATTTGGAGTAAGGTCATTAACATATATTATCGAATGAATCTTAGGAATACCAATACCCGAGATATCTGGTGAACACCACATACCCCGGCAACAGCAGGTTTTAGGTTTAAGGACAGAAAAAAGAAGAGCTTTCAACTTTCTGTGGAGTGCAAAATAGTTGTGACAGGCCTGACAAAAAAGAGTTTGTGTTAGCAAAATTGCCTTCACATTTTTAATGAAAAAAACTTGAAAGCAGATTCCTTCTGGTTCAGACAAACATTAATCAGTAGGAGCAGGTACTCGTAAATAAATTAACTGATGCCATAGCCTTCTCCGAACTTTTTTTCTGCCCACAAGCTGAGAAATCACAATATACCTTCTTTAGTGTTAGAATCTAAAGACGTCCTTGAGAAAAAAATAAATACAAATCAGAAGTAAGATAGAATGCTTGTCTACAATGAAAAGAGGTAGACTGTTTGATTGGTTAGTGGTTCTTAACATCCACAAAATTGAGGTCACTATTGTGAAGGGGATCAGTCAGTTTCTAATCTATTTCTTTAGTGCAGTACTACCAATTCATCAGAAATTTATGGGGAAAAGTTCAGCAGAATTCATTATTCAGTACCCAAGTTTCCCTACATGAGATGCATATTTAGTGCAGCAGCCATATTTGTATCCACCAAAGAACTCTACTTGACTCCAAAAGCTTTTCCAATATAATGCTCTGGAAGGTCTTGGAGGTGTCTATTCTATAGCAAGTCCATATGTATCCTTAAGGGAGTCATGAAGTATACTCTCATTTACTTTTAAAGCTGTTTTTATAAAGTATTTGTTATGTTTGTAAATCTTAGCATTGATAAAGTCTGCTCGCTTATCCCATAAATCATGCCTGTAAAATCACTTCCCCAGACACTTTTAATGTACAAAGTACATATATTTACTCCAAGGAAAAATTAATTTATTTCACGTGGTTATTTCTACTGTCTTGTGAACACGAACGTTGATTTCTTCTAGTAAGTTTTATTTTCTTCTTTACATGAAACTCAAAAGCAATGGAAGCACACGGGGCAACAAAAACATGCTGCTTCCCAGCAGCATGCTGAGTGCTGAGCTACCCCTGGCTGTGTAGCTGCAGCCCCTCTGTTGTTGCAGCTCTTCTATGGAAACAACAAAATATGATGTTTTATGGCTGGAGAAAGTCGATGCTAGAGAGGAGGGGAACAAACAATTTTCATTGTGATATTGTCTGTCTGCCATACTAGTTTATACTAGATGTGCATGTGGATGAAAGGATTTCACTGGAGGCTCCTTTACTAGTATTGCCTCTCTCCAGCCTTTAGTAGAGGGCATAGAAATTTCTCTTTTAGTTAAGAAAGGAATTATGATCATTGGCTAATAAGTCAGTCATATTTCCTGAATAACGGGAGGGTAAGAGGCAAAAGAGGATTCTGAATGGAGTATAAACCATCCCTCACAAAAGTCCAAGACTCAAAGCTTCAGTCTATGTTCCCTTTAGAGCATAAGGCTTCATGTATCTAATTCAGTCTCTGCCTTTCCATCATCACCATATTTTTCATATGCAAAATGGAAGAATGGATTGAAGCTTTACTAGATCGCTAGAGTCCTTGTTGCTCTTCATGTTTGTGCTTATATTTTGTAGAAAAAAAATGCAGTTCTATTAAACTATTTCAACAATCAGTGCAATAGTCCATTTTTTGACCAAAAACAGTTTTCCACGTGCATTTCTATTGATCTATGAAGAGGGAATGACAGAGACACATAACAGAATCATAGATATGCTGATTGAAAGGAACATCAGGGGATCACATTGTCCAGCCTCCCCCCTCAAAGTGTGACTGTCCCAGCACTGGGCTATGTCAGCCATGGTTTTGCCTAGCCAGATCTTGAATACTTCGACATGTGTCTACAGCATCCATGTGCAACCTGTTCCAACGCAGCACCACTCTTGTGATGAAGTTTCTCCTGATGCCCAGCCTGAATCTCCTAAGCCATGATTCATGGCTATTGCCTCTTGTTAAGCTATCTCTCACAGCTGAGGAGAGATTACCCCTCTTTTTTAGTAAATGTCCTTCAGAAAGCTGCAGGCTGCTATTAGGCTGCTCCTTAAACTTCTCCTTGACCATCTCAGCAAGCGATGCTGCCTCAGGCTCTCTTCATGGGGCATGTGCTGTGAATACCTCTCCTACCTTCTAACATTGCAATAGTTCTCAATACTTTTTGTAGCAGACCTGCCAATAACTTCAATAAAGTAAGCATATGAAATGTGACTTCATAATTTATTATCAGGGCCTGTACAGTCTACTGAAATATCTAAAAAAGTCTGATTTAATGAATCTAAATCTATCATATTTTAATGAACATTTAAAATTAGACTGTCTGCTTTTCAGATGGGAAGTGGTTGTACAACAGCACCAAAAACTTTAACATGTACAGAAAATGTTCAGACCAACACAAAAAGCAAGCCACTGTCCTGGGAGGACATAATGAGATGACTTCAGTTTTATCAGCATGTAGATAGCAACATGGAAACCACTGGGAACATTATAGCAATTCTACAACTGTTTAATTTAGCAGACAATAAATGAAGTGTTATTTTGTTCCCATAACAAGTGGAAGAGGGAAAACTTACAATGAAGTTTGGTACAAAGTATGCTGCTTCTGTAATTTCACAGCAGAGCAATCACAGACTACTTAAAACCACAAAGTTGTGGAAAAACTCAGCACTTCCAAAGCACATATCACCCGCCTGGGTCTTATTATACTGAAGGTAACATAAAACTGTAAACAGCATATGCTGAGCTTCCATACAGTAAAACGAAGGGCGAGCATCCTCTGCTTCAGAAAACGGCTGTAATAGGTTCAGCTGTAATTAGCATGGTATAAAATTCCTGCAGATTCCTAAAAATGATGAACTCACACCAAAAGTTACCTATATTCAACATGAGGCATGTGGGGTCTTTTACATTAGAAATAGGACTTCAGCACATATAAAAAACAGGCATATGCTTGTGTTTTGCCAGAGAAGCTTGGACATTCAAAACTTATATATTCTGAATTTCTGTATAACTCTGGGGAGGCTATCTAAGCAATTCTAGTCATAAACATAAAGGTGTCTTGGATATGTAACAGTACTCTAGATATCCATTTTGTAGAAACTAAGCTTTGACAACAGCATGCATCTTATGCCTGAGGCCAGCTAAAATTCCCAGACTGGACATCTACTCTTCCTCACGGGAGGAGGCCAGCCTGCTACAGATGTTAGTATTTATCTCCTGCAGAAGGCAGAGAGGAAGAGCCCCCTAGGGCTAGAGTTTGAACAGTCATTGAAAATAATAGGTACAAAATTCCAGCAACATGCCATAGCCTTCAAATACAGAGTTTTCATGGATCATATTCCTGGTGTGCCAAGATGACATACTTTTTGTGCACAATTTCATGTCCTTTGGCCACAGAAAGATTGAGTAAAAAAATTGTGAGAGGATATTTTAGTGTAGCTTACCTTACACTAGAAGACTGGCAAACATAAATTCTCATCCAGTAAGCATGTATTCTGAGCAAAATAGATTGGGAGAGATCAAGAGCCTTTCACATGATATGACTTTTTATTATGCTGTGGGAATTGTGGTTCTAATTCAGGTGAGAAATAGAACTGTGTCTCTCCCATATAACCATTACAGGATTGAATAAAAACGTGGCATGCTACTTCCATGCTAATACTCTGAGCGTGGTTAAGTGACAACCAATTTCAGCAGCTAACAACCATGTTGAATACTTAATTCAGTTTAGCATAAGGGACTGGACGTTTTGCAGTATTTAGGAATAGCTTGTTAAGCTTGCTGGCCTTCGTGAGCCCGTTTGCTGTAGAAGGGAGTTTAGACGCTTAGCTCTGAATATGGATTTTTCTGAAAGTGAAATACCATAGCTATTAGGATTAATCCACCCCCTCCAGGTGATCTCTCACCAACTTAAAGGAAATCAATTCATACATACCCTTAGCACAGAAGAAAAGTCAGACATGCATATGATGAAAGCCGTAAAGGCTTTGTTTTCCTTCTCCAAGCAAGATCAACAGAAAGTTGCCCAACAGTTACCTAGTTAGCATGGCTACTAAAATGGAACATTTCTACTTGTATTCCGTTTCTCTCCCTTTCTTTTCCTCCCAATTTTTTCCCTTTACTACCCACATCCTCTCCCAAATATATAATCTGTCTCTATTTATTCTTTCCTGTTGTCCCTAATTTTGGTACTTTTTTTCCTCTTCAGTATTTGTGGTATGTATTCACCGATAATTTCCACTTTGATCAGTAATTCCTTTAAGTTAGTAACTTCCTTGTGTTATCAGTAGTATTTCTCATTTCTGCTACTTCTTATGTTGCTATCTTGTTCATTTATCTGCAAGACAGGATTAGATGTCTGAACATACACTATTCCCTTTTTGCTTTCTGTAGCATCCTATAATTTCTCATATAGAATCATAATCATAGAATGGTTCAGGTTGGAAGGGACCTTAGAGATCATCTTGTTCCAACCCCCCTGCCATGGGCAAGGACACCTCCCGCTAGACCAGGTTGCTTAAAGCCCCATCCAGCCTGCCTTTGAATACTTCCAGGGAGGGGGCATCAACGACTTCTCTGGGCAACCTGTTCCAGTGTCTCACCACCCTCACAGTGAAGAATTTCTT
>WBMW01003826.1:229580-293285 GCA_013396635.1 Penelope pileata | reverse complement strand
CCAGCCTGTATGTGTACTTGGGGTTGCTCCGACCCAGGTGCAGGACCTTGCACTTGGCTTTGTTGAACTTCGTGTGGTTGGCATGGGCCCACCTCTCAAGCCTGTCCAGGTCCCTCTGGATGGCATCCCTTCCCTCTGGCGTGTCAACTGCACCACACAGCTTGGCATCATCTGCAAACTTGCTGAGGGTGCATTCGATCCCACTGTCCATATTACTTTGTTACTGTAGCTGTGTGTTGGGGCTGGCCATCTGCACCTACATGCTAACAAGTGTGTTGTTGATCTAATATATTTTACATAAATTACTCACTGCAGTGGAAGACTGATTTAATGTGTCCTTATTAGACAAGTAATTTCTGGGTACTCAGTTATCTTTCATCCTCGGTTAGCACAGCAGAAATATCACCTCCTTTGTAATAACTTTTAGACAAGAGATGTTGGTGCATGAACCTTCAGAAAGTTTCTGACAGAGATAGGAAGGTTATATCATCCAAAGATGCCATGATACAACAACTTAAATTTACTTTAAGCTAATTGTCCATATGGAGGAAGGGTAACCATTCATATATAGCAGATAATCATATTAATAGGTCCATTGACTTTGTTTCTAAATCTCTTCCAGATTTGCCCAGACTGACAGAAAACCTGTTAGGTTAATCTGGAGAAATAAAAACAAAAACATCCTGAGACTTGTATTTGGCTGCAAATGTTCAACTTCTCTTTTCTTCCCCCTTAAATAATAATAGAAAATGATTAGCAGCTGTCTCTGTCCTCACTGAACTCTTTCTGCATGGGAGATTACCATTCTTGGCTTTGGCTGCTCATATTGACTGCATGCTTGCATTCTTTCAAGTCTTGGGACTCTGCCACCCTAAAACATTTTCCATGAAAGCAGGGAATGCTCTTCAGAAGTCAGTCTCGATGCCTAGCTCCTAATACTCCATGATGAGGATTCCACATGAATTACATGGGTCACTGGTAGAATATATATCAGTACAACACACTTAGAATATATCTATTGTGTGTGTATATATATTATTTCATTTGAATTCTGCTAATTCAGCCCAGATGGTGAGTTCTTAAGACTACTTCATTCGTAAGTCTCTTCAAGGACAGAGAGCTTCTAAACAGATTGTATGTGACAATAGAAATCACTTCATGCTCAAGGAGTTTCTATTATTTGTCAAAAGAAATCATATAAAGCATGTCACATCAGCTCTTTACTGTCCTGACACAGGTTGACTGAAAGCTCTATTAAGACATCGCAAGCAACTTCTACCGGAGGTAAAGTCCTGCAGAGAGCTTGTGGTTTGAACTGTATCTCTTCTCCTGTAGAAAAGCAGGAGATAATTAGACAAATTATGTCTTTGAAATATTTTCATAGAATATAATTTGTTTTTTAACATCTGAGCAGTAGTGTTTTCAACTAGCTGAAAACTGCAGGAAACAGTATTGTTATTTAATGTTCCACTATCTTGTATAATTTTGTCATGCGTAACATACATAAAGTATGTGGTTATGTTATTTGGATACTTTCTTTCTTGTAGCAATAAAGAAAAAAACCCTGCTCTGTTTCCATTCTTTGTACATTATATTGAGTACACTAAGGTATGTGTTGCTGTTATAAGTAACGTTAGTTGGTGAATTTGCTGCAGCTATGTTATATAAAAATTTATTAGTTATTTTTGCTCATGATCAAGCTTCCAAATTGTTCACTTTCCCCTCAAATATATGTGACTTCAGAGGGGCAGCTCATAAACTTAATTGTGATATACCTATTCTGAACTGCAGTTTTCTGTGACTACATTATTCATGAGTGTAAAAATCATAACAGAGCATAATGAATGAATGATAGATACTGTTCCAACAAATTAAAAATGTGTAATGCTTCTTATTAAGCCTATAGTCCATTTCATGATCTTTTGAAGGACTACTACTTTAATTAGATAAAAATATAAGCACAGCCTTAGTCAAAATGAATAAAACAATTGGAAAAAAAATTGTGAATATTTTTTGTTCTATTTGACTGACTCCAAAAGAAAAACATCCATTCAACTACAGCACTACAGCATTGTTAAAACATGACTTTTCCCTCTCATATACCTGCTGCCTTCCAACAAGAATTTAAAGTAAATGAACTAATTCCACTCTATTCTGAAAAACCTACAAGCACCAAATAGCTGTAGGTTGCTGAACTAGTTTTCTCTATAAACATCACCCTCATCCCTTTGTCATCTGGCACAAGATGGTATTCCCTTGAAGGAGAGGAAGATATGGTCCAATGCACGGGAATGAAACTGAGGAATATTGTTTGATTCAGAGGGGAAATTTTGATTATAAATTGTCAAAATAATTAAGTGCCTCAGATCTCTTAATTTTCTGGATTTTTAAACATTTGAGGTTATTTTACTTGTATTTAAATTGGAAATTGATTTTAAATATTCACCTGCTTCTGTAGACAAAAAAAAAGCACATCAACACTACATCCTTTAGGGAAGAGTTGAGGAAAAAAACAAACATGATATTTAATAAAAATATAATATTTAATAATATTATTCTCCTTTAGAGAAAAAGAAAATCAAACAAAACCAATCACTTTTGCCGAGATGTGATTCCAGGTGATAAGATGAAGTTCTGTTTTTCTAAGGATATTTATAATGATAATATTTGAACATGGCTCATTTCATAAAAGTAAACATTGAAATCAATAATTAAAACTCAGAGTCTCTCACCAAAACCCATGTGTGGAAAGTGATAATCTACTGTACTGTAGACATGCAGAGATGGTATATGATGTAAGAAATGTCATTCCTGTGGTAATAACTGTTTATAGAAGTATTTTAAGACAGATATTTTTGTCAGTAGTTACTCTGTTCCTTCTCACTATTGAGTAAAAAAAGTCAGGTTCAGAAATATAAAAAATAGCATATAGATGTATATATTCATCTAGAAGCTGCAGCAGAAGTGGTACATAAAAGCTAGACTTTACTCTTTTGTAGTGGAAATTGATGGAAAGTACAGTTAACATGGATAATTAGATTGATCTGCCATCTTAAATTTATCTTGACTGATTTTTTGAGTTTTTGCAGTAATTATATAAAATAAATCACAAGCTGATATAAAAAAATGCTTAAGGCTGAACCAAATAAACAATTAAAAGTTAGTTCAAAGAGAGAAAATTTGGAAGATTTTGAACTGTGTCTTACAATACATAACTATTTTTGTCACTCAAAATTATTTTTCTATCTATTCTTTTGGCAGGTATAATCTGGTTATTGAATTCTTTTTTGCTTCTGCTGCTTTCACAATTGTTTTCTTAAAGCAAAGCCTATGAAGACATACACTTATCCTGCAAGAGATTAACAAAAAGTATAACAAAAGGCAAAAAGCAGTAATTTGTGTAGTCATTTCATTTTGCGCAACAGAATAAAATGGAGTTACTCAAAAATCCTGTGTAATTTTTAGCGTGTATCTCAAGACTGGTGTGTGTCACCATAACTACATAATAGGTAATGCTGTGGTATTGTGAGGTTGAAGCTGTCAGCTTTACATAAAACCTTTCTCGTTCAGTGTGTTGCTCCAAGTCATCAATTATTGGTGCCAAAAGAAAAAGAAATAACTATTTTTTTTTGGATATTAGCAAAGCAGAACACATCTAATTTTTTTTTTTTTTCCTACTAAGGAAATGGCATAGCAGGAACCAATCTAATACTTATGCAGAGCAGCATCTATTTTTAGCAAAGCAGTTTTCACTAGATATAATTTGGGCAATCTGAAAAGAGTATGTGAACCATTGCAAATTTAACTCCTCTGGGGTAGGAAATAAAGTCGATGGGGTACGTGACTAAGGTGATTTTCTAACTTCAGAATATGATATTGGTTTTGATCTGATATTGCAAAGGTCTCAAACTATAAAAGGCTCCTGCATAGACAAACATGGTATTCAAGTGTGTTTCCTATTACAGTCAGAATACACATAGATAAACTGTGACTCAAATTCATGCAGTTTCTAACTGTAACTTCTTTTCATTAAGATATTGGTCCCAAATATCTGTGCATGGAGGACACAACCCAGCAAAGTGCAGCTATTTTTATTTTGCATGGTGTAAGTGGTCTACATATTCCACACTTGTTTCTTCCATCCCCAAATATATTGTAAAAGAAGTGATTTGTGTTTGTCCATTGTAGGTTCAGCCTATTAACTCTTATCTGTTTATTTGCCTGCATACGTAGATTTTTCATATAAAGCCTGTTAAAGTAGTATCTAAGCAACAGCCTGAACATTTCAGCTCTGTCCTGAATACTCCATTCAGCATTTCGAATGAAGCATACATGCAGTACTGGGAGTTTCACCACTACCTTAGCTTACCTCCGTTTGTTCGAAGCAGCTGTAAGCAGTGCGATATTTCAATAGTTACTATCACCTACCTGAAACACCACTCTCGCTGTCACCAGTAATGGAACTATCTCAGAGGTGCTAACCCAGAAAAATCTTAGGGGAAAGATGATACTAGAAGCAATATCAAAGAGGAAAAAGTAATACATTCTAAACTCTGTTGCAGTCTTTGCATCTGGTTGCATGCATATGTGGGATTTAGCAGGATTTACATTTCAGATATTCAATCAGACTAATAAGTTATGAAAGTGTATGAAGTTATTTGGATTTTTTTTATACATATATTGCAAGGACCTGCCATATTTTTTAATGTATAGGCCAGTGTGTCTCTTGAAGGCTGCTCTAAGGAATCCTGTTAATTCACGCTCCTTCTCCACCAGTGCCCAAGGCAGTCCTCAGTGTTGTGGCAGATGTCCTCTCAGCTAGAAGAGCTATGTATGAAACATAAGCTCTTTTGGCTGGCCATATATTGTGGGAAAGTTGCTTGGCAGACTTATTTTGAATTTTTACCAATTGTGATAAAACATACAGAGAAAAGTTTCTGAAGGATAGCATGAAAAGAGCTACTAACTCTGATGTGTGAGACTGAGTTTTCTGTTGGCTGACTCGCCGCTGCTTTTGAAGACAAATGAAAAACTAAAGTCTCAATCAGGCAAGCAGAAAAAAAAAATCTCTATATGTTCATCTTGTCTTTTTTAAAAAAAAACTGTATTGATTGTATTGCAGCTTTGATTGTACTTCCAAAATTTTTGATGCAAAGTGCATCAAAAATGCACACAACAGGTGTGAAACATTTTCAGTTAAGAGGACTGGAATATCATACAAAAGAACTGGCCCTAGGCTAAAGCAAAGCTGAAGTTTAACAATGTTAAATATGAGGGCATGAACTTATGGACTTAGAACAAGAATTTTTTCTATAAACAGTGGACTCTTCTGTTGTAAATGACAGAGTAGCAGAAATGCTTGCTTTTCCATTAAATAACTTGTGTGTCACAAGAAAAAGGTAGGATGCCCCTGTGCTATTGCCATGAAAGAGAAAGGGAAAATGAGAATGATTCCTGTGGGAGGAAATCTAAAACACTTCGTTTAATATGTTTGCCTGTAATAACGAGCAATGAGAAATGATATCTTGGGAATTTTCACCTAATAAATTCCCAGTCACTATTCAGCTCTCAGACACTGGTGATCCTTTGGACTCTCCCTTTTAGCTCTTATGATAAAAATTCTTAGTTTCCACATATATTGAGAAGTATTCTGTAGTTCTGTTGTGATAGAGCAGTACAGATGTATACAAATATTACTGAACTAAATGTTTATAACATAGCTTTTTGCATTTTCACTTAGCTGGACTCAATGACCTAATAACTCTTAACAGGAGAGTATCCCTTTACATATTCTGGGGATTACAATTCCCAAAATTAAACAAAATGCACCTGCAGACTCAATTTTCTGAGAGAAAAAGAGAGTTCCTTACGAATGACCAAAATTTTCATGGTCACAAGGTCACTCTTGTGTGGGGGGGCATAAAAAATATATTTCAATAAAGAAGAGAGAACTTAAAGAAAGTTGAGAGAAATTAGGCTTGGAAAACTACTATCGAAAATCTGGGCAAATGAACAATTTTACTGCGCCTAATAATGTCTTTGTATATATTGACAAACTTGGATTATAACTATGCTTCTCTGTAGTAATCAATGTTGTTACAGAAGAGGTCTGATTCAGAACTATTGCCTATTCTTGTTTGCCCTGTAGTTTTATTCCCAGATTAATAATGGAAACTCTTTTATTGTTTCAGATACTCAAATGTAAGCAAGTTACTCATAAGTCTTATTTCGTTTGAAATATGGATTGTTATTGTTTTTGTCATAGTTTACTCTTTCAGTTCCTGCTATTACTTTCTACTTCTTTGACTATTTAGTATTACACTCGGTTTTAATACTTCTCTTTTAAGTGATTTTTTGTCTTGTTCAAAGGTTGTGGCTATTGTGTTACTGAGAAAGTCACTGCACTGACACATAATAAAGGCTGATGCACCACAGCAAGAAAGCAGTAGTGAGGGCATGCCCCACTAATCTACTAAAATACCATTTAAGCCATCTGGCTAAAAGAGAAAAATGGAGTTAGTAAGGAAAAAATCATGTAGGGAAGAATTTAATTGGTACAAGGCAGGAAAATACTAGGGAGTGGAAAAAATGAAAGGATGAAAAGCTTTTCCTTATCTTGTCTTTTTCACTAATAATATCAAATTTTAGATTTTCTCCTCTTAGATTTCTGATATTTTCCCTGATAATTTTGTTTGATTCTTAATGTCTTAATGTCTGTGCTGTTACTATACTTCTTTCCTTTCCACTTCATTATTTCCTCCTTTGTCTCTCAGTCTCTTTCCCTTACTTCAATTTTTTTCTTTTTTTTCCTGGCTGTTCTCCATAGAAAATACTGGAGTATATATTTTTTTCATACTATCCTTGCCAGTAGAACAGTATCCTTGACAAAGAGGAAAAATAAGCTGCCACTCTGGAGGTGGCTAGAAAACTGGCATAATACCAGTGAACATAATCCAAGCCTGGCACAGGACAGACAAGGCAATCTAGAAACTTTTCCTTACCTCTAACATGAAGCTTTTTGTGGAAGCAGTAAGGGAAAGAAACAGATTACAAAACTGTAAAATCTGTCAGGACTTTTAAATTTATCTGTGGAAGGCTTAAAGGGCTCCATAGAGACTGTCCTTAAACAGGCATTTCACTCCGTGTTTAATTTGCATTTAAACTTGTTTTTAATTAAATAACAATCATAGATACTTGCTTTAACTACTTCAGTTCAACCCCTTCCTTTTGTTAAGTAGATGATAAAACTGTGCCAGGGGCAGAGGCAGTCACTCTTAAGTCAGTTTTCCTCTGGAAAAGAGCAGAGTAAGTCCTAGACTAGCACTACAGTGCAGTGGATATGCGTTCTGACAACTCACAAAAAGTGGAGGAAGGACAAAGATTAAGACAGATTCCAGAGAAATTAGTACCCTGGGGACTGTAGCATGTTCATACATTTCTTTTTCTTCCTTGCTTGTCTGTTGACAAACTTGGCTGCTTGTACCGAGCACTGCTCTACTAGACTGAAGAGCCCTGTGTAGAGAAGTTTCCTCTTGCCTTTGTTTCCTCTTTGCCTATGTGGATCCATAATTTACCTGGCCTTCAAGAAAAAAAAACTATGTATGTTTGGATATATGCACTTAATAATTTCAGTTCCTATTCCTATTATTTTGAATCATCACTTCTGAAAGACTGCAGAGATAAGCCATACTCAATAGAAAACAAAATATTCTCTCTCATCCAAGGCTGGACTGTGTCAATCCTCTGGGAGATGTTAAGCTCATTTATTAGCACAGGAGCCAGATAAATACACGATAGAAGCCACATTGGCACAATACACACTGTTGTGAAGGTTCAACAGACCTTCTGACACAGTAATTTGACATTTTATTTTTTGCCCTTCTTGGTCAGCTACCCATCTATATGCAATTGAAGTACAAAACAACCATTTGATTAAGAACTCTTATCAACAGAATTTCAGGACTAGTAACTTTGTAAAAATAAAACTAGAATCATCTAAAAATGGAAGGGTTCATCCCAGATTTGGAGCTAGTTTACATTACCATTTCTAACACATAGGACTGAGCCTTTTATTTTCGTATCTTGCTGTAAGCCTTTGCCAGCCTTCTTATATTCCCCAAATAGCTTCTGCTTCACCACGTTTCTGTCTGTACAGAAAGGGCATGGACATAAACACTGATAAACAGTGAATGAAATCTTCCCAACCTCCCAGCTAAAGGCAGGATACTGGCAGGCCATATTTTTCTTTTCAGAAAGCATTATGCTAGGGATTGAGTCTTTTATTGTGATTTAAGAGGGATTTTTACCAGGAAGCTAGCTGCACCAGGCCTTTTTTGCTTGATGTTGTGCTGCTCTATGATATATAGGTGTGCGTCTTCTGGCTACTGTAGCAATCTTTCTCAGAACTAACAAATAAAGCTCGGTTAACTATATCTTCACTGTTTAACTTCTGTGGTAGATTAAAGCAGATTTTAATACTGCAATTTTTTTGTCTGTCTGTGATTAAGAACAAGGTCGAAGATTGTCATATATGCCTGCATAAAAAAGAGAATATAAGAGCTGTACTCCCTTCCATGGACCACTTGCATCAGGAAATCATCTGGCTGTTAGTGAAAAGTAGGTTTCATGGGGATGCTATTTCCAATGTTAAATAAGCAAGAAACACTTGGCAGGGTTTGGAAGAATCCTCACTTTTTCTTGCCTATGCCATTACCATACTAGTAACTATTGGTAGAAAGTTATCTGAGCCTGTTGAACCATTAACACAGTTATCTTCATGTCTACAGCAGAAAAAAAACCCTCAGAAATTAGCAGAATTTGTAGGTATCCCAGGTATAAGGTGTGGCTAGGGAACTATAACTGCAGGTAATAACAGTTTTGTATAAAATTTTAAAAATCAATAGAAATACATCAATCAACAACAACAACAACAACAAAACAAAAAAAACAACAAAATAGTGTCACTGTGCATTGGAAGTTTTGTTTCCTGCAGGAGGGAATCTTCAAGATGCGATCTTGAAGATCAGTAAGGTTTACCACATACCAATCAAGCAATAGAAATAATATGGAAATAAGGGTAGTACGTACTGCATATTGAAAGAGAAACCATGTAGCAAGCATTAGTGCCTGCATTGCATCTGCAGGCCTATCTACAGATGAAAACAGACCCATATGTCCTAGAAAATTACAATTAGATTACTTAGCACAGAAAAATGTTTTTCTATTACTAAACTAATATTACCAAAACCAAGCTCACATACTTCCCATTAATATCAATAGGAAGCTGATGCATAGAAAGAATAGAACCCTTATGCACTTAGAAGAAGCAGATTTGCAGCTGATTAATTCATAAAAATGAGTAAACATTCTTTTGGCTTCTGATCCTACACATGAAAATGCATATACAGCTTGTGCTCTACATTCTCATAAGCCAGCATCTACTCCTGAGTCCTGAACCCTCCTGAAACATAGCCTAATGGTAGAAAACTAAGAAGTGTAAATAATGATCTCCATCATTTAACTACTTCCCTTTCACTTTCAGCCTGTTCATCAATGCTGCTCCAGTCTGCAGCTGCTCCCTCAAACATCTTTCAGAATTGTTTTCGGAGCAGACCTTGGTGAGGCCCCACAAGGAGCCATGGGGGTGGCTGAGGAAATGCATTCCAGAGGGTGCAGAGGGAACATGCAAGAAGGTGAAGATCAGGCAGAACTGCGGTTAATATCATGTTTGAGAAAATTATTGCCTTAGTATCTATTATGAAGGAAAAACACACTGGGGTGCAAACCGCAAGAAAGAACTGTGTTCTTTAATTATAGATGCATGGATTTGAAAAATGTCTGGAATTCTACTCTGATTTTGAATGAAAATAGGATTATAAGTGATTGAAGAGGGCATGAGTGATAGTTATGGTGGAGGTTTTAAATTGTCACTAAAGATAAATGCCTGCACTGTTTGCCACGATCTCATGATGGAATATGAATGAAAAGACCATAAGCACTTTAGACATATTCTATCAGTGCTCCCCATTTTTCAAAAACACGATCATAAATTCCCATATCAAAAATCAATGTGGATCGACCTATCCTTTAGATGTGATTTGTAGCTATTTGTAACTATTAACATTAAGTTCCTTCGGCAACTGCACAAGAGCAGTGTGCACTAAAAGCACATTACAACATATCACAAAGTGGTTTGATGTGGAGAACTGTTCTTTATAAAGTCCTACATGACTGTCACATGGTGGTGAGTCTTCAGATTGTTGAAGACAAAGAACACAGGAATGATCAAAATAGTTCAAGAGATAAAGAAAAAAAATTGATAGAGCTCCCCCCTACCTTGAAATTTTCCATGTTATAGAATCATAGAATCATAGAACGGTTCAGGTTGGAAGGGATCTTAGCGATCATCTTGTTCCAACCCCCCTGCCATGGGCAAGGACACCTCCCACTAGACCAGGTTGCTCAAAGCCCCATCCAGCCTGAATGTGTCACTGTTTAGTGAAATTTCAGACAAGGTAACCCCAAAATTAGAGAATTAAAACATTTCTGAGAAGGTTTTGGCTTCTCAGACTTCCCATGCATAGGTTGTGAAGTAGCATTCTGTGATAAGAAAAGAAGAATTTCTAAGTTTCTTCTTCTGGAATAATAGTTTCTCTTTTCTTGGTTCCTCCTGCTGTGCAGGTCCAAAAAGAGGTGGGAAGACTGAGGAAGAGAAGATTTTCTCTTCTTACAAAAATTTCCTGCGCTGGCCACCTCCAGCTATTTCTGTTTCCACTCTTTCAAGGTCTGGGTGTACTCAGCCACACAGCTCGGCTCAGCTCTGCATTTGTTGTTTCTTTGTTCAAACCAGTCTGATATACGTCAGTACCAGAAACTAAAAAGCACACCATGGGGTATAACTGTCAATCCAAGGAATCTATATCCTGACTTTATATACAATGAAATCATCTTCTTATGTATCATGCACCATCCAGTTGATTGCTGTCTTCTGCCATTTTTCACTTGCTAATTGATTCAGTGATATTCTAAGCATGCCTGCAGGATTGTCTTACTGGATAAAAGATATTAAATTTTCATTATTATCTTTAAGTGACATATTTGGACTTTCATTGGTTTACTGATTCTCTTGCATACTGTACAATATGTGTATAATAATTAAATTTTCTATTTTTAACCTTTATGTCAAGTTGTACCCTTCACTGGGAAAAATGAAAAAAGATAGAAAAAAATGACTGAAAGAGGAAAGGCAAAATTTAATCAGCAAACCTTGTAGGCATATTCAGTCTATAATACAGACTTAATTGTCAGATAGAAAGCCATGTGTCAAAATTCCATGACAAAACATACCTGATAGGTATAACGTTCATGATTTTGTGGAGGAAAGGAGCTGGCCATTTCTGGTAGTTGAATAAAGAAACATGGTTATTGACACACACCAGAGGAAACCAATTGCAAACTCCAGGAGTACGGGTCTTATTGGAACTACTGATCTATGCTTGTCAGCATCTCACTAGCCACTAATTACATTCAGTTTTATTTTTTACAAAATCTTTTTCCTGTAGTATCTTAAAATCTCCCAAAATGCAGGAAATTGCACTGCAATTACAAGAATATCTAAATATAGTGAAGACAGTTTTGCTTCCTAGTTTTTCATAACATTTGTTCTTATAACAAGAATAAGGAAGATGGTGGTACTTTTCTATCTGATTTTCTAGATCTTCATTTAATGAAATCTTCTAAATAAGTTGGGCTGAAAAGGGCTATTTTTCTGTTTAAAAATTCCACTTACAAGAAGAGACAGTGGATTGGCTTGGTGTCCTTCTTTTTCCTGAAATTTTCTTTTTCCAAATGGCTTTGTAAAAGGAGATCTGGCAAACTGGGTCAATTAGGATTTTTAAGTCAAATGCTCCTGGAATCATATTACTTCAGTTTCATTTAATAACTCTTTGGATTTATATTACCGTATAAAATATTCCCACTGCTTAGTGATATGGTATTGTTTCAGATGCCTTGCTTTGACAATATTCTGGACCATTCCTAAATTACTCCTGACCCCGCATTTGTAGTTTTGAGAGGCAGTCTACGTAGTTTTGTAATTAGACCCTCCCAGGTAGCAGGAAGCTAGAGCTTTGTCTCCCTAGTTAGCAGCTGTGCTCCCAGCTGGGTGTGTTTATTGTAAATGAAAAAAAAATCTCGAATTTCCATTCTCTGCATGACCATGCTTGGCTTCAGTCTCCGTTTCTGGACGTCACTGAAGATAAACATTAAAGGCAGTCTGAATGCTGCTTCATAAAGATTTGGTTGACATAATGTACCATAATGATATATTTCTAATCAGGCTATTTAGTGCTATCAAAGGATCTTTTAAAAAATGAATCATGACTTGTCATTTGAATATAAATGTAACCTAACTCAGACAACTCTCTATATAATAAGCCTATGCAGTATAGCAATTGAATATGAAAAGAAATATTTGCCTAAAGCATGCAGGTGATAACAAAACAATGGGACATTGTTGACCCATGGTGAGAGCATTTCACTGCTTATTCGAAGAAAAAAATGAATTGTTATTTCTATCTCATTATATAAACTTGAAAATGTGCTCTCTGGCATTATTCACAATAGTGCACAGCATTTTATTGTCTTGCTTACACCCAATTTGGAAAGTTTAAGTGAGATTTAGGGAGTATGTAGGCCCAGTATTGGTTCTTAACATGGGAGGGTTTCATCCTTAATAGCCATAGATCAGACATAAACCTCTATACAAGAGGACATGGAAAAACAGCATTTAAAATTAGTTTTCCCTAAAGTCTCTAGAGTACATTTTTGTAGAGCTGCAGGTTTCTGTTTCAGGTGGTATTTTTATGTGTTCAAAAAATTATTCATTTCCATTCTCCCTTCTATTTAATCCCCTAACAAGCAATCTTTCCCTCTGCATCTCCCAGTACTTTCTCTGCTTTTTTGCATGATTCATCGAGCTTTTTGTCTCAGATATTTCATCCAAGTGTAACAAATCCCCTCAAGCCAGCATTAGTCCAAAAAAGGCTGAGGATAGGAAAGCAAGTTATTTCATATAAAGGTTAAAGTCTTTAGATTACTGTTCTGCCATTTAACAACTATGAATTTGTCTACTTGGATTTTTTTAAATCAGAGTTCTGGCTGAGTTTAAAGATAAACTCCAGATTTCTTCGTCTAAATCCTATCAGAGTAAATGAGAATTTTGCAGGAGATTTCAGGCAGGCCAGGATTTTGTTCAATTTCTTTACCTTCTAAGTCTCTATGAGATAAACCTCTGTTCTGCCATCCTATTCTGTTCCATTCTCCTTCTCAGTCTCTGTATGGCTGTTCTTATAGACCAGTGGAACACAAAGGTGCCTTCTTCCAAGGTGACTTGCATTCTGTAGAAAGCAAGCATTTTCTTCCCTGGAAATATGCCTCCCAATGACCAGGTAGTCCTAATCAATTATTTAGGAAGTATTATTACTCATCAGTATGAGAATATATTTGATGTGTTGCTTTATTAGGAATATACATGATCCACAACATAATTTATTACCTTAATTGTAGGCTCCTGTGGCCAGTATCTCTTCTGATCTATGCCCTGAGCCCATTATGTTCACTGAACAAATAGAGGTAGCTCTAAACATAGCCATGAGGAAAATAAACTTGGAAGCTTCCAGGAAGACTGAAGAAAGTGTTCTGCCTCTACCTTTTTCCAAATAGAGAAGTTTAAATGTATTGATCCTTCAATCATGACAAAATAAAAATGTAGTGTTATGTGTTACTAGGTCACTCTCAACCACAGACATTCATGAATATGAATTTGACACTATCAACAATTTTTTTTTTTCCCAACACAGTAAAAATGCATGGATAGCAGCCAGCCACTGCACGTCATCTGAAACCAGCCTCTATGATTAACTGTGTAGTAGAAACCTAATTATATGTTACAGTATCATATGTAGACGATGAATAAACTGGTTGAGATTGTATTCCTTCTACACATGCAAACTTCGGCTACACTCATTCCTTGTTTAACATTACTAAAAAAATGTGCTTTTTCCCCCAGAGATAAACATGATCCCATAGTCTGAATTCTACTGATTTATACACAGTGAAGTCTCATTAGGTTAAATTATTAGAATTTGATCATTTAGCATATTGTCCTTTAGTGTAATTATCTTTTTCTATCATGAATCTTAGAAAAAAGATGTATTTCACTTTGGGAAAGTGAAGTTGCTTTGTGTGTGCCAAAGAAAAAAAAGCTGTCATCAGCTTGGCAGATAGGAATTAAACCTAGAAAAAAGCAGTGTTAAGTATTCATGTAGGTCACATTCTGAAAAATTGATCCAATCAAATTATACTGAAAATTTATTTCTGCTTCCTTCTCCAATCCAGTTACAAAAGGTTTTTGCACTAATTTGTTGAACATTACAAAATACATGAAAACTAAATATAGTTTGAGGTCAGTTTAGGTAATTGCACATTTTAAAATGGTCTCTGGTCCATTCTAAGTGGCGTGGGCCTTGAAGTACTGCATACCACATCCCTGCAAGAATAGGTGGGAGCAGCAAAAAACTGTCCAATAGATTCTTCTGCATAGAGTTACCAAGGTACCTTTTGGTTACTTAAGTGCTGCAAACATTCCACAGTAGAATCGAGGACAATACTTGACAATTTTACATTACAGAAAGCACTGAGGTGATATTATGTAGGCCACTTGCACTTGCTCTGAGGAAGATGTAATTTATATTCAGCTAAGGTGATGATTTCAACATTAGCAGCCCCTGCAAGGAGGTATGACCTACCATGTAGTAAACTTCAACCTCATGTTATTAATTCTGCTTACCTTAGCTACACTTTGGTGACCCCTCAAGAACTAACAGAGCATAGGCTACCAACCATAATTCAAGATTTGGAATTTACACAAAGAATAAATAAATAAAGTCCACCCCAAAAAGTCAATTGGAAGATTCCAATGTTTTGTTGCTTTAGGAATATAATCTTTCAATTCCCATTTTCCAGCACAAGGAAAAATGAGCAACATCAACAATATTTCAAGAATTAATAGAAGGTACCCTTCACAACACTAAAATCAATGTTAATATAATTTACCATACAAGGTTTATTAGTCAAATCCAAAATTATGTGGCAATGTTCTTAATTCTGTGTTAATAATTTATTAGTATTTTATGTATTAATATTTTTATTATATTCATTCTCAATTTGCAGCACCAACTACCTTTGCTGTGTTCAATAATTGTATGGAATTATCTTTTGAGTTCCCTAGTACCTCAGCCCTTTGGATTCTAATTATTAGTTCCTGTACGTTTGATTTTTAATAGGACACACCTCTGTTTCACCTCTATTTTTAGTTTTAATTTCAGGTTTAAGCTTGACATCTTCCAGACTTACTTCTTCTCCATATTTGTAGGTTTTGTGATTCTCAGCAGTATTTTTGCTCAAAGTATTTTGAAACTTATTATGTAGAAAACTGCGGCTGTGTTCTATCTTACATACACACTACTAGCTTCATTTCTTCCACTTGATTCTTCCACATCTATGACTAGGTTAAGAAAATCTGCCATTACTCCTGCAGCTCTCTTGACCTTTCCATATGCCTTTTCATTTCCTCAGTCATTTCACACTCGGGCTGCTCTTTCTGAGAAGGAGGAATATACAATATTCCTAAAACACTTTTATTCTCTGAGATACATCCAAATTCAACCCCTAATGACATTGCAGCCTCAGGAATTGTCAGGTGCTCACTGTTCTTCACTCAAAGATCAAGTTAGTCGATATGAACACTTGCCACAGGAAAGAAGGAAAAAGGGAATCCTTCTCTCATAGCATGGCTCTCCACATTGAATTCAATGGCTGACTGAAGAGTATAAACAACAGTTTACACTCTTGTACAGGTTCTCGGCGCCAAAGCGAAAGGGGATAAAGTAGTCTCAGTCCTAAGAGCAGTTGCTTATAGAGAAGGTGTAGTCTTCTCATTTCACAAACTTCTCATTTCACATTTCTGCTGGCTTCATCTAATGTATATTTTTCATTGTTAATAGCCCAGTTAATGTAATCTTCAAGCCATATTTAAGTTATGCTTGTAATATCCTACTTTTCTTCACATGACTAGCTCTCTCATTCTCCTATGTTAGACTTCTTTCAATTTTTATATTGGCATTTTAACAACCTTTTATTATTGAGCTTACATTACTGTATATTAATGTCTATAAATTCCCCATTAATTTCATATATGGCACACATGCACCACAAAAGCACATTCCCTGTTAGCATTTACTCTGGTTTTTGTGGTTTTTGGTGTTTTTTTTGTTGTTTTTTTTGTTGTTGTTGTTGTTTGTTTTCATCATCTCTATGCACATGCTTGCTAGACAGGCCACATTCAGGAAAGATTTGGGTTTTCTTGAATAGGTTCAGTTGATGATAAGATACTACCTTATCAACTATAAGATACTCTTCTGATGGCAGAATACAAACAAGCCCTTGAGTACTGGTGCACACATCTTTCTTCCCCTCACTCAACGTATCAAACCTGAAAAAGGGCAGCAGGAATCAATACATCTATATGTATATCTATAATTGCTTATTTTGATATAAAAACCTCCTAACAGTGAAGTAGTTCTTTACAGGTCATTAACAGCATTTTATATAACATACTTTAATATAAAGAATACACATACATATGCTCAATAAGAAGGTTTTTTCTTACAAAAGGAATCAAAACAAATCTTTCAATCACAACATGAATAGTTATAAACGAACAAGATGACAGTAAGAAGAAAACCGTGGTAGAGTTTCAATTGAACTATGCCCTTCTGGGTATTATTGCTCCCTTATGCATGTGCATTTTTCTATGTCTGTTTTTCTTCTGTTTTCCACTACACCTGTGAAAATCTTGACTTCATTTTTTTTTTATTATCTCCACAGAAGTGGGAGGCAGCCATTTCAACCCTTTGGGCAGTCCAGAACCAAAAAAAAAAAAGATAAAAATAAAAAAAATAAAAAATTAAAAAATAAAAATTACAGTATCCTGTTTCCTTTGTGGCTTCTAATAATAGTATTTTAATAGTGACAACAATTTTATTGGCTGAAAAATCAAATGCACATTTTTATTAGTAGCTAATACTGATTTTTGCATTCATGTATTAAATTTACTGTGCTGTGCTGTGCTGTGTTTTGGAGCCTTACCACTTTCATAGTTTTTCTTTTACTTAAAATCTATTATTAATTTATCATTATAATCCATTCTGCAGCTTTCTTTTGTGAATGCAGCTCCTTGCATGATAAAGAAATTCTATCTTTATATTCTGATTTTGTTCTTCAAAGGAACATCAGGAAGAAAGTATCAAGTACACAAAGAAAGAAGAAAAATATATACAAGTTACAAACAGAAAATTGTATTCCACTATGCTATTCTGTTTCTTAAAGAATGAAATGTGTAGACAGGAAGCTCTAAAGCATTATGAATTATTATTTTATGTTCTATATAAATATTGTTTCACACTAATGAAACATCAGTGTAACTGATACAGAAGCAAAGACTTAGTATAATCTCCAATCCTGCAGAGCAAGTGAATACTTTTACTTTGATCCATACTCTCATCATATCCAACAGGACACTTTATAGATTGCAAAAGTTTTTATACACGTAAAACAAAAATAGTACTGAAGCACTTACCTACTGTTTAGGCACTTCACTCATATTAATTCCAGTGAATCATGATAAGGTCTTACACATCCTGTTATAGATCTGGCCTTAAGTGTTTTGAAGAATCAGAGCCATGCCCAACCGTTCTTCTTCCTCTTTGGCTCCCCCAACAGAAACGTTGATGTATAATATAGCAAGTTGTGATATTATCAGAAACACTTATCGGGTTTGTTCATTTAAAGACTGAAGTATAACCTTATATTGTGCAAGTATTGTGTTGTACATTTTCTTTGATATTTTCTCCCTTAATGACGAAGGAAAAGATCACTATCATCGTACACTCCAATATTAGATAACCTACAGTAAACAAGAAAAATCTATACTGAGTTTAGTGGAGCCGTAATTTGTACCACTATAGGGACTTCCTGAAATAAACACTGCTGCATTAATTAATGGGCTAGACTGTACATATATACCCACTCAGACATTAAGTGCCTACTTATAAGAACTCCTGACTACCACAAACACAAGCTGAAGCCAAAGGGAGCTGTGATTATGTAGAATCTATCAAAAACAGAAAAATCAAAATCTTTATTGACAAAACAGTTACAGTAAAATTCTAGCTGCTCCAGCAGAAGTGCATAGTACTACACACATGTGCTATCAGTACCTGATGCTTCTGGGTTTGCTTCAACTTAGGTTCATAAAGAGGTGGCAGTGAGAGAACATGAGGTTCCCAGTTAGGAAAAAGGAACATAATTGCATAAAAACTGTTGCTATATTAAGTGGCCATACTACGGTCTTAATATTCAGAAGGCAGGTGTTAATGAAATGTAACCTAACTCCACCATAATGAAACACTGTGGTACCAGATGTATGTGTGTTCTGTCAGGCTGTTGATTTTAGCAGGCTCTGGGAAATTGCTGCTTGAGAATAAGAAAGAAATGAGCAGCTGAGCAGAACGTCAATATGCAGAATTCTTATGGAGATCGCTTCACATTGATCGACATTTAAAAGAGGGGTTTTTAAAAAAAGATAAATGAATGAAGATGGGAAAATAATAGTACATTCAAATGCTAAATATAGCCAACGCTGAGAAAAGTGAGAAAAACACTGCTGTTATACCCAGGTTACACTTGCATAACTGTTCAGGCTATTAGGCCTAATTAACAACAAGCTAACACATTCTTGCTATGGGGTGTTTCTATGCAGAATATGCTAAATGTAGAACTTGCTACAGTGAAGTTAGAATTTAGTTAGATTTAGGTTTGTGTAAATTCATAACGAAGACACATTTCCGTTCTGAAAGGAACTGAGAGCATAAGTACTCTGGGAATGCTAATTCAGAGTGTGATATTGCTTTCTACTGTGTTTTAATCTTAATGAAAGAAGAGAAATTGTACATTCTTCATGTAACACATCCAGAAACACCATATATCAAATTATTCTCATGCATGTTTATCTAAAAATAATGTAATTGAAATATTGTAATGAAGCCAGGCTGGTTTAAAATTCCTGGGCTTATTGGTTTTTTTTGGTGTCCTTTTCTTTCATACTGTGACATAGTATAGGAAATACTTTAAACAGATGTAGTACAAAAGATCAAGCTCTTTTTAACTTCCATAGATGACTCTGGACACTAAGAGCTCATCAGGTAAAGGCTGTCCAGTTGTTGCAGTGAATCATTCAAACAAATCACTTCAGCCACAGTACAGCGGAGCTCATTTAACACTGGTAGCCTTTGTGCAAGGAAATACTTTCAGAAAACAGATATGTTAGCTGGCAGTGACTGAAACTTCCAGTCCTTGAGAAGCAAAACTTGCTAAATTCTTCTTGATTAACCTGACTGAAAAAACTTCTCAGCAATTTTTTTTTTCCTGAGAATGCATAATCTTTGAAACATAAATAATCAGCAGCTACGTTTCAAAATCCAACTTACATTAGAGCAATCAATTACTATGGACTATAAAAAAGAAAGTTCCCACATTCTCTGAAACAAGTGCGCAGATTAGTTTTTCCTGATTTTAGTCCCAGCAGTGCAAATAAATAATCTATAATACTAATTTAAATGTATGAAATGTACACTTGAAACGTTGTTTAGGTCCTGAAGGTACAAATTCCCACAGTACTAAATTTATATGTGTACTTCCATTTAACTCTGAGAATGAATCACATAAATAAAATTACTCCTAAATTCTTGTAGGACAGAGTTCTAATCATTTTGGAATAATGCAGTGTTACATAAAATACATTTAAGGTTTAAAAAAATGACTTTGGGGACAAGAAGGAAAATGTAGTAAGGAGAAGAGAAAAAGCCATTTCTTTGGGATGACGCTTTGTTGCCAACAGAGAACAAGATCTAACAGAACAAGAAAGATCTACAAGTTCTTAATATGAAAATATTAAGAATGGGGGAAATGACAGAAATGACAAAAAGAGAAGAAAATGGCCAAGTCTTTTAGGGCTTACTGAGCTGGAGTACAGTACTGTTAGAAATATGATTGTGCTGGCAGTTTGTCACAGTGTCGTCTACAATTTTAATATCATTTTTTGGGAGCTGATGACTTTTTGAAAGACAACGTAATCATCTTAAATGCTTAGCAGGTGATTTATGTAATTATCACAGACTCTTTCATTGTAATCATCTGGAACTTTTTCTGCATGGTAAACCACTTTTCCTGCCTGATCCTGCATTTCAGGACAGAGGAAGAATTCCCTTTGACTTCACTGGAAGCCTGCCAGAAGACAATTCTTACTAAAAAAATTTACCTAATTTATTCACTTACTGAAATTACAGAGTTTTCATAATTCTATCTCTAAGAATCTCCGATTAAGCATCCAATTTCACTGTTTGTTCTTCTCCTAAATGTTATTCTCTATTTTGTTGTTCATTTTCACTAGGGGAATATGATGTGTTTTGCAATTTAATTTGAAAAGTGGCTATGAATCTTTCATTTTATATTATTCAACAATGTAAAATAAGACCACAACAGCAGGAATCACCTTGGACAGTATCCATTTTTTATTTTTGTTTCAAAATAATTTTGAAATGTATCTTTAAAATATTTGTTCTAATCTTAACTGCAGTTTGAGGACAAGTCACTTGTGAAGGAAACTCTCACCTCTCTTCCTCAGAAACTTTATTTGTTTCAGTTAACAATTTTTAACCAAATACAATTTCACAATAAAGACTACAAAAACAGTTTTAAAATGTAAAAAGGTTACACCCTTTCCTGAGTGTAGCAGGTCAATGCCTGGCTAAGCAATAAGCCAAGTAAATATACTGACTCCTAATGTCCTAATTTCCATTTCAGAACTGTTTGGTCTGAGCAGCAGAAAATGCATACATCTATCTATACGAATTTCTCGTAAGGATGATCCTGTTGGTCTGGATGATGTGGTCTGAGGGATCTTCCCGCCCCTCCTTTCTGTCGTTTTCCCCTCTCAGCATGATCCTTTCAGACAAGCCTGGATTTATCAGGTCAGCACCCTGACCAGCATCCCCCAGGGCAGGAAGGACTACGGTGAAAGGAAGGTTTTTCCCCTGAGAAACATGGTCTGCCCGTGTCCCTGCAGGCTGCCTGCTGCTTGCATCAGTGTGCCTGCCTGAGGCCAGGGAATCTCCAAGTGAATTTCTTGCCTACATGAGATCTTCTGCTCCATCTTAAGACACTCTCAGAAACAAGAAAACTGGCAGATTTTCGCCTGCATCTTTTTTCCCTTCTGCTTTAGGCACCAAACATCACCACCCATTTGAAGCATAAGGGAATTTACTTAAGTATTTGCACATTTACTTGTTTCTGTCAAATTGGCCTCAGGCTTCACTCAAATGGCACTGCTGTGCCATGCTGTGTAAGCAAGGAAGAAGATGCTTCTTACCCTACAGCGCACAAACATCTTCTCTCTGCTCCATTCCCACAGAAAATTACATTTGAAGTCGGTAGGAGCTTTGATTGCTGACCCCCAGACAAATGCACTGTTGGGCCTAGCACATACCTATTGATGGAGGAAACCCTGCACCAACCAAATAACAGGCAGTATACAGGAGCTTAATACAGTAATGACTGTGAGCATTTGGGACGGGGATTTTTCAAGTGCTTCAGGGAAGGGCTGTTGAGCCTGGAAAGAATGAAGGACTCCCTCCTCCCCCTGAAAACCCTGAGCAGAAATTTCTACTTTCCCTAAGAAGTACATTAACATTTATTTTATGCATGACTTCTTTGCCAAACTTGCGCAATCCTACATGGTAAATGATCTCACTCTAGCATTTGTCAAGTCACATATCCTCGGGTTACATACCCTCACAAACACAAGTCACTAGAGAGAAGGCTTGAGACGCAGTTCTGCTGTAGCCATGCACCACTGGAGACAAGAAAGATCAGTAATTGTTTCCTTGCTAATGGCACTGCACTACTATGGTGGCAGCTGAGTGCCACCTGTCAGTGCGATGCTGCAGTGTCACAGCCACACAGTGCTCTGGCATGAGCTGTCTTACACATGGACAAACTGTTACTCCATAGCACTCAGAAGAGCGTGGGTGTGAAATCTGTGCCCTTAGAAATCAGCAGCAACATTTCAGCTGAATTCTCAAGAAGACACCCTGAGGGCAAGAGTAAGACAATGACATCGCCTTTTCTCATGCCTTAAGGACTTGCGCCTAAAGAAATTATGACAAAATGGTCCATGACCAACGATGCCCTGCTTTCTTGTTGTCCAGCAGTTTGAATGATTTTTCTGACCTTCAAGAGAATCTCAAACAAATAACCAAGGAAAGAGAGAATTTCAGTTAATTTCTTGTAGTCATCCCCATTTTCAAAACTATTCATCAGTTCCAGTAAGGGGTCAAGAAGAGGAATGGAAAAAACTTTTCTGCACATTTGTTCTTTAATATAAGCCCATTCAGTCCCACATAATTTTTAAGTTTGAAGCACGATGTACCAAGTTTTCTGGAAGTCTTCGATCAGTCTTCCCAATGTTCCCCACCCAACAGGTAGGTGGGGATGCACCCACCTTAACGTTAGCATGTAAAGATTAAGAGCACTCTCCAGACATTAGTTGTAGGGTTTGGTGACAGCAAATGGAGGGAGAAGGCAACACCATGGACTGATTCATTCTGCCTTGGAAGAGGAGTCTCAGACAGGTGGGATGAAGCACAGGAGGGATATCTGTGCTTGTGCTTTTAAAGGAATCTGGGAAAAGAGCTTAAAGAACATAGCCAAGCTTCAGGTGACTGCTGAGGGAACTTCTTCACCAGCTTCAGCAAGGAGGTAACAGACTCCAACTACCTACCTGTGAAATGATGTCTACTATGCCCAGGCCTAAAGTTTGATCATTACTTAAATGACGAACACGCTGGGCTCCTGCCTCTACATGGCACAATTAAGGCTTGAATCCTTAACTTTTATAGGAATCATAAAAAACAAAACTGAAGTGCTGCCATGCATGGGCTATCCAACTGAGTGGAATCGCACTTGGATCTGGCACTGGCACAGCCCCTGTCAGTCTCAGGCCTCCTGGCAAGAGCAATGGCACATCTCTAGTCCAACACCTGGGCACAAGTCTGCACTCCAGTGCATTCCAGCAGCCCTGACTGAAAGCACACGCATCAGGAATCTGGATGCAGGTGAGCTGTGGCTCCAGCTAAGAACAAATAAATAAAATTAAAAAAAATCTACTGTTCAAGCAGGGGACAAATTTAGTTGTTACACAGCCAACAGTCAGGTGGTGATGCATTCCAAGTCAAAATCTGGGCTTGGCACCTGGATCCTAGTGACAGCTGACTTTCTTTTCTGCTCTGAATCACCCCAGTGCAGCCATCGTGCCAAGGAGCACACTGAGAACAACGCTTGCCTGCGCTGTGCCCAGGGCAGAGCAGTATGGAGACACGGTGTTGTGCCCCACCACGAACTGTCGGACTGCCACCTCGGCACAGCTGAACACCTGCCCTTCTGACGGCTCCAGTTTAATTCTCCCCCTTCCTCTTGGTGAAGGTGTGCTGACACACAGTGAGAAACGCCGTCACATGTGCTCTGTGGATGCCACTTTTGGACAGATGGACATCATTCAGGCTACAAAACTCCACAAGCGCTGACCCTGACTGGCACAGCAGCAGAAGGGAGGCAGAGGGATCTGGGAGGGGGGTGGCTGGGAGGTTTCAAACTGGGNGAGGGAGGGAGGGAGGCAGGCCGCCCTTTTTAGGAGGGAGACCCTCCTCAGCGGCTGCCCGCTCGCAGCCATGGCTTTGAAGGAGGCGGGCGGCGGCATCCTGCCCATCAGCGAGATGGTGTCGGCGCCGTCGGGCTCGCCGTTCCCCGAGGTGGTGGAGCTGAACGTGGGGGGCCAGGTGTACGTGACGCGGCACTCCACGCTGCTCAGCGTCCCGGACAGCACGCTGGCCACCATGTTCTCGCCATGCCGGGGCGGCCCGGCGGCGGCCCGGCAGCTGCCCAGGGACAGCCGGGCGCGCTTCTTCATCGACCGCGACGGCTTCCTCTTCAGGTATGTGCTGGATTACCTGCGGGACAAGCAGCTAGCGCTGCCCGAGCACTTCCCCGAGAAGGAGCGGCTCCTGCGGGAGGCCGAGTACTTCCAGCTGGGCGACCTGGTGAAGCTACTCTCGCCCAAGGTCACCAAGCAGAGCTCGCTCAACGACGAGGGCTGCCAGAGCGACCTGGAGGACAGCACCTCGCAGGGCAGCGGCGAGCGGCTGCAGCGGGCCGCCCTGGACAAGCGCTCGGGCTTCCTCACCGTGGGCTACCGCGGCTCCTACACCACGGTGCGGGACAACCAGGCGGACGCCAAGTTCCGCCGAGTCGCCCGCATCATGGTGTGCGGCAGGATCGCCCTGGCCAAGGAGGTCTTCGGCGAGACCCTCAACGAGAGCCGCGACCCCGACCGCCCCCCCGAGAAGTACACCTCCCGCTTCTACCTCAAGTTCACGTACCTGGAGCAAGCCTTCGACCGGCTCTCCGAGGCGGGCTTCCACATGGTAGCCTGCAACTCCACCGGCACGGCCGCCTTCATCAACCAGTACCGGGACGACAAGATCTGGAGCAGCTACACCGAGTACATCTTCTTCAGTAAGTGCTCCCCGAGGCCGGAGCCTTCCCCCGCCCCACGCGCGCTCGGGGGTGCCGGGGCCGCGCGCTCCTCCCGGAGGTGGCGGCGCCGCGAAGGAGCGGCCCCAGCCCCGCGCCGGGGTCTCGCGGGGGCGTCGCGCTGGGTCCCGTCCCGCTGAGCCGCGGGGTTGGAGCGAGGCGGGGGTTAATGCCCTCTCTGCGTCTCCTTCGGCTCTCGTTAACCGCGGGGTGAGCGGGGGCTGACGGCGGTGCCCGGGGAGGACAGCGAGGGCAGAGCCAGCTTCCCGGGGAGAGAAAAAGGGCTGAAAGGGGGGAAAAACCCACAGAAACTCCGCGGCGTGTACACAGCGCTTAGGTAACCCCCCCCACGCCGTGGGCTCCGCGCAGCAGTGGACGCTGCGGGTCGCTCGCGGGTGGGGAAAGCAAGCGGTGCGGGGCAGGACTCGGGCTCGGGCTGTGAGACGCAGCTGGGCGGAGGGCAGCAGCCCTCGGCAGGGATTCCCCTGTGCAAGGCAGCGGTCAGCCTTACACCTCGCGGTGTGCTCAGAGGGTTGGGTGAGCCCAGCGAATGCAGAGCTGTTCTCCGGGCACTTGCCTCCTGCCTCCATGCGGTCTTCACTGCCCGAGAGTGTTGGTCCAGCATCGCCTGCCCCTGTGGGCACGGAGATGCGACCTTCACCCCCATCAGCAGCATCGTGCTCCGTGTGTGGAGCCGGACCTGGGCACCACACCTGGCGGAGCAGGGAACTATTAACGACCCTCTGTTCAGAGGAGAAACTCGTGAAATACTTCATGCTGCTGTGTGCTATATAGGTGGTGACTATCCTTTGTTGAACAATCTTGAGTACTTGAAATCAATCTTCAGAACTATTTTAAAACAGTTTTGGGGGATTCATTATGGAACCTAGCAAGCTGGTTGTATCTAATTAGGAAATGTAAAAGCTGAGCTGTTGGAGGAGCTTTACGTTTTTCTGCATGGACTTAGTCGTGTAAAACACAGAATAATTAAATCCCCGTTCTGAAAAAAATGGACTTACTAATTCTTGAAAATAGTAGAAGTTCCTTGCCATTATTGTCAAAACTATGAAACAGCCTCTTCTGCTTGCTCAGGTGTAGGTTTTTAGGTACACCGTTGTTTGTGGGCATTTGTGATGCTTACAATGTTTTGGGTTATTTTGTGTGTGTGTGTTGTGAGGAGGTTGCTCTCTAGAACAGAGCTCTAATTCAGATCAGCATTGCAAATTAATCCCCAGTGTAATACCACTGATTTATGTGGAATAATGCCAGGGATGAATTGGATGTTGTACACCACAGTTTCTGTTTTTGATTTTTAGTCCTCCGGCTTACCATGTCATAAAATGTAAAGCAGGTTGTTCATTTATCAAATTGATACTTAACTGAAAAATTCTGGTTTTGCCTAACAGTGATTTTTTTTTTTCCTACTTTTGGGTGCAAAAACTGGCTGTGCTAAAAAAGGCTGAAAAGAAGGAGAACATAATTTTAGTTGCTTAGTTGTGCATTTAGAGACCTTCTGATTAATGTAATTTTATAGATTTCTGTATGTTTGGATGATTAGATAGACTTTTCCGGAATACAGCAACACAGAGACAACTTTAAAAAATCACCTGAGTGAGAACAGGTGAAGAACAATGCCTGAAGTAATGCCGTAGGAATTTTTTTTAACTGACTAAATGTCCAGTTGATGTGAGACCTCTGATAGAAATAATGCTTCATTACGAAATTCCTTGATGGATTGGGTGCTTGCTGTAGTTTTGCCCAATTCCTGCACAGGAGTCCATCCAGGGGACAGAAAACCTTGAGAGCCTGCCTTGCTGATCCGTACCAGGGTGAGAAGACTGGTCAGGGTTACTGGCCGTTATCTTTCCAAGAACATTTGCCAGGATTGTGTTCCTTTATTCACCCACAAAAACAGCTTCTTACACAGCCTGAGAACCTGCAGCCAGCAGCTATGTCAGTTGTTGGTCTGTGACTGTTGCAGCCACACAGTCATCCTCATCTTTGGTCATTTCTTCTGAGGACTTGTGGACAACACTGAGAGTGTTTGGAAAGATTTGTGAGGATGTATACATGCCAGCCATTTCCTTAAATCATGCGTAACCTGAGAGCTACTAAGGAATGTCTGAAGGCCAACAGTGACCTTTAATCTCTGCTTTGGGAAATATATTTCACTTCTGTTTCAGGTATATCTCTAACTTCATTAGGTATTTTGAGTTGAAAAGACTTCTTTAAAAAATGGAAATTACAGTATTTTCTTAAATGTTGTGGTTGATGAAGTTCACCTATACTACAGATAATTTACGTACATTTTTAGACTGATTAGTATCCAGGGATGGATTAGTTGTTGCAGACTAATTCTGATCCAAGAACTGGGGCTTGTTTGAGGTAATGCTTGGGATTTTGACAGCGTGTCCTGACAAGTACAGGGATAGACCTTCTTAGTGTACATAATTCCTTAAAAAATAAACAAACAAAAAACCTTAGAGTCTGAAGTAAGGATCTCTAAGCTATTGAAGCTCTCGCTTTAGCATGTGGGAGAGTGATTCCCTTCTGTTAACGCAACACGAAGTGCACATGCAGTTTGGGAAAGGGGCTCTTTTGCTGCATTACAGTATCAGACTCCCCTACAGGACCACTGATTGATTAATTACCAGTTGTGTGCTATAGATGATAGCCTTCACAAAAGTTCCATCTACATGGAGACAGGAGACCAGAAGCAAGGGAACCTTGCTTCACATGGCTGCAGGCAACTTGGCTGGCCTTCTGTTGGCAGATCTTTTTGTGAAGAAAGACCGTAGTTTATATTTTTAAGCTTTTGTCTTTTTTTTTTTTTTTTTTTTGTGGTTTGCTGTATCTCAGAACTGTTGTGTATGCAGGACTGCCTGTGCATGCTACTACTACTTTTTTTTTCTTCTGTAGAATCTAATTGGTTTTAATGGATTCTACATTTAACATCTGCTATGCAATCTGACTTACGGGTGTTGGGAGCATCCTGCTCAGCTGGAAGCTTTCTGTTCTGAATTGACATGCGTACTGTAAGAAGAATTCAGTAATATTTCATGAAAAAAACTTTAACATGTATTCTGTTTCAGTGTTCCTGTTTTACATGTGATATTTTTTGTCTCCTTGTCTCCTAATTTTGTTTGTAACAGGTGACATTTGCGTGAACTTACGGCACTTTTTTTCCCCTTGGTCATAGCACTCTGAGATTACATTGGCTGCTGTGGAAATTGTCATGAACAAGTGATAACTTCATAATCAGAATAAACTGTTGGAAGCAGTGAATTTTCAGGAAACAATACGGTATTTAAAAACAAACAACCCCAAACTCCATTGTTTGGGTCTTTGCAATAGAGAGGAGAAGAAAACAGAAGGTGACACTTGAAACATGGGGGACAAATGTGTAGATAAAATACTCTGAGATGTTAGTTGCTCTGTAAATGCCAAATTCAGTTCAACATCCCACTGGGATAGCTAGGGATGGTGGTGGGTTGGCAGGTAACCCTGAATTGCTTTGACAAGGAGAACCGTTCTGTGAGTGGTTTCTCTTACAAAGCCAAGCTGTTCTCAATCTATCACTGCTGATTTGGTGGTGGTTGTGCTACAAGGAGTGTCTGTGATACTTTTCTTTTTTCTTCATTTTTTTTTTTATATGAAATGAATCCCTGGAACTCGCTAGGCTTAGAAGAGAAAGGACATTAAGCCAAAAAGTACAGTAAGGGTACTGCATCTCGGTAGAATGCAAAGGGGAAGTTGGAGTGTTTTCTTTGAGCCTGAATCAGAGTCTCAAAGATGAGAGTAGAAATTGTTGGTGGTAATGATATAATCCATCACGTCTCCCTGCATCACGGGCACGATGTAGGAAAGCTTTATATTTTTGACAGTATCAGAATCTAGAGATGTTGATCCTGGTAGAACTGTTGTACAAATCCCTTTAAAATTTAGAGTAATTCTGCAGGTACTCCTGTCATTTTTGAGAATTGACATAAAACTTCAGGATATTCTGCTTTGAGTCCAGTTCAACTCTAATATTATTTAAAAATGAATGAAAATATACTCTTGTCATTATTCCAAATATATGCCTCTGAAGGTAAAGGGATTTGTGATTTGATTTTGATCATTATATTCACACGCTGCTTTTATGAAAATAAACTTATTTTTTAAGTACTGTAGGATTAACTTGATGTTTGGAGCTGAGGATTGGAACTGTTACGTAGTATTTCAAAAGTAAAATTTGTAATAATCATCTGGATATTATGTACCGGAATCAATATTGTAAGTAATGATACCTTGATATGAGCAGCTGTTACTTCTGATATTTGAAAGTGGAAACACTGTTTTTGATAACTATTTCACACTTATTGTGCATTGCTTGGGAACAACATTGCAGTGTTAGAGAAGCTGACTTTGCTGGATCTGTAATATGTTGCAGGAAAACTGCTTATTGTTGTCAGATCACTTCATGCGTTTGCAAGGATTTATGACAGTTGTTGCAGGGAAATGTTTGCTTTTCAACAGTGGGATGAGCAAATCATATTTTTTCTTTATTGTCAACATGAATTTCTAGTTATCTACTGTTAAAGCACAGAATTTGTGTACAAAAGATTTTCACAGGATATTGTTACGGCCTCATGATTTAAAATTAAAACATTACGGCTTATCAAATATATTTTGCAATGTATTTGCTTTCACAGTGTGATATGACTGGTAATTTTGCTGCTGCTTTTCCCCTTTGCAGCAAACACCAAATTCATTACACTGTGATGAGAATTAGTGTGACGAACAAGAATTCACTGAGCATTTCACAAAGAGACAGTTCAACAGTACTCACATTATCCTCTTCCTGCTACAGTTCTGCATTTAAACACAGGTCTCCAGAAATGAAAAGCCAGTCAGCCAACTCTCAAAGATGTCAAAGATAAAGATGAAGAAAGACAGAAGTGGTAGAAAGAAAGGGACTCTTCTAGGTCCGGATGAACATCAACATGACCTGAACAAAGCAACCAGAAAGAATCAGTCACATTATGGTGGGCTCTGAGTTTAATGGCAAGATATTTGGTGAGCCAGGTATCTAAATGTATGAAGAAGGAAAATATGTAAGGTGATGACCCCAGAGAGGCAAAATGTATACACATCTGTTCTCAGGACCAGTGTGGTACCTTGGTGTAGCTCCCAACCAGCCTAGCTGCAGTAGCTGCATAGATCCCGAGTGTCACCATGTGAGAAGGAGATAACATGGCCAAGCTCTGGGCTTCCCCCTCACTTTCTGTCTCCAGTTTTGTATTACTCTGCTGCCAGAGTTATGCAAGTCTTACAGAGTAGAGTTGGCCAAGGTTACATCTACAGGGCTTTTCCACACCACAGGTTGATTATTTGGTTAAGGGTTGTTAGACTTGATATAACTGTTGAGGAAAGCTTGAGTCACTATACCGGATTAACATCCTGATTTAACAAGTAGATGTTGATATTTTTGTATTGGGATGATTTTATTTCATTTCTCCTAACTAGATGCAGATGACTTAAAGCAGCAGGAACAGTAATGGCTTTTTTTTTTTATAAAATTAGCCACTGTAAGTCCAGTGGAAAATCCTTTTAAATAAATAGAATACCTGGCAAATTTAATTTTTGTTTAGCAAATCAAATGCTTCCTGATGGGTTTTCTGGGAAGGCTGTTCATGCTAAGCTAAATGGGATTAGTCATAAATAGTGTGTGAAACTCATACTTAAGTCTCATTCACAGTTGTAAGATAGATCTTCACTGAGACTGAAGCACCTAATAGTCTTGCACTAGTCTTCCTCATCAAAGTGAGATTCAAACTGTATAAGTAATTTCGTGGAGTCATAATTGTTTGTAGTACGCACAATCCTGGCAGGAGGCAAGAAGCGATGGTTTGTAGTTTTCAAGGCACTTGTAGATGTTAATACCATTCAATCAGAATATAAGAAAACTTGTTTGTTGCATTTTCGCAGTTTCAGAAGTGAAAGGGTGCATGTTGCTGCAAGGTGTCACTCCATCTGTGTAATCACATCTCTAAATACTTTTAGGAATTCACCACATGTCAGTATCACAGTGGTGTCGATGAGAGTTCCATGTTGCTAGAAAAGAGATGAATACAGTGCTTTAAAAATGTTTAGCCAAATATTTTCTTTTTTATGGAATGGTGATATGAATTATTATCTTGGTACTGTCTTTTCCAGAGTTGCTCAGAACAGTATTCAAAGGTTGAGATCAGCATATTTTCCCACTCTTAGCCCTCTAGGTGCCTGCTTGGCCATAAGCAACGTCAGGACTGCTCTTGGTTATGGCTGGTGCAATGATTCCTTCAGTGTCGTTTTGCAACTGACTTTTTCTGGATCAGAATTGGGTTGTTCCCCTTCTCATTGTTTCCCCATATGCTTGAACTCTGTTGCAGGGACTCTGAGCAAAGGAGGTGCAGAGACAGGAGCCACTGCCTCCGGGGGACTGCTGTTACCTCTGGGTGTCTGCCATGCCTCTGGGCTGTGTGCTTGTCACGTTTGCTTTGTAGCGCTTGTGTGTGCTGTGCCTGACCTATTTTCTGTTTCAATGCTACTCAATTAATAAAGAAAACTAGAATGAATTATAGAATTAAAAAAAAAAAAAAATAGAACTGCCTTTTGAAGGGGAACCTACAACACTTTTTAAATGCTATGAATAACTCAGTCCAGAGAAAAGCAATTCTATCCAAAGTGTGAGCACACAGAGTAAGAATAACTAATACATCAAAGTAGATATGCTGCAAATTTCCTTTGGGGGGAAAAGGAGAGGATTGATAAACTAAATAGTGAAATCAACACTGTCATTAATTCTTATTAACGGAATTAAATATTCCAGATCTTCACTTAGCATGACTCAGTCTTGCTGTACATAGTACATACAGATGTTCTCTTTGCTTTAGCACAAAGAAATGATACAGAAATGAAATCAGTCAGTATATTTTATTTATTTATTATAATCTTCAGATTTTTTTCTTCTCCTTCATCCTTACTGGGACTTGCTCTTTAGTAGCATTAACAAATATTCCCAGAGAAAGAGAAGAGTTGGTGCTCCAGGGACTCTTGTCATGTTTTGTTGTAAACAGACTTCTGCAACTTAGGTTAATAGTGAAATTGCTTTATATTTTATTGAATTTGGATGTTTACAGGTTCTGTTAAGGTTTATAGCTATGTCAGTGAATTCCATGGAAATTATTGTATGCTATCATTCTAGAGGCTTTTTACCGGTAAATATTTTATATACTTCAAGAAATCTTGTTTAGTTATAGGAAGGAAGTAATGTCTAGATTCTAGTATAAGCATTCCTGTATTCATAGGTAAATGTACCATGTATAAATGCATGGTTAGTAGTATTCATAGGTATGTAATCTGGCAACATTGTTCATGAGATAGTAGAGTTCAGGATTTTGCATGGAAGAAGCAGGGCAATAAGTAGGATTGCAACTGTGGACTTACAGATAACTTTGACCTCTTCAAGGACCTACTTGGAGATATCCCATGGGTTTGGACTTTGGAAGGTAATGGGGCCCAAAAAAGCTAGTTAACGTTCAAGCACCACTTCCTCCAAGCTCAAAATTGCTGCATTCCTATAAGTAAGAAATCAAGCAAAGGTGGCAGGAGACCTGCATGAATGAGCAAGGAGTTCATGGAAAAGCTCAAATGGGAGAAGAAAGATTTTGATTCAAGATACCTCTAATATTGAAAAGGCCAGAGAGAAATCTACTTATTGAAAGGCACAGATAGGAAAGAATAAGCTAAATTACAGTGTGAGTGAAACTTGTAGTCTGTGAAAGATACGCATTATTAATCCAATGTGTAGGTTTTTTCCTTTATAAGTGTAATAAAAAGGGATTGGTGCCAATATTTGTATACAGAGAAATATATTTCAGAGATGACTTACCTTAAAAAGGTTTGGAACTGCATAGATAGCCATTATGTAAATAAATTAAAAAGTGTGCAAAACAGTTATTTTCATAATGTGACTCTTTAACAGTTTATTTGAACTCGATTTTTTTTCCTGCTTGTTAATCAAGCCTCAATAAAACCACCATACCTGCAAAACTTACACAGTAGTGATAAATATCCATTATGTTTAAGTAGAAATATTCTATATTGCTTCTAGTCCTTAATCCAAGTTACTGTCATTCTCAATGAAACTCATGAATATGAAATAATACGAAAATGAACTACAAAAGCGTTAGAAGGCAAGTGAAGTAAGTCTGTAAAATAGAGTGCCAACAACTCAATCAGTGTAATGTGTAGACAATACAGTAGAAAAGACTAAAGCTAAACAACATTTTTTGCTATTTCTTCTTAATAAACAAATTTTCTTTCGCTTTGTTCTTAACAGTCACCCATTTATAGCCAGTCACTTTTCAGTATTGTTATTTGCAGACAGCTGTTACTATTTCTGTTGTTAATGCCTACTGTGGCTTTTCAGTTGGTCTGAAACAAAGTGGAGGCACATCTGCTCTTGCCTTTTCATCTCTATTTGTCTCTTACCAATGTTTAGGAATGTAAATGTCACTCATTCCATCCTTTTAAAAATAATTATATACAATCTTATAAATGTGTGATCAATATTACTGAAGCTACTTGGACTTAAGGGAAAAAATGAAATAATTCAGCTACTTATGGTGCAAGATAGAATAGGACAGTTGTTAAGTAAGTTTGTATCTGTCCTCTCATTTCCAAAATTTTGGTTTCAAATCCCACACCTTCCTTTTTGAGTGATGTGCGTTCTCAATACCAGTTCTTCAGAGCAGGAACTGCCAGTATCTGTGTATATGTATCTATCTATCTATAGGCTTATCATATTAAAAACAGTAATGAAATGGGTAAGGAATATAAATAACTAAGACCAATGTCATTTGTAATCTTGCTTGCAGTTTTTACTTTCGTAGTACCTACAGAGTTCAATTTTCTGTTAGTAATTCCTCAGAAAGCTATACATATTAACCTGTTTCAGTGTTGTCATAACTCACAAACATCAATTTCTGGCCATTTTCTTTTTTCCTGTGAAATCCTTTCATGCCATCAATTTGTCTCTCATGTAATAAATGAATACAACGTATCTAAATGTTACAGACAAAGATAGACAAAGTGCATCTTCTGCAGCTACCACTCACCAAAAAAAAAAAAAAAACACAAAGAAAACCAAACCAAAAACATTTGGAATAACAAATAGCAATATCTTTCAACTTCAGAATAATCCTGTAATTCTGTAAGATATGAGATGCAAACTTTAATAAATGTTTTGGGTTTTAGTATGTGACATTTAAAGTACTGGTAGAACTTTGAAGTTTTACCCCATCACTTGCCAAGTTGATATATTCATATGAACTTTAGCCATTAACCTGGCCTCCAGTCATTACACTCCCATTTGCAATCACTCCCTTTCATTACTTGTATTTTCCACCTGCAATGGAAGAAGTTTGGTGTCTAAATTGGTGAAATTGTGGCCCTAAATAATTGTATCTCTGATTGCATTTAATGGCAGGAAGAAGAAAGCACTTCCTGTAGGGGAGTTTAGGGTAAGTGCTGTCTGTCTAGTCACATCACTGGTAGCTCAGCTCTGCTAGCACTTTCTTCCTAAATCTTCTTGCTGTGAAGGTGACGAATAAAACTTGCGTAGTCTGCACGAGTATATGTTTGGGTCTACTCAAAGGCTTTGCATTTTTCATCTAAGGCATGTGGCAAGTGTGCTGCCAAAAATACGTGTAGGCCACTTGGTGCCTTTGGCTGGGTGGGCCACGCTGGGCTATAGGCCTGGGGCTTTGGGCAGGTCTATGGGGAACTGGAGCTTGTCCCTACTGTGGCTTTGCTGGGGTATGGGCTGATAGCCTTGCAGCCTCAGATGGGGTCCTGGGCCATGTAGGAGTCCCAGGAGAGCAGTTGGTTCCCTTCAGCCTGATCGTGGCCTGGCAGCTGTGAGTAGAAAGCATTTCTGGTCATGTGTGCTTTCTGTGACTATGAGCAGAGAAGCCAAGAGCTGTGTTCTCTGAGGACTCCTGGCAGGTCACCATCATCACTGGAACTGCTTCCCAGGACAATGGTTCATTGATTCATAGTGTTTTGTTTTTTGTTTTACCTCCACCTAGTTTCATGACCTTTTTATAGCATAAAATACATGAGAACAAACTGCTTCAGTTATTCTTACACATCAAAATCTCAGGTTTCTGATCAAAGACACCAGTAAGGCAGAAGTTACATCTAACTAATATTTATTCAGTGACATGGCATGTTGTTTGAGTTTCTACAGTGGTGCTGCAGAATTGGTGTAAATTTCATAGCAATCTTCAATTTTGTAAGGTTGATCCAAATATTCTTGATGTTTGGGTACAAAGTAAGGAAGGAGAAAAAAGTTCCCATTCTAAGCAGTAGGTAACGTGGAAAAAAAACACTTATATTTGCTTTTGACTACATAAAAATGCTTCATTTATAATTAGTATTGACAATGTGAATGTATGCAAGCCTATCTATGCTGTCATGCTTAAGATGCATGAAATGTTTAAAGAAACTTGAAGGTTTGCTTTGCTTAGCTGCTTTTTCTGAAAATATTCTCAAGCTTTGGAAGATTCTCTGTTTTGTTGTTTTAAAAAATATTTAATACTTTTTTTTTTTGAATCTAAGTTATCCTCTTTTAATCCATAGTGAGGCTGCTTTTTAATGAACTATATAAATTAATCATATTTGAGAATGATATGAGTCTAAAATTGAGCTCCAAATCAATGCATATGGTCTAGAATGTATTTTTTAAAAAATTTGGCTGAGTGAGAATTTCCATCTGCACTTTGAGTACCAGGCAAGCAGTAGTAAGGAAAGAAGAACTTAAGTTTAGATTGCTGGTTTGGAAAATTTTGGTTCTTATCTCCATGGCTGACAAGAAACTGCATGTTTGCATTTCTATCATTATATTAGAGGTTTAGCAATGGCAAAAAACGTCATTTTCTGTAAAGTTCACATTGTGGTTACCAATGGTTAGCTCTCAGACATTGATTTGCTCAGTTTATAATGATACTACTGTAAAATGGCAATAGTGGCAAAAGCTATTTACTGTATTATCAAGCATTAATATAGCAAGACTATTGCAAGTAACTGGATAATGACTGGTTATTCAGAGTATGTAGTAGCTGTATAACACTCTCAGTTTTTGATCTTCTTAACAGATTTACAAGTTTCTTGATAGAAAGAAAAACATTTTCCCCACTAAAGCATTCAGGCATTGGAACAGGCTGTGCGGTGATGTTGTGCACATTGTGCATCTTTGGAGGTCTTCAAGACTCAAGTGCACCAACCTCTGCTAATCTGGTGTGGCCTTGTAGCTGCCCAGCTTTGAGCAGAAAGTTGGTCTAGAGACCTCCAAAATTATCCCATGGTTATGTCTATGATGTGATTTAATTTAATATTGACTATTTGACTTTTGAAGAAAGGAACTGCTGCAGGTAAATGAACTTAATCCTAGAGAGCTATAAATTCTTATTATTCTGCAAGTCACAAAGTTCAAAACCTTACTTTATCTTCTTACTTCTTTATCTGTATCTGAACTTTAGACAGAACTGAAACAATTGTGCCAGGGAAAATTTTCTTCTGGGACTTTGTAGCCCAAATTCAAAAATGTAGAATGTTAACAGGCCACAGATAAGAAAACATCTCCAGAAAATTTTCAAAATTAATGTTGGATGGCACTATAGTAGTTGATCTCTTGTTGCTTGAAGGAAGAAATCTCAAAAATGTAGCAAATCTCTAACCATTTTTATTGTCGTTCTTTAGATAGATTTTTATTTTATTGCAGCACATCTTCAATAAGGTGCTACCAAGAAGGTGTTGTCATGTTATAGTTTTTTGCCTTACAAGTTATAGTGAATGTAGATATGTGTATTTTGTGCTGTTCTTAATTATCTCTCTAATTTGTGCAAAAGAAGAAAACAATGATCATCTTGATTGCAGTCTCAAAAAAAAAAAAAAAGAAATTATGAGTTTCTCCCACTGTTATTTCATCTGTTGCATTATACCTAGAAGAAACTGCTGAACATTCAAAACTTTGAGCTCTATTTTCTTCTTTCCAAAAGCAAAAAAGAGCTAATTTCTGGCTAGGACAGGACAATCCCATGCATGGACCAGTTGCTCACATCAGCAGAAGCATAGCTGAATCAATTCAGTTGAATGAATGCATAACATAATAACACAGTAGTTTATTATTAGACTATTGAAACAATTTATTTCCTTGAAATTTTAATGTAAGAATGGAATATGCAGCATGAGTTACTAGGATTATGCAAGAAGTGGTGGATGTTCCTCTTGCTTTTCCCATGCTACTGAAGATTGCTGAAGTGATGTGTCTACAGACTCTTTTTGTCTGTTAGAAAATCTCTTTTGCCAGCAGACTAAAACAGAAGAATTGCTTGTGTTGATTGACACCTGATAGATAAATATACATGTATAGTTTTAGAGAAGAAGCATAATAAAAATACCTTTAGACAGGCCTTATGACAGTTGTAAATCGTCAAAACAATTTATGTCAATGAAATTGACAGTTACACCTGCTAAAACATTTACTCATCAAAAGTTATTCTCTGGGGTAGTACTTGTATTACTAACATGCTGTATTTTCCACCGGTGTTCCTGGTAATTGGGCAGATTGCTACTGATATCCTTGTTGTGAGTTCAGCTACATCAGCTTAGAGAAGGTTTGGATGTCTTAATGGTGTTAACTAGTCTGTTCCTTTATGTCTACATTAAATATTATACAGAAATTATGTGGTGCTGTGTTTAAAACTGTAAAACTTGCATGTGTTTTGCTTCTGGAAGAATCATGGAGAAGGGTGAGTGGATGCTCTTCCTCAGGATCTCTTCATCCCCTGCTCCTTCACAGAGAAGAGAGAGGAAGGGATCCTGAGGAAGAGCAGCCACAAGGTTTTAGCTGCTTCCTCCTGTCCCTGTGATGGTTTTATGTGGAGTATAACCCCTCAGTGGTTTGTGTGAAGCAGCTTCTCACGACTTCTTTCATGCTTTTCTCCAGAGTTTAATTGATCTCATAACTTCGCTTGTGTCTGTGTCATCAGCTTCAGGCTTTTCTTCACAAACATGAGGGCTGGATAATTGCTTTATATTAGAAAAATAAAAGCTTTTCATTTATGCATGTTCATGTGAATCAGGAGCCTAGTATCTGTTTTCAGTTGTTTTCATTGCCTCTTTCTACATTTATTTGTAGACTACAGTAACAAATTAGCAACACCATATTTCCAAATGTTTCTTAAATCTGATATATGGATTTAAGGTTATGATTTATCTTAGCTAATGTTTTTTCTTTAAATATTTGTGGGTATGTATAATAGATATATTTAAACTGTTGCGATACCCTTGTTCAGTATCCTGACTGAGTCATACTATGGTGGTTTGTGAGGGGTATAAATGAAGTACTCTTTGAAAAGTATTTTTCCTTCATAAAAGTATTGACAAGCATTAAATACTTGGCAAGATACTACTTTTTCTATAACATTTAAGAAATTGAAGATTGTACCAGTATGATTCAGAATGTTATTGCCATATCATATTATCATATATGACCATCTTTATTTCATACATTCTTAAATAGTTATACAAATACCTCAGTGATCCTTAGTTAGTGAAGTAATTTGTTCTACTTCATGATGTGTAACACAAAAGAATTCCTAGATTATTTTCTCAAAGAAAGAGCTATTTGAGTTGAAAACTTCTTGAAGTCGTTACATCTAGTTCAGTTATACACACACACTCAGGCTACATACAGTTATCAAAATAGTAAAGTAATCATTTTATGTAGTGCTAACATAACTCTTATGTATCTCATGTAGAATTTAGCAAGTATAGAAGATTATTCTAAAGTAATTCTGTGTTTGTATATTCATTTTTGAGTTCTACTTTTTTATACAGGATTTCCCATCTACATATTTGTCTTTTAAAATTGTGATGTTCTAATCCTCATTAGATAGAAAAATAGTCTCATTGCCACATTAGAAACAAAAACAAAAACATTTTTAATCAAGATACAGAATCTTACTAATGGACTTTCAGAGCCATTGGTACAGCCTGGATTCAAAGTTTTGTTGTTATGGGGATGATATGGAATGATTTTACTAGCTCAGTAACACTGCTTCTTTCTGGAACTGTATCATGACAGACTACAGTCTTACTTGAGTAATTAAACTCCTTTATTAGCACAGTGGTAATATAGAGGTTAATGCAAGCTGTATAAATAGGAAATAATATAAAAGCATTTATGATAAATGATCTTGTGGTGCAATCCCAGAAGCGAGATTGCTTCAGATAGATTTCTAGTGATCCCAGGTAGAGTATTAAATGGTTTAATGGTTGTAAACAAAAGATTTCAACTTACACAACAGTGATCTCCCACCAAGACAAGGAACAGCCAGATCCCACACAAGAGATCCTTTCCCCTTGGTGGCTGGCTCTTAAAGGAGCCCAGGGTAGTCCCACCCTGGGTCCACCCCTCCTGGTCACATGGAGGGGGGTACAGGTGTTCCTTAGGCCAGCCACTGCCCTTCACGCGGTGCTCAATCACTGATTCAGGCTGTGACCTTGTGTTTCCCTTACAGATCTTTATAGCAAATCTGGAAGTTCTGTAAAATATATGCTATGCTCCATTGGTTCACATTATTTGTACCTAACTTCATCAGTGCAGGGTAGTCCAAGTGAAATAGGTCAGATCCTTTGTGTGTCCATTGAACAATTGTAGATAATTGTGAAGGACACAAAACAACAGAAACTTAGGGCTGCATGGAGAGCAATATTTTTGAAAACTAAGAGAAGATCCTCGGGTGATGCAGAGGCAAAACTCAGAGTTTCTGCTATCTGGTCCTATAGTCCATCTGATAAGTTGCAATGTTTTCCATATACTGTGAGTCAGAGAATAAAGCCTTGACATTGTAAGTTTGAAATTAAGTTTTTGTTAATTAAGGAAAAAGCTGTTTTCCACCAAGAGATTCCTGTGATTAAATTCTGTAGAACTTTTTTAGTGTCACAAAGTTACAGAGAGCCATGAAACTACAGAGAGGGACTAAGGGCTCTGATGAGCCTGTCTGCCTTGACACAGTACAGTCTAATGGAAACCATTGCAGTCTATCAAGTCAAGCAGTTTTCTATAAAAGGAGCTTATTTGTATTTTATTAAAGAAGAATGACTGATGTTATGAATATAATGTGTAGGTGTTCAAAACGTTTTACTGGAGCCAATAGCATTTTATCTGCCATGTTGCAAAACGTTTTTTTTTTTTCTTTTTCCTTCTGTTTTTGTTATATTGATTTTCCACACTAGGTGGCAGTGGATTAGTACTAGTGTATGACTGGGGAATCGATTTAATTTGTCCAAGAGGGATGAAATCCTTCTGTTTCATGTTTCTTTATACATACATAGTGCAAAGAATTACAGAGAGAAGGCTGCATTATAATCAGCCACATACGGACGTGCAAAGGAAGATGCAAATTATTTCCCCTCTTCCTTTGTACAAAAGAAAATCCATTCAAGCTGATTGAACCAGGCTTACATTGGCTGTAGGTGAGGTGAACCAGGTCTCTCCATCAATCTGTGCTCTCCCCAGAGAATTACATCTATAAACTTAATATGAAGCACTTTATTGAGAGTACTTTCAGACTCGGAGCAGATTGCCTCACAGTTTTGAACCATATGTTGTCTACACTGAGAAGTATAGTGAAAGGAAAACAGCTCCTTTCTCTTTCCAAGAAATCAGGAGCTGGAGAGGTGGGGGAAATGGAGAGCTGGGGGAAGATGATGGAGAACTCCCCATTGTATTGCTGTGTTGGAACCAGAGGGCAGCCAGGGCACGTGCATGCTCCTGTGGGAGAGAATGCACTCCTGCGTTGCGTGTTAGGTGGAAGACTGGAAGTTCGCAGACTTCAAGTCTTTTGACTAACTGGGAAGTCTGAGAAATTGTGATGGTGAGGAGTGAGGAGGGATTGTGGTTAGAAACAAGTGGGCCTTGCAAGTGTAAAAGTGGCAATGAGATGTGAAACCTGAAAATGGGATGCTTGGAGTTGAAATTTAACTTGAAATTAAGATACGGTGTTTTAAGTTTATGGATGAGGGCCTTAAAAACACATGGTTATTAAAATGCATACCAAAAAAACTCAACCCACAACCCTTTCTTGTTCATTTTTTGAGTCTCTGGCATTCATATTTTCAGTTTTGTCTTCCAAAACTGTGAAAGAGAATCTCTGCCTTAGTCCTGTGTAAGGAGGACATAGAATTTTGAAAAAAAGCAAATATGAGACTCTGCAGTTAAAAAGTCCAAGACGTTATTTAGAGAGATTAAATAATTAAATAATAAATAAATAGACAAATAGCAGTTGAAAGGGAAAAATAGATGTGACACAGGAATAAATGGTTGTATGAAAAAAATGAAAGAAATAAGATGTAAAAGAGCCTGAAAAAAGGTATCAGGATGACAGTTTTTACAAAAGAAATAATTATCTTATTTTTGAGGAAACCCCCACCATGAAGAGACTCTTCAGGAAATTTACATAGAGAAAGTTATTTCAAGTTTCATTCAGATTTATACTTACAGGGGATAAATTTGCTGTACTACCTTTATCTTGCTCACTGGGGGTAAGCATTTTAAAATTAGGAAAGCTTTTGCCTGAGGCTGGGAAGAAAACTGCCAAGAATACGTTTTCTTAAAGAAAATTTAACTGAAGTCAGGTACTTCTGGGACCTCAGTGCATGCAGCTTCTGCCTTATTTATTCAGCTTTATTTTATTTTTTGCTGCATCCCTACTGAATGAGCTGGATAAAAACAAATTGAAATGCAGGGAATCAAATTTTCTTGCACTGTTTTTTAGTAGGTCTGCCACAGTAGCTGAATTTTCTTTAATGCTGCTGGAAGGAAAGCCGAAGGAATTTTTACCTGTCTTCTACCACGATTTCCACAGAAACAGAACCTTTCAGAAAAACATTTTGCTGTTATTTGCCGTCATTTTTTGCATATCATGGGAAGTGATAGTCCTGCCTATAATGTATTTCATAATTCTGCCAGAGCTGAAGATGCAGCTGGCTAGCTATAAAAATGCAATGCAAATTGTATTTGAAAGTACCACTTAGACAATTCTGTATTAGAGGAAGTAGAAAATGGTGCAAAGTTGGAATTTATCAGGAACATGGAGCTAGAATGAGCCTAATGGATGGGGCAGTTACATGGGAGATGGAAGCTGCCAGTTCTTCAAATCAGAACGAAAAGATGATTGAATGTAGGCCTCCCAAATCCCAGGTGAATTTACTAATAATCAGGTCAGGTTGTCAAGAGAAATACATATTTACTTTGCAACAATGTTTTTTATTTTAAAAATTAGAAGATAAATGTTGTGCCTTGAAGATTTCATAGAATCATAGAATGGTTTGTGTTGGAAGGGACCTTAAAGACCATCCAGTTCCAATCCCCTGCCACGGGCAGGGCTGCCACCCACAGGATCAGGCTGCCCAGGGCTCCATCCAGCCTGGCCTTGGACACCTCCAGGGATGGGGCACCCACAGCTCCGGGCAGCCTATGCCAGTGCCTCATCACCCTCTGAAAAAGAATTTATTCCTAACATCTAACTTAAATCTCCCTATTTTTAATTTAAAGCTGTTCCCCCTTGTCGTATCACTATCAGATCATGTAAAAAGTTTATTTTCCTCCTGGTTATAAGCTCCTTTCATTGCAGCAGGAAGGCTGCAATGCGGTCTCCTTGGAGCCTTCTCCAAGCTAAAGCCCAATTCCCTCAACCTTTCTTCATAGGAGAGGCACTCCAGCTCCCTGAGCATCTTTGTGTCTCTTCTCTGGACCTGCTCTGGCAGCTACATATCTTTCTTGTGCTGGGTGCCCCAGGCCTGTGCGCAATACTCCAGATGGAGCCTCACAACGGCAGAATAGAAGGGGATAATCACTTCCCTTTTCTCGCTGGCTACTCCTCTTTTGATGCAGCCCAGGATACTGTTGGCTGTCTGGGCTGCAAGAGCACACTGCTGGCTCATTTCCAGCTTTTCATCTACTAGGACCCCGAACTCCTTTTCTGCAGAGCTGATCTCAGTGAATTCTCCCAGTTGATACTGTCTGGGATTGCCTGTGACCTAACCAGAACACCTCACACTTGCCCATGTTGAACCTCGTTAGGTTCTTGTGGGCCCACTTTTCTAGCCTGTCCAGGTCCCTCTGGATGACATCCCTTCCTTCTATTGTGTCAATGGCACTACCCAGCTTATTGTCATCAGCAAACTTGCTGAGGGTACGCTCCATCCCTCTACCTATGTCATTAATAAAGATGTCGAGCACCAGTCCCAAGATGGACCCCTAGGAGACTGCACTCATCACCAGCCTCCACCTTCATAGAATCATAGAATGGTTCAGGTTGGAAGGGACCTTAGAGATCATCTTGTTCCAACCCCCCTGCCATGGGCAAGGACACCGCTCACTAGACCAGGTTGCTCAAAGCCCCGTCCAGCCTGGCTTTGAATACTTCCAGGGAGGGGGCACTTTGACGTAGTGCTGTTGATAACAGCCCTCTGGCTGTGACCATCCAGCCAATTCTTTATCCACTGAGTAGTCCAGCCTTCAAATCAATATCTTTCCAATTTAGAGATAGATATGTCAGAGGTCTTGCACAAGTCCAGATAGACGACAATGGTTGTCCATCCTTAGTCCACTGATGCCATCACTCCATCATAGAAGGCCACCAGATTGGTCAGGCAAGATCTGCCCTTGGTGAAGCCGTGCTGGCTGTCTTGGATCACCTCCTCATTGTGCGTGTGCCTTAACGTGTCTTTTAGGATGATCTGCTCCATGATCTTCCCAGGCACAGAGGTGAGGCTCATTGGCCAGTAGTTCCCTGGGTCTTCCTTTTTCCCTTTCTGGAAAATGGGAGTGATGTTTTCCTTTTTCCAGATACCAGGGACTTCACCTGACAGCCATGATATTTCAAATATGATGGAGAGTGGCTTGGCAACCACATCAGCCAGCTCCTTCAGAACCCTGGGATGCATGTCGTCCAGCCGCATACATTTGTACACATTCAGCCTTACGAGGCAGTTCTGCTCTTCCAGTGGGAGGGATTTTTCTGTCCCTAGAGGTTCAGGGACAGGAGAGGCATGGGAAGCCTGACTGGCAGTAAAAAACAAGGCAAAGTTGTTTTCCAGTTAGGCTTCTTCACATCAAGAGCCGACATGGCACAGAGCACTTTGAGGAAAAAATCTGAGGTATCTGAAAAAAAAACCAAACAAAAAACAAAAATAAAAAACAAAAAACGACCATAATAACAAAAGCCAGCAACAAACCTCCCCAACTTTAAACTTCTGCATAATACTCTCCATATATATGAATATTAACTTTTATAAATACTGATCTTAAAAAAAAACAAAAGAAGGAAATAAAGAAAAAAATAGTATCTATACATTCTTTCTTGTTTTTTTTTCTTGCCCAAATGTCTTGTGGATGGATGATGAACTGGGATTTTCCCTACGATATAAATCTTTGCGAAGACAGTAGGTGAACTCCTTGCAGAGTTTCAGTCTTCCTTTTATTTTCTGTTACTAGCAGTTTCACAGACTGGATGATACATGGTATCCAGAGATACAGGGTCCCTCTGGATACCACACAGCTGGAATTTCTTTAATATTAACATAATTGCAATTTCAATTTCTTCTAACCAATCAGTTTAGTCTGCAGATCAAAATCCAGCTAAAACGAAAGATAAGTTGTTAACTTTTGAAGTAAGTAGAAGGGATACATGACATCTATTTTTTAAAAATAGTCTCATTAAAACCTGATTATCTCATCAGTAGATATGAAAAAAAAACCAAACAAATTTGTTTGTTTGTTTGTTTTTTGTTTTGTTTTTTTTTTTTAACGGCCATTTCCAGCGCTTTGGAGAGGTAGCAGAAATCATTGTTTTGTTCAGGTATGCCACGTGCTAGCAACTTGCTTTAATAGCAGATTTTTATCTTGTTCACATGGCAGTTCTGATTAGATCTGAAGAACAAATGAATGACAGGATTCTTCAAACCACCCAAATGACTTGTCTTTACTGATATCCATGATTTAACATTGGGTTTGCTTTCAAGAATTAGGCTTTGCAAGCGTAAGGAATATACTTGTTTGTTAGATTTTCACACTCAATCCAAGCTTTATTTCCAGGCAATGTGCTCTTCCAGACTGTTTTCCTGGGTTTACTCTGGCTATGCTTTTGTGAAACAAAACAAAATATAGAGCCCATCCAGTTTTGATAATCTGATATTTATGAAGAAAACATTCAAGGTAGTTATGGGTTTGTACTACTTCTTTCCCTCTCTGGTATTATGCTTGCCTCCTCCTGGTTCTGAAATGCCACCTCCACACGGAGTTACTGCTGTTCCTGGATTCACATCAGCATTCCTTGTTACAGCTTTTATTCTGGCCAATCGCTTACCCATCACGTTTTGCAGATTATGATAGGATGCTTTTCCCAATTCCAGTGAGTCAGAAGGACATCTCCCAGATGATGTTTAGAGTAATTCAAGCATAAATTCAGTTTTGAATGTTTTTTTTTTGTCATGGCTTTTTCTTCCTTACTTGAAACCTTTTTTCTGTTTGCCATCATCTTCCTCTTGAAAGGCTTATAAATAAGTGTATCGTCCTTTTGACTGTGACATTGTTTTTCTTTTACCTTTTCTTAGTTTTGATTTTTGTGTGCATTTTTAATTCTTTTTTTTCTGTTACTATTAGTTTTTCTACAATTGTATTTTGTTCTTGCTCTTTTTGTTCTGTTTCTTTCATTACCTTTAAGGGTTCTTTTTGTTGGCTCGTTTTTTTAATTTAAAAGTCTCTGTTGCCTTATACAATTGCCTCTAAATGGAAGGCATTCTACCAGCAATCAAAGACTTAGTCAACTCCATCTTATTTTACGATTTATTCATTTCTAGCAAAATTAAAATCTTTAAGACATCGGTTTTGGTTCTTCCTTAATTGTCTTTGTTTTCTCATCTCTGTCCTGCCAGACATATGGACACAGCTGGTTCCCTTGTTTCCGTTCCTTAACTGTTACTTCCTATGGTCACATTCTGTTCTGCAGCAGTATAAATTCCTTGGGTGGCATAATAGAGATAAGAGGTTTGTATTTTCTTTGTAAAATGTCATACTTCCTTATTTTTTCTTTCAATCCATATTTTAAAGTAGAGGCTGAAATACATAATCTCACTGTTCAGTGTTTTCTTATTTTTATACCTCTATGAGTAATGTTCTGCAACACACTCAAGTCCTGTGCTATCCTTGTAGCACAAAAGTAAAGCTTTATGCATTTTTATTTCTTAATATAGACATGGGGAGAGGAGAAGACTGAGAGCTGCTAAGACATTAGAGTCTATGTTTTTCTCCATGTTTTTGCTTGTAGCAGTTCTTAAACTTTCAGTCTCACTTCAGAGATCCTCCACAATTTATTTATATGTGCTATTAAATAATAGCAGCAAAGGTACTGAGGTACATTTATTTCAACTTTATTTTTTAGGATAGCTGTTTTCTGTGTTTTCTTAAACAAATTATGTTCAAGTTGGATTAAATTAGCCATTTGCCCTTTAATTTCTTAGGGACCTCTTCAAATAAGAAAACTCATTACATAATTACATTGTAATATTAGCACATTAATTATTTTATGTACTATCCAGTTAGAGGCAATAACTAATAACGTCCATTAGTTATTTTTATTCTCCGTATTCTGTGAACTCAATTTTCTAGCTTTAGGTGTGCAACTTTAGCATTGCTTCACTGTCATTTTAACTTTGTGAAACTTAATATTAAACTGAGTGTTTACGGAAAACAATATTTCCTACCAAGACAACTGGAGAATCACAAAGCATTAAAATTCAACAGGAATTGTTTGAGAGGAAAAGGAAGATCATATTCAATCATGCCACATCTTAAGAAGACAGTCACAAAAGACATGGGATATTTATCAGGAGTGATCACAGTTCTATATACAGACAGGTGGCAAAACCAGAACTGGCATTTTAATTTAAAAATCCAAATTGCTGGTCCTGAGGATCCTTGGTATCACTATTAAAATTACTCTTTTTCTTACTTCAATGTTGTGGTGCTGACAGCCTTCAGCTCGGGATGCTGCACTGGACTCACCAGGCTGATGGAAATGGATGTGTGGGCCGCCTGGGCCAGGGTGGCTCTTCCTTGGGAAAACCAAGTTGGCCACAGGAGGGAGGGAGATAGAGATGCTTCTATAGAAAGAGCAGACATAGGAAACTGAGGACAAGGACAAAGCATTTGAGCGAATCGAGCCACTTTTCTATGTGGCTATGTGTGGTTTAATCAGGCTTATACTGGCACTGTAAGCAGCAGTCACCGTGACATGCTCATGAAGGCAGAAGTGTTCAGTGCAATCTGTGTAGACAATTTAACTTCTCATTGTCATGAAAGTTTTATTGATCAACTGTATTTGTAAGATGGAAGAGCTGAGGGAAGACAGCTGCAACCTTTAAAAAGTTCTGTAACAAAACAGATCTACATATTATTTTGTTTTTCATAAGCTTGAAATCCCATTTCTTCTTGTGAAGTATTGGTATCCCATGCCTTTGTGTTTCAAAATTGCCAAAATATCTTGCCTGCGTTACAACATACGGACACATCACATCAATATTTTGTTCTCTGAAAAGCTATACCTCTGGGACAGATATAATTCCTGCAAATACTGTGGTTGGTCCCAAATTTACAAAATCTTAATACTTAAATGGTTCTGGTAAGGAAGAGTACAAAGTATTGGATCCAGCTAAGGTCCAGCGAGGAACTGGTTTGCAGTCTGATGCATTTTTATGTAGATTAAAGCATATGTAAATAAATAGGATGCAGTAATAATTTTATTTCTGTGAGCTAAAATACAATTGGTAACACTTATTATGCCATGGTCTGTAGAAATTTGAGATTCTCAAGTCTTTCTGGTGTGGCTGTGTGGGAATTGAGTGACAGTGCCTTTATTTCCTCTGTTCTCAGCATCAGCATTCCCGCCCACAGATCTCAACAGTCACTGAGAAGTGTACCGAAAGTTTTGCATGTAGTCCTGCATCTCCTTCTGTGAGAAATACAAAATAATCCAAATCTCATCAATAAAGAACAAAATATAATTGGAGGTCAAATATCACTAAGAATTAGATGAAGAGTATTTCCTGCTCTCTGAATGTTCATTTGGGAATACATTCTGCACATTAAGGCAGAAGACAAAATAATAGATTTCCTCTGGTAACCTGTTGAGACATCTGTAGCTTTGTTGCACGTTCCTACAAACCAACCAGTGCAGCTGAAGGTTGCACAAAGTTGTACATAAGCCTGAAAGTGACATTGCAGGTGCTCAGGTCCAGCCCCTTGCTTCAGTAAATAAACATGCATAGTCCCGTTAACATGTCTATGTCAATTTAAAGCCTACCACTTTGTCCAGTATCGTTACTTTGGTTGGCTAGAAGCCACCTTAAGATGTCCAGCCCTAGCTCTAGTAAGAATCAATTTTTTCTTTTTGTGATACACTGTTATTTGCTTTTGGCCTAAATAGGTCCTCTTGTTCCTTTGTAAGGAACAATCATGTTTTTTCTGTGTGTTGGTTTGTTAGCATGAAGGACATGAGTTTGTTGTGTATTATTACCAGATACTGTTACCATTCCTCTGATGTTCCTAGTAGCTTTATTTTCTGCATCTGATCCTCTTAACTGTTTAAAAAAAAAAAAAAAAGTTTCTTAGAGTTGTATAGGGTACATCCAACAAGATTTTTTGATTATTGTGGCATGTACATGTTTTAGAATAATGTGTATTTTTTTCCCAAAGATATATAAAACAGACTTTAGTTTACTAGATTAAGATAGTCATCTTTCTCTTTGTTTTCTCCAACTGAGAAAATTTTTGTCATTAGACCGGCAAACAGTTCACGTGTAGTATTATGTTTCATTCTATTGCATTTCTCCCTACATAAATTCTTCTTTTATGATATTCTGATTTTAGCTTATTGAGTTGTGTGAACTCTTTATTTTCTGGAAGGATTTGCTCCAGATTTTTCTGCTTGTTTGTCTGGTTAGTTGCTTTTTTTTCCCTTCTTTTTTTGTTTTGTTTTGTTTTGTTTTGTTTGTTTGTAAGCTCCTGTGCCTTTTTGCAACCATGTTACAACTATGCTGCAGACATCACAACATAGAGATGCAGAATGGTCATTTTGTTGTCTGGAAAATTCTTCATGTTGCTTTGGGTCCAGTCTTCCATGTTGTACCCTGCAGATACTTCTACAGTCAGTCATCATTGGCTTCTTGGTGTTACTTTTCTTTAAAAAAGCAAAACAACAACAATAAAAAAAGAAAATTTTTGAAGAATAGGGAAAATGTATACAGGGAATATAGCAGTAACTTTTGAACACCTTTCATATATTATATCTAATCTCAACAGCTGTTAAGATTTCAGCAAGAATTTTGGGAAGAAGGGTTCTATAAAAGGTAACAAAAAATTTCTGACTGGGTGGGAGTTTTTTTGGCATGTGGCAGAATGTTAATGAACTGCACTACATAGACTCGACTTTCTGTGGTGTGTTTGTGCCATCAGAAGATAACGCTGACAGGCAAGACAGCTGACATTCTGATTAATCTCACTTAATTCTACATAAATAAAGTGCAACTGCAGATAAGAGTGGCTGACTGTGCGATTTCTGAACTTTCTGTTTGGCTGTTCTTGTGCATGAAATCAGCTATTGAGCACTCCGTAGCTATAAAATCTCCTTGCTCTTTGAAATTTAGACACAATTTATCAGGTTCTTTTAAAAACTCTAAATGCTGTTAAAGTCCTCACAATGTGGCCATCATAATGACGTGTTATTAGCTAAGCATCAGAGAAAATCAACAGTTTTCAAATTTTGTCTGCAAAGTTTGTTTTTCCTTGGGAAACTTCTGGTTTTTCATCTTTGAGAACCCTGATCTCGATTATAGAAGGGGAAGAAGGTGCTAATAGAAGGGGAATAAAAGCTGTCATTAATGCCAAAATGATAAAACCTAGGCTTAGGATGAAAGAACAACATAACACTTAGCAGCATTTGTCACAACTTGCTAATGGAAAATCGTTATTTATGAAAATCTTATGATAAGTACAGCTTATTATTTTTTCAAGAGAATTTCCTGGTTATGAAATTTAATCTAGAAATTGAGCAGAGTAGTGTTCTTCACTTCTGCATTGTATTTGATTTTAGTCTGTTGCAAAATGATGTGCATTGTCATAAAGAAAACTGCTGATCTTGTGGATTAAAATGTATAGAAGTGGTCTGTTAGGTTTGTTGATGTTTGAAAGTGGAATAAATAGCAATGTTGAACTTTTCACCCTTTCTGATTCAAAACAGCATTGTTTCTTGTATTTTTAAAATACAACAATGATCTTAAACAACTTTCTCAAAAAGAAAAAATCCTCTTTTAAAAATATAGAAAGTATTTATCTGAGACCATATCATGCTGTTTGACTTAGCATCTCAACATAAACTGAACTCATATACATTTCCCCAAGTATTTTTTTTCCATTTTTATATGCTTATTTGTGTATTGCTAAGAAGTTTATTGAAACTAAGAATCTTACACCATACCATTACATGTGGCTTGAACAGTTTTTAGCATTTATGCTTTTTATGATTTAATGTTTTGCTCTGTAGATTATTTTGTCCTTCAGCTTAATATAACATTAATTATATCTTGAACTGTAGTTGTTTCTCTTATTTGAAGCTAAAGATGCCCATTAGAATGGAATGCTATATTTCCAACAAAAATTGAGCAACAAATTTGATACCTGCTGTGAGTGTTCAGAGAACTGGTCCCAACTGTGATATTAATATTGCATTGTTTATCAGGAAGGTAACTTGCTGAGTTATTTCAAGTTAAAGGCCAAGGTTATCTCCCACTGAGATAATAGCAACATATTTCTCTGTACAAAAGTATTGGTCTAATTACTTTTTTTGGCTGTACTGCTGAACTGTGGTAGCATACAGCTACATACATTATGGTTAAAATGACTATACATTATACACTTAGCACTAAATTATCCTGTCTTTAAAATATATTTTTAAATTTTTAAACAGTAGGTGGTTCCTCAATACATACTTATTTACTGAACTTTGAAAAAATCCTCTCAGGAAAATTAGTTGCGTAGAATTCTTAAACACTAAAATGTTTTAAATGTCAAGTCTGTTTTTTTTAATATTAAAAATGATACTAGTTATGATTTATTAAATATATGTAACTTTAAGAGAAAGTTACAAATTTAGCATGTGAAAAAGCACACTAGATTGTAGTCTCAAAATTCTACATCTTGTACAGGTAAATACAAAATAACATGATATTCAGTCAATTAGTGAGTAAGTTCAGCAGCACACTTCAGTCATGTTATGTATTGCAGCTGTTCCCAAAATTTGCACTAAAAATTTATCTAGATCTTTTAACTGAAGCTAAACAAACAGGATTCAGCAGTTTGTTCTCCATCAGAGATGATGGCAGTGTGATATTATGAGGAGGTATAGCAGCAATTAGTCTTATTTCCCTCAGTGACTATTAATAGTAGCTAAAACTTTTACAGTCCCTCACACCTGAAGATTTTAGTGCACTTTAAACGTATGATATAAATGTATGATTCAACAGGAGAGGTGCCTGAGGACTGGAGGAAAGACAATGTCACTCCAGTCTTCAAAAAGGGCAAGAAGGAGGAGCTAGGAAACTACAGGCCAGTCAGCCTCACCTCTGTCCCTGGGAGATGACAGAACAACTTATTCTGGATGTCATCTCCAAGCAAATGAAAGAAAAGAAGGTTATCAGGGGTGGTCAGTATGGATTCACCAAGGGGAAATTGTGCTTAATCAATCTGGTAACCTTCTGTGATGTCATCACTGGCTGGATAGATGAGGGGAGAGCAGTGGATGTTGGGTACCTTGACTTCAGCAAGGCATTTGACACTGTCTCCCACAACATCCTTATGATGAAGATTAGAAAGTGCAGGATAGATGAGTGAATGATGAGGTGGGCTGAGAACTGACTGACTGGCAGAGCTCAGAAGGTTGTGATCAGAGGAGCAGAGTCTAGTTGGAGGCCTGTAGCTAGCAGTGTTCCCCAGGGTCAGAAATGTGTCCAGTTTTGTTCAACATCATCATCAATGACCTGGATGAAGGAATAGACTACACCCTCAGTCAGTTTGCTTATGTTACGAAGCTGAGAAGAGTGGCTGACACACCAGAAGGCTGTGCTGCCATTCAGGGAGACCTGGACAAGCTGGAGAATTGGGCAAAGAGGAACCTAATGAGGTTCAACAAAGGCAAGTGCAGAGTCCTGCACCTGGGGAGGAATAACTGTATTCATCAGTACGGGTTAGGGGCTGACGTGCTAGAAATGAGCTCTGCAGAGAAGAACCTGAGTGTCCTGGTGAACAACAGGTTGGCCATGAGCCAGCAGTGTGTCCTCGTGGCCAAGAATGCCAATGGTATCCTGGGATGCATTTAAAAGAGCAGGTAGAGGGACGTGATCCTCCCCATTACTCTGCCCTGGTGAGGCCCCATTTGGAGCACTGTGTCCAGTTCTGGGCATCTCAGTTCAAGAAAGACAGGGATCTTCTAGAGAAAGTCCAGCAGAGGACCGCAAAGGTATTGGGCATCCTGGAGCATCTCCCTTATGAGGAAAGGCTGAGAGACCTGAGGCTTAGCTCAGCCTGAGGAAGAGAAGACTGAGAGGGAATCTGATCAGTGCTTATAAACATCTGATGGACAACAGTCAAATAGATGGGGCCAAGTTCTTTTCAACAGTGCCTAGCGATAGAGCAAGGGGTAAAGGGCACAGCCCAGAGCACAGTAAGTTCCACATGAACATAAGAAAAAGCTTTACTGTGAAGGTGACAGAGCACTGGAACAAGCTGCCCAGAGAGGCGATGGAGTCTCGTTTTCTGGAGCTTTAGCAAGGGGGTTGGATTAGGTGATCTCCAGAGGTCCCTTCCAATTGGTACTATTTTGTAATTCTGTGAAATACTACTTCCATCATCTCTAGGACATATTGGGATTACCATTTCCTTTAAATATAGTGTAAAGCAATCAGGGAAGATAATATGAATCTACAAGGCATTTATTAGGGCTACACTAAGCATGTGAGTAGCTGGAGATTGTAGTGAATTGCAAAATTAAAATTGAAGTGAGAAATTACATGAGTAAATATAAGTATTTGAAATAGGAAGGTAGAAAAAGAAAGTAGAAAGAAAATACATGTGGTTAATTGAGTGCAAACCACTTCTCCGTGCTGAGTGTATGTGAAAAGTTAATAACTAATAGTAGCAAAATGTCAGGCTAAAGCAACATCCGTAATACTGGGTGAAAGTTTGTTATGAGAAATATTAATCTTTAAATTGAGTAAGGAGCTAATGCACTGAAGTTGTGAACAGTTAAACCCCGTTCAATACACAGTACATGACAAGGGAAAACTGCCCTTCATTTACTGCAGCCACAGCTGTAGGCGATGCATTTAATAAATGGACTCAGCTCATCCAGATGTGGTCAACTCTTGATTATCCATGGATACATTACTCAGTTTCAGGAATTAAATGTGCTGCTGATGGAAGCACCTGAGCTGGCTCTGCCTGAGCTGGCTTCATTGCAGGAGGAGCACAGCCATGCATGTTGTACAATAAGCTGCTTGTGGGTGCTGCCTTGGAGATGTTGGTGCTCCATCTGTAACATTCTTGCTGTGTTCCTGGGGCCTCATTTTAAACGTATCTTATCTTATATGTGGTTTCAGGTTACCTAGGTTATCCAACCCCTTCAGAGACGGAGAGCATGTAATCTATAGCTGATTGTTGCCTGCTGTTTCCTCTTTACATTTTTTTTATGTACCAGTTTGCTAGGAAGCTCTATTAAAAATAGGATTAAAATTAAAAATGCTAATGTTAAAGTTATAACTTGCATTTGACTTCAAAATTAGGCATACTGCTGTGTTTTAGTAATAGGTTTCATTATCTCTTCTGGTGGCAAAAGGCTTTCTTACTACTAACTTAGACACTGCTTGCCTTGGGCTTTTGGTGCAAACTGAATTTAAACCATTCCTGCAGTGTAATTCGTCTGCAGAAAATTGATAAGACAGTCCACTTCAGAACTTTGTGTGGAGTAGATGCACTTTGGAATAAATAGGCTGTAGCGTAAGATTTAAATTTCACACAGTTTTATTTCAGATGCCTTTTACAACAAGTATTAATTAAGCCCCACTGTATGATATTTTCACTACTACATTCAGAATTTCAAAACTCTCATCAGTTTTGAATGGTTTACCTTAACATATCACGAATTTTATATTGGTAGTTATACAAATGTATTCACATATGTTGTTTTTGACTGTGAAGCAATATTTTGTTTTAACAGAAGGCATCTTTGGCACTGTCAGAGCCATTGACTCTGAACCACAAACCCCCATTTGTATCTTGTGAGTTATCATTTGTTTTATGGGCTGTCTTAGACACAGCTATTTGGGAATAGTAGAGGGGAATCCATTGAAATTAAATAAAATTATAAAGTTTACCAGTAATATGCAGTTTTGGAACTTTTTTTTTTTTTTTTAACAGAAGCACATTTTAAATATTTAGCATAGCCATTTATATTTGAGTTATATTCCATGATGTAAGAGCTAATTAAACTTCTAATTTGTGTTAAAAGCTTTACATTTTCTGGTTGCTTCCGTAATAGTGTATTGTGTGTTAAAACACTGCTGTGCAATCTTTCAGATTCTCTCCCTGAGCCGTCTATAATTGAATTCTTGGTCAATCAATGGCATTTCCTGTGTAATCATAAGATGCCATTTGTTTCATCAAACATCATCAACTGCCTTACAGAGAAATATGACAGTGTAATATTGTACTCAGTGAAATGTGAAGTAGATATCTGAAAGGTTAAAATCTACATTTTCACGTCTCTGTCAGGAACTATCTGAGTAAGAAGGAAAAAAAAAGATGAGGATTTTGAATAACAATCTTTTCCTCTGGCCTTTAGTTCCACATAATATGCTAAAATGATAGCTGCTTTTAAAATACCAAGCAAATTTTTCTTTGAAATATTTCCAACTTTCTCATCTAGCATGTTGTATCAGGCTCTTGTTGAAATGGAAATAAGCTGATATCAGTATTTTTGCCTATTAGTCCACCTTCATGTGTCCCTCTGGAGTTGGCTGTAATGTGTAAGCTGGGCTTTTTTTTTTACAAGACCAGGGCATTTTCTTGTTAATATAACTGTGCTGCAATGTATTCCCAAAGGCTTTGAAGAGCCTTCCTATGTGTCTTTCAGCCAAATGGAAATTGTAAGACTTTAACAAAAATTTCAAAAGCTTTGATGTTGCTAGTAAGACCATAGGTAGCATTTGTTTTTGGAACATATGGTAATGAAGATAAGAGAGTGTTTCATATTTAAATCTTTAGTGTTCAGGATTCCTTATTACCAGCACACAACTGCCAGTAAAATCACTATAGCTTATGCTCTTGAAATGAGCTATTTGTCTTCAATTTCCTAGACGCTTTCATTATAATCTTCAGCAAATGGTTATATATAAAAGAAGAATGAAGGGAGTATATATATATATACACCAATTTCTGTTAGGAAGGCACTCCAGTGATAGCTCATGCTCATATATCAGCTCAGATTTTTGACTCCTTGCCCCCCAGCAGTCTGTATGTTGATTGCCTTTGCCATGCTATTGCATGACTTTGCTTTGCTGTTGCAGTTGTGACCTATTTTCACACTTCTTTCAAGCAGCTTTTGAACAATTAATAAACTATGTGCTCACAAGGATTGCCTCTTGCTGAGAAGCTCTCAGTAACTGAATCATTTTCTTTTCCAGCTGTAACCAGCTTTCTTCCATCTATGCCCATTTGCTTAATTTGTCTTTTCAATCCATACTAGAGTGTTAGTGACTGTTCTTCAAGCCTTAGCCTTCCCATTCACTTGCACTGTCAGTAAACATAATTGTTCTTTGATATTTTGCACCCTTCTGTGCCCATCAAATTCTATCTACAGTCACTGTCCTCAACAATAGCCATCCAGCATCTGATTTTGCAACTTCATATCTAATCTGTGTTGCAAGACTCCTTCTACATTGACTTTTAAGAAGGTTCCAGTTGCTTCATTCTGATGACACAGATACAGGAAATTTGGTGCCTAAGATGCAATTAGATACCTCACCAAAACTAAGTGCCTACATGTGATCATTATGCAGCTGCTTCAGACCAGATGGTCTAATTTCACTGTACACAAGATGTAATTGAGAGACCTAGGCATCCATCTTGACTAATACCTCTTCGTTTAGGCTCACCAAGACGTGTAAGCAGCTATAAGCCTGTGAAATGTGCACAAAATAAATGGAAGGCAGCTTTCTGTCACAGAAGGAAAAGTTTATGTCTTATGTTTTGAATCTCTTCTTACCCTCCTTTTCAGTACTTGTAACTTCACCTTTGGCTGCAACTCCTTGAGCCTGCTACATGGTTTTGCACAGGTATCTTGATTTGCTGTTAAGTGTATTGCTTTTGTTTACTTATTCCTGCAGCACTGTCCTGCCTGCCAGCAGCTGGTAAGGAGGCATGTATTAAGCTCCACTCATCCCTCCTGGCTCTGAAACTATATGGGGCTGAAATGTGTATATCTCTCATCAGAGCACATTTTGGCAGAGTCCCCTTGCTGAAAGAACAAGTGGGTGGAAATTGAAATAGGTGGCATACTCTGCTCTGCCTTAAGTATTCCCATGCTCAACACCATAAGCACGGAAGAATATAAATCTTCAGGACAGTCTTGAGTTGCTCCAAGCCAGATTATGTGAAATAACCACAACATTTGTTCTTCCACCGTCTTCTAAAATTTTTGTCCTTTGCTCTCAGATTCTTTGAAACCTCAAGCACAGAAGTTGACAGGTTTACTGCAATAGCGTGAGCAAAATCCCCAGTCAATGACAGATGATATAGGCAGAAATGTGACTGGCTGTGATACCATTTCATACCTTGTTCTTCAGCCCTGCAGGCACAGTAAGTGACTGTAATGGCAAACATGGGCAATTGAAAGAACAGCATGTTTTTACTTGGGAATAATCTCTCTTATTTCAAAATTATCCTCTAATTCAGAGAGTTCTGAAACCAAATCCCATGATGCAGATGCACTTACACTGAGTTCCTCAATGGATCCCAACTGTGCTGATCTAATTTAAAGGCATGTGTGTTATTTTAGTGGTTGCAGCAGCCCTTTACACTGAGTGCTGCTCGTGCTTGAGACTGCTGCTTCCTTCCCCAAGGAGTAATGCCAGTTTCCTGCTGCTTGTATTCATTCCTCAGCAGGATTCTACCCTTCCTCTCACAGCCCTGGAGTGGCATTTGGGACTCACATGCATGGCTGAGGAAGCAAAAAGCAAGAAAATGTAACTTTCTATGGTTAATAACACGAACAAAACCATGCCAGCTGCATCTTCAGAGGGAAGGACTGTGCATGACATTATTTCCTTATGGGCAAGAAATGATATACATATCCATGTAATATATACAGCTGTGGCATCTCATCTGGATATTCATACCTTAAATACCTTTAGTGTCCTTTCACATACACATTTTCTGCCTCCTGCTCTTATTTTCCCATCTATGTAGGAGCCTGCTGCCTTTTTCAGAGAGAAAATCAGCCAGTCCAGTGTTGCTGGCCGTTATTGCTATTGCCTCTTCCTTTGTGTTTTTCAGTACCAAGGTTTCTCTTCACCTTTGCTTCTTTAGTGCATGCATCTGTTCAAGGACCCATCAACAGCCTGACCCGGAAAACTCTTAACTTGACTGTTTCAGTGTTGTCCTTTTTATTGTTGACTTATCCTCTTGCCAGTTAGCAGCTTGTCTGCTTTTATCCATATGTCATTTCTTGACTGGCACTGAAAATGCAAACTGGTGGCAATAGATACATTTGCTGCTTACTAATTGCCTTCAGTAATACTTTGAAACTTGATTTTATTTTATTTTTTAATTCATGGAAAAAAATGGTAATAGTGCTGTTAAAAAAAAACAGTATCAGTAACACTAACTGTTTTGCTAACTACACATGCTTGACATAAAAAAAATATTATTAAATTAAAACTCATGCAAAATATAGCTAAAATAGTAGGCTATAATCCCATAGATATATCACCAACAGTGATCCACAGTTATTTACAAACAAGGTGTAGTTTTCAAACACACATGGGAAGTCTATTTCTGGAAGATTTTAGGTGTGCTTTGTTGAATTGTTGCTGCAGAAAGCTGGATATTCCACTCATGGTTGTTTGGAAATGCTCTGAAATTAACTCAGTAGCTTTTTCATCTTATAAAACTGCAAAATTTAAGATACTTGGATGATTTTGCTTGTTTATATACAAAATGACAATGCTAGTTGTGAATAGTCAATGTTTTTTTGTTTTCAAGACATCTATAATGAATAAAAGGTTCTCATATGACAAGTCTGAGATTCATGGGGAGATTTGCAAAACATCAGGGTGTAGTAATTTAAGTTCACTTGAGAACTAAATTTCACTTATATGGTTTATAAAACTTGAATTCCAAGGACATTCAGTTTAGTAGCTTTGAAGATGAGATTTAAGCTTTACTGACAATTGTGTCACTACAGAGACATTTACTAAATTGTTTCAACAACAGTTTGCATTGCCTTTTTGAACTATATTTGTAGAGATTTACTTTTCATTCTGCTTACTCCAGTAATATATTGCTTTCAGTGCTGCTTGAGCTGCCTCTTTTACTTGTGACCCTTTTGCTATATCTTTAAGCATGTAAGTATGAACCAGCAGAACAGGGAGACAAATGAAAAGTACAAAGGAAACAGGAAGTTCAAAGCTTTCACAGAATGCCTTTAGGTTGTTGAAGTCTTTCAAGCAGAAAAGTATGATGAAAATTAATTAGTTGCTTGTGTTAAAATATAATTTAGAAATAATAATAGTGGATGGCACAATATACAAAATTTAAACAAAAGTTGTAATATATTATTAATATCTAAAATATTTATCTAGAAGCAATTTTTTAACCATATCCTTGTTTTTCTGGTACATGGATATAATTTAAATAATCTGAAATAAATTCTTGTTAGTAAGAATTGATGAGTTTGTTGCTATGATATTTTTGCTTTTAGGTCACAGTTCAAATAAAGTCTTCTTTACTAATAAGCTTAGTTCATTGAAAGTTAGATATTATACTTCAGTGTGGGTTTTAAAAGCCTTTCTATTATTCATCAGCTTGTCTGTACTATGATTTCTATTACATACCAGTATCTAGAGTTCAAAGACCATCTTATGCCCTGAATGTGCCCATGATCAATGTCCACATTGGTTACCTTTAGTATCTAATCTAATGTAGGTAAGGTTTAGAACATCTGTCATCAGCAGTGTGGTGGTTTATTTTTTAATATAGTCAATGGAGATGGAGAGATACCTCTAGAGGATACCAAAATGATTGAAGTTGCATGTCTTCTTTAAGATAATGAGATTACCTCCTTTAGTGTTAATATAAATTCATTTAGGTGTAAATTTCTTCTCTCAAGTGTAAAGCTTCATCTGAATAAAATTCAAAATTTATATAAGCCTTATTAATATTTTTAAGAGGTTCTATAAAACTAATCACAATGCTGCAAAACTTAATGAGCTATTTATCCATTTAGAGGAAATAGCATTTGTAAGTATCAAAAGGAAGAAAAACTGTGAGTAGAAGTTTTCATGTTGCCAAATGAAGTACAAAATGTACATCTTGCCTTAAGGTTTATGGTTATCAAGGCTGTGCTGTGTCAAACCAAACGTCTTCGTAGTCAGTAGTGCCAGGGGAGTTTCAGGTTGGATATTAGGAAAAATTTCTTCTCTAAAAGAGTAGTCAAGCATTGGAACAGGCTGCCCAGGGAAGTGGTGGAGTCACTGTTCTAGGAAGTGTTCAAGAAATGTGTAGATGTGGCACTGAGAAACATGGTTTAGTGGTATGGTGGTGATGGATTGACGATTGGTCTGGATGATCTTAGAGGTCTTATCCAACCTTAACAATTCTATTCTATGATTCTGTGAATAGAGAGGGCATTTAATTAGAGACACATGAAGAACAGTAAAGATAATGTCAAATAACAAATGCCTGGAAAAGTGTATGAGTACTTGATGATCCAATAGTGATGCTTCCTCTACTTGTATATAAATTAAAAAAAAAAAAAACAACCTGTTAGTATTTCAAATGTAGATGCTGGCGAACGATACTCTTTGAAGAATAATTTTGGAAACTAAGCAATTTCCTTAGAATATAGTGCACCTCACCCAAAAGAAAGTGATTTACTAGATGATATGATGATTACGATGATTATGTTGACAAATGCTAAACCACTTATTTTAAAGCCAACAGTAGACATTACTTACCTACAATACTTCTGAGGTAATCTTCATTCACAGATCCTTTGTAATTTCTTTATGACTTGATCATTAAATCTTAAAATATGATAATGTTTTATGTTTAATGTAGAGGAAACTTTGAGGCACTGAAGCACATCATGCAGTGTCTTGAAAAGAGCTGAGAAAATTATTCGTAATTTAGTTGCTGATTTTTTTTCTCTCCATGAATAGTTCACATAGAACTATTTCAAAGTAGCAAATGCTTTAGGTGCTGAGAAATGGGTTAGTTTTGAGTTAAGTTCATGGGTTAGTCAGAAGGGTTTTTTTCCCTTCTTTTTTTTTTCAGCAATCATTGAATTCAGGAACACCTGACATGTTTGGACTGATAGGATATTTTTTTTCTCAGCAGTTACTCTGTATGTTGCTTTTCTAGTAGAAATGAGAATAAATAATGATTTTCTTTAGCTGGTTTTATCTCAGGCTTCAGATGCCTCTGTGATTTCTTGTCTGGAGTTCTGAGGTCAGTGGTCAAGAATATTGAAATTATTTCATTGGAGAAAGCTCATGAAAAATACAGTATAATATTTATATAAGTTTGTAATCTTAGGAGAAGTTTGTTATGGTATAAACGACACATGAAATATAAGAGAAGAGAAACAGGGAACTTACTTCATGGGCTTTTATAGAATTCAGGAGAGATGAGATTTCCCACCCTCATGTTTTCTTCATAGCAATCCACAATCTGAGTTGTTTACTGTCACAGAGCAGTTGCACTTACTAAGGTCTAGCTGGTTGTAGATAAGTATCTGACCTTGAGAATGATAAATAGTCTCCAAGTTCTAAGCAATATTGCTATGTGCTTGAGCATTTTCAATGGCAATAAGATGGTGAAGGTTATTAACAGAGTAAGCTCTCTAGCCTCAGGTAGCCTCCTTTTTCAGACACATAGAAAACTATGCACATAGTGTTCATTTCTATGCAGTGTTTCCACTAGTATTCAGTATTTTTTTCTGCAGTTGATTACCAATCAGATTTATTTTTTTTCCTCCAAATGCTCAGGAACAAAGTGGAAAACAATTATTTCTTACTATAGTTGAAAATCCCTGACTTCAGGTGCTGGAAGACTTGCGCAGACTAATAGCTTTGCATTTTTAGCACATTAGAGTTAGTTTCTATTTGAAACAATACCTGCAAGAGATATTGTTGCGATCAACACTATTGTTCTTAAACATGTGATCTTACAACGCAAAATACTCTCTATTACTGGTGATCTGAAATACCAGTAACATTTGTACTACTTGTTCCCTCTTTGAAGGGCACATAAGTAAAAATTAAACACATCTGGGTTATTTCAAAAGTCTATCTTGAAAAAGAAGACAAGATAAATGGACAAAATGGATTATACAAAAAGTAGCTGTGTGAAAAAAAAAAAAATGCACATAATTCTCCCCTCACCATTTAGACAGCATTTGCCCCAGGAAAAAATGCATACCCTAGCAGATGGATTCAATTGACAAGGTATCAAATGCAGAGCAGTATAAACCCCAAATAAAATCTACTTTTGCAGCGAGAACTTGTTTCTGAAAGCTGTATAAACTCTTTACTGAATGAAAAACATTACAATTAAAAAGGATAAAAAAAAAAAGGGGATTTAATACTGGGTAGCAATTATTTTTTTTAGCTAAAATTCACAGTAAAAGAAGGGTTATGAGATGAATTGGACATGAAAGAAATGGAACCATGTAAAATATAACTGCAATTATTTCTGTTGTACATACAGGTAAAGATGTTCCTTTAGTTGAGATGTACAAAAAAGCTGAAGCAGCTTTTTCTTGTGTTATGTCTTGTCATGATCATGCTTATGAGAGTGCAGTGAGGATGCTACTGGTTTTGTCCCACCTTGCTCGTTACAGGTGGTTCCTCTGGGACCTTGCACTTCTGTGATGAGCCATAGCTAGATCTGAGCTGATTCCTCTGCAAACGTTGGAATAGGTGTCTATAATCAGGCTGAGACTTCTCCATTCAATCATTTTGTACTGAGGCCACTTAGTTTCACAGTTGATTTCAATGAATAAAGAAAAACAGCATGCAATTAAAGGTTTGGAAATGTCTCTGCAATTAGTATAACAGAACATTTCCCAAACTTTTGTGGATATGTATTTACCTAACTAGTGAAAACTTGGTGTCTCTGAGTATTTATTTCACAAGATCATATGCAAAAGCCCTTTTTATGACTTGAGTCTTCTTGTGATTTGCACCATTGCAACTTAGCACATATAAAAAACATTTAAAAGTGTAGCTTTCATATTGGAAGAACAGTGCATTTTTTTTTTTTAATGCAAATCTTTAATGCAGGTGACAGATGTTATTGCTTCATTAAATAAACATCCAGGGTGGCAAGGAACCCAATGTTTTATCCAGCTTGCTTCTGTTTTTAGTTGCTTGTCTTTGCTTTGAATTTGTATGCTGCCACTAAAAGCACATTGTTGTCAGCATAATTATTCTATGCGTCTCTTTCCATTTTCTATCATTTTCAAATTAAAGCACTTGAACACTGTCCCTTTGTAGGGTTTCATGATGCCTCATTTGTTGCCCTTAGAGCCAAATTCACCATTGTGAGTAAGCTTATCTGCCAACGGTGAGTTGTCCACCAGTCTTTCTATCCATACTGTTTCCTAGCTTAATTGCTGTGATTCAGCAGTAGGAAATTAGAAATATGCTCCATGAACAGAAGCTGCCTCACAGCTGAGCCTTTACAAGTGGTTTTTGACTTTTGTGCTTTTTTATTTTTTTTTTTAGGGACAAGGTTCCATTCAAATGTTCTTTTTTTTTTTCTCATTCTCAGAACATAACATTTTGTCCTACATGACAGATCATAGCTAGGCCATAGCTGTAACCTGCAAATAATCAGCAAAATGATTTTATGTTCCTAAATCACTGAGAATTGTAACCCTTCAGCTGTAATTTGGAAAATTCTGAATATTCTAATGTCCAGCCTTTCCTGTGTGAAGTGTTCATGTTTGAAAATTCTGCCTTGCCCCTGTGGTCAGAGTGACCTTCCAAGAAAGGATTCCTGTTCCAACAATAATGATAGTGATACAATATTTTACAGAGGCACATCATTTTATATTACAAGGATTAAATGGATGACTTAAACATAATCACAAAGATTTCTGCATCTTATAAACTTTATTCATTTGAGTAAATTTAAGTTTTCACAGAAGTCTTCCCAGGATTGCATCATAAAATTTTGATGCTGATTGCTAAGCACTTAAACTAAATACTGAAAAAGTATTCTACTTGATAAACTCGGTTTAATGATATGCCACCCCTTCTTTTTTCCCATTGCTTAGAGCGAAGATGAAGAAATGTTACTGAGGAGATTGTGGTGTATCGCATTGCTGAACTACCAACAGCTGTGCTGTGGCTGGGTCTTCTGATGATTTAACGTTTCACAGTGACAAGTAAATGATGAAAATGATGAATCTAAGCATTACATTGAATTTATCCTTCCTGCTTTTCCCTTTT
>WBMW01003826.1:175303-229548 GCA_013396635.1 Penelope pileata | reverse complement strand
TTTTTTTTTTTTTTGTACTTTACCCTTACTTAATTCATTGGTGTGAAAGGCACAGTCAAAGCAATTAGTTTTTTTGTGCACGTTTTTACTCTAATTTAAGTCCTGAAAGCTTTACATAATCAGAAGGACAATCTGAAGAGGTTTTTATATTTGGATCAGATCTGAAGCTTGCGGAAAATGGTTCTTATCAGACGGTTTTGCTAGGTGTTGACATATAAAAATAATTATGCGCAAATTGCAAGACACTGCACATAATAACAAGTTGCCTTTTATTTAAATTGGTCAATTTATCATCTACAACTAAAATCCATAAGCATAGAGATGCCTATTTTGAGACAGTATCGTTTAAGGAATAGTTCTGTGGGATTTTTGAGATATAATTTTAATATGAGAGAGTTGCTGGATGCTCATTTTCTCAGGCTTCTTCAATCCTTTGTGTCTCAGTTTTTCCATCTCTAAAGTAGTTGTACTGGTTTTGATTACTTTCATGAAATATTTTGATATTTGTTTGTAAGACAATGTCTTTAAGAGCCACATAAAATTAGTACTTTATTAGCATAACATTCATGAATGTACTTTTTATTAAAAAATGAAATAATTTTACATTTTGCCCCCTCCAAACTTTATGATGTCCTGTGATTTATGAAGAGCCTCCTACCACATCTCAGTTCTCCTCCAAAAATCAAGCTCCTAAATTCATCTAATTACTTAGAATTCAAGCTTTCTTATTATATTTTAAAATGAGTACTGTCTTTTCTTGGATTACAAGAAAAGTTTGTCAGGTGTACCTCAGTAGGATGAAAGTAAAAAGACATACACTGTTAGGGAGAGAGACATGTTCAGACACCCAGAACTGACAAGGAGTTAAACGTTTGGCCATATGTCTCTTTCTGCAGAATTGACAAACTCTGCACTGACTTGTAAAAAAAAGTAATAATAATTCAGAGGTATGTTTTCATTGTTTCCAAAAGCAGATAATTAACCTGTCTGGAATTTACAATTCTGTAACTTACAGCTTTCAGCCCCCCCCTGCCGTTTTTGTTTGTTTGTTTGTTTGTTTGTCAACACGATGAGCTGTGAGTTATACCAACTGCTTGCTGCCCATTGAAAACCTCGATGAAATTGTGTGGAGTTGCTTCAGTGTGTTTGCTCAAATGCAACAGGAGGCAAGTTTTAGCTGCAGGCATTTGTTTTTCTCTCTCCTCTCCCTTTTTATTTATTGCCTTCACTCTCTGGGGGGTCAGAGGACTCTAACTGTCGTTTAGTATTTATCCAAAAGGCCAATAGCAGAAACTTCAAGCAGCCTGCTCCAAGTTGAAGCAGCAAACCTTGCTGTGAAACTTTGCTGGCTGAAGCTTATTTGAAAAGCAACTATCTTCGTATGACTTCTGCAGGTCTCGAGTTTCAGAAAGACCTTGCCTGCACGTGAAGGCAGATATTGAGATGTGTACTGAGAGAGAGAAGTATTCAAATAGAGAGTTCATTTTCAGTAACTCTTTTTAACTAAAAAAAATGGCATTCCAGAAAACTGACTCAAAATCAAACTATTAAATGTAGTCCTGTGAAAGAGCATGGGGGAAACCAAATTGTTGTAAACTCCCATGGATAATGAAATTTGCAGTAAAATTGTCAAGTTCTGAAGTCAGAGAAGGACATTTCCAAATTTAGTATTTGTTCCAATGTTCCATTAATGTTGGCATATTAGCCTCATTTTGTTCTAGAGATAGATGTGAAAATAAACTAAAAACTGGAACTGGCACAATGCTAATCCTCACATTTTTAATTGAGTGAAACTCAGTCTCCTTTTTTTTTGGCATCAATTTACTGCAAGATTAGGTACTTTGATGAAGCTTCATTATACGCGCCCTCTTACTTGAGCTGTGGTTCAGGTCAAAGTATTTACTCTTTCTCAGTCTGTCCTTGCCTGTGTCAGAATGGATCCATTTGGCTCTAGTAATCTTAACTGGCTCTCTTGAGCTTCAGTTCTCTGCAAGTACCACAAATACAAGTTTTTAAGGTGAATGAAGTGTGAGGCATTTAAAAAAAAAAAAAAAGAAAAAAGAAAAAAAAGAAAAAGAAAGGCTGATTTCATTTGCTGCCAATTAAGATAAGGTTATTCATGCATGTAATAGATTACTTTTTTCCTTCTTCTAGCTAATTATCAAAGGTCAGTTTTAGCATCAAAGCCCTGAGCGTCTCCATCATTGCTGACTTTCTACAAAGTCAAAAATGTTCACATCCTCACAGGCAACATTCATCACTGCTGGATGATTTCTCTCAGGCCTTCTGTTGAACCTTTCTGAAAAACAAATCTTCCCTAACAAGGGAAAATAGATTCAGTTCCAGTTCTGTGTAGTTTTGTTTCTAACTGGAGAATTTCTAAGATTACATCAGAAATAAGTGATGAATGCATGAACAAGATATATTTTACTTTGGGAAGTTTTCCAGCCACTAAAAAGAATAAAAGCAGCCATAATTGCATATGGATGCATTGATCAGCCCCATCTGCTGTCCATTTATAGCAGGTCTCTGGAGATTTGTTTCAGAATAAAATATTAACATAACAGACAACAAAAATGCAATGGATATATCTCATTTAGTGTATTATAAAGAAGCATCTTTCACTTTAACATTGTTTCCTGTTAATTCCTTTTGCTGTGTTTTTTCTAATGTCAGCAAATGTAACAAGATTAAATAAATGAGATATGAAATTTGTTGTATGTACCTATCAAAAAAATATTTGGCTTATGTTGAGGAATTCTGAAGTTGTGTTTCTGTCATTGGCACATCGTTTGATAAGCATTACTGCCTGGTGCTATTTAATGTCTTTCCAATTTCTTCTTGGGAAAAGAAGAAAGGGAAAGGTGGGAGAAATCCTATTCAAATGCCAGGAAACAGCAGATGACTGAGACACTGTTCAGTGAACACAGCACACCAGGAACAGATAATTAGCATAGTTTCTACATAGTGTTGTTTTACAGTGCGAACTTCTTAGCCATTCCAATTCATGTAAGTCTGCAGATTGCTGCTGTGGTAGATCACTGTCTCCAGTGGATCATGTGATGAATGAAGCATTAGTTAGGTGAGCAGTCAGGTCTAGAAATAAGCACGTTTTTCCTGTTGTGGATGTCTACACATCTGTTAGCATTCCAGAATCCAGAAGACTGAACTGATTTATATAAAAATGGATATGTCATGTAATTGTCAAAATATGTGAATGGTTATGCTCTGTTTAAACCAATTTCGGTAGGAAAGTAAATAGCTGTATTAGAAATTAATGGGAACAGTGATATTTGTTTTTTATTTCATGCCAAATAAAATGTGTTGTTCATAACTAGTCTGCAACCTTGTTGAAAGAAACAATTACAGAATTACAGGGAAGTTACAGTAGATTGGTATTGGTATAACTGAGGTCAGAAACTTCTAAGGTTTTTTAAAACAGTGCTCTTATTAATCCATTAGTTTATTTGTTGATTAGAATGTTGTCTCTACATCGGGGACTATGTCTACTTCTTGTTAATAGGATTCCGAAAACATTATGTGCTGAATTGTGAGCTTCAGAGCCATTGCTATTCATTACTGGAGTGGTTTATTATTAATTTAAGGCAGTGGTAGCAGCCATATAGACANCCTTCCCCTTTTCCTTCTATTCGTCATGCTCTTTCAGAAGTGCTGAGGGCTTTCCTATACCTCATCCACTGGAAGTAGTTTAAAGTTGCTGACAGTCATCATAATTTAAAGAGATGAACCCAGTTCACACCAAAGCAAACACTGAGAGAATGCAAGGAAACTTTTTCAGATGCTCTGTGAAAGCTTGACTGGATTTAATGTATAGAGTGTGACACAATTTTGTGTTTAATATTAGCTTCATGTCTTTCTGTTGTAATTATGCAAATGGTCTTTTAACCTATATAAGATGTTATTCAACAATGTTTTGATACAAAAGTTTAATAAAATGAATCATGATAGGGCTGCAAGATGTTTCACAAGTAAGGGAAAAAAGATGGTTTTCTGGGAAGAAAGCTTGTTTGGGGAGAAGAAAGGCGTTGTGCTTACTTAATGATTATTCATGTAAGTCAAACATATTTTGTCCTGCATTTTAGAGAATACTGTATACGAGCTCATGGGAGGCTTTTTGTTTATAACTTTACCCTTTGGCAGATGTGGGTAAGAAGCATTTTGTGCTGAGCAGTGTTGGTCTCTTGGGCAAGCATACCGATCATATTTCTGGTACAACCTCTCCTGAGATACTATGATTTGCTAATGTCCACTGACTAGCATTTGTAGTCCCAGGATGACTAATGAGTTGATGAATATTTTGTTAGGTGGAAAAGAAGAATTATAGAAAGAAAGTAATAAGAAGAAATATTAAGGCATTTTTTTCCTTGTCTTTTTTATTTCCTTGCCTTTGTAGCTTCAGTCACAGCTCTTGATAACCCAACTTATAACATTGGCTGGAAAAATATTTAGCTGGTACTAGACTGGAGACATACATCAAAGGACATATAAACAGGCAGAGAGGGAAGAATTCAACTGGAAGGTGTGTGCTATGGTTGTTTTTAATTGGAATGTAAAATTGATTCCATTTTATTGTGGAAAATAAAAAGTAAATCTGATTTTTGGGGGAAAAAACTGTACAAAATATTTAATTTAAATGTCATTAAGTAAAGAATATTAGTAGCTGAATTGCACATTAGCATCACGTTTAGTTCTTCATGCACAATTAAAGGAAATTCATAAGCTTTGTAAGTATTTGAGGCCAAGACAATAATAACAGCTTCAGTTTTAATAATTAATTTGATACTGTTAGTGAATTTTTTCCACGTTTTGATCTCTAAAGTATAATAGTGTGAGAGGATGAAGACAGTAGAAATGTGGAAAAAAAATTGCTCTTCTTAATAGGTGGAAAGGAAAAGATGAGTGAGTCTTGCAGTCCCAATTCACCACTATAGCATGCAGGTTTAGTCTGCTGAAGTACAAAATTTACTGGTTATAGCAAGAACTACATAGCAGTTAATAAGATTTACAGCTTCTTTACTACAGCTCTTTTTTGAGAATACATTGGAACTTTCAAGTTTCTTGTCTTCTTCAATCAACAATGGTGCTGTATATTTTTGGTGGTATAGCATCAACCTAATTGACAGTGAAAATCTTCCTGGCACGTTGCTGTGGAGGAACACACACTAAAAAATATGGCTAGGGGCTCAGTTAAAGGAGATTGCTTTCTGGCTAAAGAAGTGCACTGAATATGAAAAGACAGTGCTAACTTCCCCTATAATTCTTAATAAATGGAAAATGATTAAACAGTGCTGCCTAGGGATGCACAGGGCTCTGAGATGCACAGGGAATAGTCAAATGTACTTTAACAGGGAATGTTTTTAACAGGTATTTATACATATATATATAATGTACATATAAAGTTTAAGCTGCACTGTTGTGGTTAATACATCAAAATAATATTATTTTTCCATGATTATACAGGAACTTCCCAATTGCCTGTGAAAACTCTTGTGACATCTATAATTTTTAGATTACTAGTTGTTCAAAAATTTGTTTCAAAATCATATCCCTTGCATGTTATTCACTATGCAAGGTTTGTATGGGGAGAAAAATGCATATCTGGAAACTTAAACAGGATTTGTTCATTTTTGTAAGTACTTCTGGAAAAATTATTATATAGTCCCATTCTCTATTTTCTGCTCCTTTTCATTTATTCTTCCTTAACATTTATTTCACCATAGCTGGCAGATGCTCTGTGTCTGTTACTTAACAAAAACATTCCCCTAAGATAGCATCCAAAAGTGATTTTCTCTACCAGTGTTATCTACTTTGATGTGTTTTCTTATTGTCCTTAAGTTCTTTTTCTTCAGTGTAAAAATTCTCACCATAAAATTATTTTAGATTATGCTAATACTTGTCATCAATTTACAAGTGATGAGTGGGCCTTTATTTGACGTGGATTTTAGTCAGAGAAACAAAAACTTGCCTATTTCCTTATCTTCCCAATTTTGTTTCTCTTTTTAGAGTAGCTAGAGGTTTACTTTGCTCCCAGACTCATTTACAAAGGAACATCTGAAAGGGTCAGGTCCATTTATGCTTGACTGAAACAGGAAAGAGTATTTTAGCATTCCCAGCCTGCCAGTGTACTTCCCTTTCTTCTCTTGAACCCTTCAGAAAAATTGTTATCCTTCACTGACCTCCCAAAGGTCAGATATTGGGCACCTCGATATTCAGATAATGGGCAGCTCGAGCAACATCTATTAAAGGAGACCAGAAAATTCTGCCTTTCCAAGGGTTGTCCAAGCAGTCCAGAGACTTGTCTCCGAGCAAAAACTCAGAAAGTACTGCTATGTTATTGAGAACTTGAGCCACTGCTCTTCCCATAAAGGATTAAGGAGGATTTATTCCTTTCTGCAGCTCTTTGCAGCTTTGCAGAAGCCAGGGACCATCTGACCCATAATTGCTCTTCAAAATAGTTATGTAATGTAAATTCCTAAGTAAGCACTGCATTTTTATTTGAAACATTTGTGTGTGTCTCCTGAAACATCTAAAAGCAATGAACAATCCAGGCCTGCATTAAAAGAAAAAGCATTAGAATGGATTCATTATCAGTACATCTTTCCCCACAGATTTTCTGATTATCTGAAATGACTATAAAGTCGATCAGGCTGCCCTCGGCTCTGATCGCAGTTCTTAAAAAGGGGGAAATCATTCTTAGCTATGAAATTATTCATGCCTTTCACAATTTCTTCCTGAGACTTTCCATTTAATCTCACTGTAGGCAATAGTCATCTTTTCTGGCTCAGAGGTAGAGAACATATCCTAAAACTGGGCAGAGAAAACTTGGCTGGAATGGAAATTCAGAAACACCCAATGGGCACATAACTGTTTATAATTACTCAATTTTCAGATATTTATTGTTTAAATCAATGCTGTTAACAGCGTAGCAGGACAAAACCGTTTCTTGGCTAGATATCAATGTAGTAGTTTCATATAGTCACAAATAATTTTATCCTCTCTTCATAATATCTTGGCGTTTCACATGGTCCCAAACTTCTCTAAATATCTATTGGGTTATCCATACAAGAAAAACAGGCAAACTTTTATTGTACTCCCTTATAGCATTTCAGGAGGAATTATATAACATAAATTCATAAAAATACAAAGATTGCTCTGAGATGACCTAAAAATGTGATCCATTTTAGACATTTCTGACAAGTCTTGGTGAGGACAAAACATGAGTATGAGGAAATATATAATTTATAGGTACTAAAATAGGTTTGTATGAAGAATTAATGGAGCTTAAAATGATTTTTTAATTGCCTTTGCTTTATATGTTTTTAATACGAATAGAGAGTGGTTGCATTTACACTTTCTAAAACATTACTGACAGGTTAAAAGTCCATGGAGATCAAATGAAGTCTCAATAGTTATTGAATAGAAGTCTAACTTTCCTAACGTTTGGATACTACATAATTGCACAGCACTTTCTAGACAGGATAATTATTGGCAATTCTATTTATAGAAAAAATAACTTCAAAGGTTCTCTCATAGAACTTAAGTAGATAAAAGGAAATTCATAAATTGAAATTAGCTGCATCACATGCAAACTCATCACTTGCAAAGGTCCAGCATCCTGTCTGATTATGCTCCTGAAGACTTCCCTGCAGTCAGAAAGAGCTCTGTGCTTTTTTATCTTTTTTGTTGAACAAAAACATCTGTAAGAACAATTGCAGAGAAGGGAATCCTTTATTATTTTTATTCAACTAGTCACTCCTTGAATGGATTCTTCATTTTCTATGTGCACAAGTGTCTAAGGTGGCATAAAATAGTTATTTTTGTAGTTATCTCTGTTGGGTTGTTTCTTGCCATGTCAGACTAAATTAATATTTTTCTATATATATATATTTTTTTTTTAATCAATGGGACAAAGATCAATGGGCTAAAATTGGTGCTTATGTTATGAAGGCTTCATCTCATTCAAATCCAGGACTGGTATTTTCAAATTTGAAAATAAATAAATAAACCAAAACCCTGATGGATCAAAATCTTAGAGCTAAACTCTTAGTATAGAATACTTTTTTTGTGCTTAGAACTGATACTATGACAGGAAGTTAAATGTAAGTTCAAAACAGAGTTCAAAGTTAAAATTTAATTAAAGTTATATCCTTTTGGCTATATATTAATTTTTTTAACTTTAGCTTTCTATGGGTTTTCCTATTATTACTATGTTATTTTCTAAGGTTACTTTAATGAAAATCTCTGTAAATCTATACATTACTGTTTAATACTAATAATACTTGTCCAGTAATATTATATATTTGAGATGAAATAATGTTCTTTTAATTGTCAATTATGTTGCTAGAACTGTTGCTACAAATGTGGAAAGTAATATAGTTCAGGTATGACATTTTAATCATCTGACAGAACTTAAGATTTATTTTTCATTACAGTGTTACACATCAGCAAATTGACTAAATTCTTTATTGACCTTTTTAATATTTTTCTAAGATATTAGGAGCTTTAAAGAGTTGCTGTTCATCATCCTTATCTTTCAATATCAAATTCATCTGACCTTTGCTCTGTATTTAACATTACTTAACTCTTTGATTCAAAAAATCCCCTATCGTGAAATACTGCTTTAACATTTTCGTCACCTATCAGTTGTAGGTAACCTCCATCAACTATAGCGATAAGAAAGCAGAGGTCTTTTCTCATAACGAAGCTGTTCATGTTCATGTTATTACATTACGATGCTCCAATCCAATGGCTCTCTATTCTGCTTATGCAAAGGCAAGTGGGGTTTCAAATAGCTGCATCTGGAAAAAAACAGAGTTCCAAGAGTTGCTTGGCCTTGACTTACAAGACAGTTTGACACTGGACTCCTTATGTTAACTGTGGGTAGTAACTTGATTAATTAAGTTCCTTGGTAATGATTTTCATGAATCTTTAGTTCGAAACTGAAGTCTACTGACACAGGTAAGTCCATTCAAAGTTATGCCATTCCCTCAATAGCTTTTACCATAAGCACCAAGTCAACCTAAATTATATGTAAGTATTTGCTCTTTCACCTTACTGTGTTATCAGTAGAAGAAGTGGATAATTATTGATCATGGAAGGGAAAAAGGCAGATCTCTTGCTGCATGATGAGCCTGAAATCCAATTAGTGAAGTCTTAGGGTGCTGAAGTTAAAGAATGTCAGTTTCAGGCTAAACAGACCTGAGGCTTAGACTGGATCAGGTTTGTGTGTACTAGAAGCAGTGGATCGAAACTCAAAATAGTGCCTACTGACTTTGATGACTGAAGATTACTGAAGAGAATTTTGGGGATGAAGCTTTAGATGCTATTTCTGCAGTAGAGATTAAGTCCTTCCTAGTTTTCTATTGCAGAAGCTAACTTTCTGTGTTAAATTAGGTATAGTAAAGGAATCGGGAGAAGGCAGCCCATAATCAGATTCATTTGGGCTACGATCACACCCAACAACTATTTAAATAAACCTATCTGCTTCTAGGCAATGTTGACTCTCATATCCATTTAGCTTCACATAAAATTTAGAACAAAAAAATATTAAATGCAGATGACCCTTTCAGTTCACCTGTAACCTTCACTCCAGCAATTGTTTTTTAAAAAACAAGCACAACAACTCATCTGCTTTGTTTTAAAAGCAGAGCCGATGATATTTTAAAAATTACTCAAGGGAAATCCTGGGAATTGTTTAAGTGTAATGCGTGCAGATGCAGCTTTAAAGTTCTTTGAAATTCAACCTGATGGTTCCTGGAATTACTTGCAAACAGTGGTTTTGTATCATCAGTGGGAAGAGGAGTGTGAAGCTGAGCAAATCTCTTGCCATCTGGAATGCAACCCAAGCACCTGATAGCTCCATTCTAAGTCCCCTCAGGAAGCTTACAATTATATAAAATGTTTAATCAAAGCTGTTATACCAAGTATAACTGCAAAACTGACATCAACATAGAAAAAAGGAAGCTAAATGGCTCCACATGAGCTCCTCTTATCAATAGAATTTTTAAAAGCTGAGGAGAAGAGATAATCCCAAATTTACTTCCTTTATCTGAGAGTTATTAAAATCACTCTTTTAGTAAATAGTGTCCTCCAGCTATCCAACATTGTTACTGTCACTTATGTTAATTATAAAATTAATGTTCATAGAAGTATGGTTCTGTTTCAAGAAGACCGAATGTTTATTTATTCAGTTGCTTACAAGTGTTCTAATTTCTCTTTTGTAATAGTTACTCATACAGAGTTGACTCAAACACAACTGGTTTAAAGTGCATATTTTTATTTTTTTCATTTCAACAGAATAGACTGCAACATTAGAAGGACTAATTAAAAAATGACCGCATCTATTGAGTAATATCTATGTAAGCTACGCTTTCTATAGAGAAATAATACTTGGTATTACGTATATTTCATTAGATTGAGGAGGGAAAAAAATTTCCTGATTCTTGAGAAAGTTGTATGCAAAACATACTTTAAAATATTTTGTAAAATATTTTGTTGGAATGTTTGTCCACTTAGGGTGAATTTGCATTTATAAAACTTGGAATGTAGGCTTTTGGATTTGGGAATAGCTTGTTTGTTTTTTTAATAACCTGGAAAACAACGCAAAAACAAGTGATATTTTGAATAGATTTAGTTGGGAATTTGCTTGCATAAACAATCTTTCACTAAAACAAAGTTTAAAAATACATTGAAGTGAAATCTGTCTTGTAAACAATTTTCAAACATCACATATTGAAAAAAAAGAATGTAATTCTACATGTCCAAAGCAAAATATACATTAGAGAAGAAATATATATGTTCAGCATATTTAGATAAATTCCAGCTAACTGGTTCAATTATCATTTTATTTATATAGCTGTATAAATAATTGTCTTTATGCAGATTTAACATAGTGTGAAATCTTAAGTGTTCCATAAGGTGGGAGTGTTACGTTATCAGCTGAGAATTTGACTGCAGTGTTATATATCTAGTGTTTTATAAAATATAGGTAGGAGAAATTCCAGTTCAGGAAAAAATTAGTCCATTACCTTTTTATATTGTGACATGGCATTGACAATGGTTTTAAAAACAGGAGAAAAGAATTCAGATCTCATGTTCTCAAGCTCACTAAGAGAGGTGCAGATGCCTTTAGGCTGAAGTTTTACTCTGACAATTTGATGAATACCATGACATACTTGGAGAACCTAATTGTAAAGAAATCCATGATCCCAGAGCGCCCCAGAGTGAAGGGGATTCAAATGCTCCACGCCATCTGACTTCCAGTTCTACAAATGTGGTTCCATTGGTTGACTTAATGCTCATGAAATCATTGGAAGTAACCTCCTGAGTTCATCTGGCTCAGTCTTCAGTCTCCTTCTGAAGCAGGACTGTCAGCAGCTTCATATAAGATCTGACATGTCTTTGTCCAGCAGAGTCTTGAAGACTGTAAAGGAAGAGGTTTCGTGACTCCTCTGAGTTACATGTTCCAGTGTTGCACTGCCCTCCTAGACACATTTATAGAATCTTCACCTTCATCCAGAGACAGTTTGGTTCACAGGAGAGGGAGCGTGGTTAGATCCCACCAGAAAGCATGGTGGATGGAGTTTACTTATCTGTGTTTATTCGGAACAGGAGATGGACTTGAAATTTTCTAAGCATTTGCAACTCCCTAGGATACTGCATTGGCATAATTAGAACTGTACCAGAACTTCACCTACTACCACTTCTTTCTGCCTACCACCACTTCTTTTTTAGTAAATGGACTGAAATTTCCATTAAGCTAGTGTAATAGATTTATCCTGCTGCTTTAGGTATTGCTTGCATTTCAGTCAGCATGAATTCTGAAGATAAATGAACAACTTTCAGATCAGCTGGAGATGGTGCCTTAGGTAAATCTGTACCAAAAATGTGCTGCTCTACTGGTCTTTCAATAAATACCTTCAGTATGTATAGGTTTAAAGTTGTACTTACCTGTCATGAAGCTATATTTGATGGTTACTGATATTTCTCATAACTTTACCTAGTTCACCTTTTAGCCCATCTTAGAATTAGAAACTTGAGAGGAAACTAGCTAATTAAAAGAAACAAAACAAAACAAGACAAAACCTTCCATAGTGGATGGGAAAGTTTGGCAAGAGCAGTAAAACATCTCTAAGAACTTGAGTGGTTCTTTCTGTTGTTTTTCTTTAAAATGTAAAGCACCTGATTCCCATGTCAGTAAATACCCATTAAATGGTGCAGAAGGTAAATATAATCATTTCTCTTTCATGTCTCCATACCCTTCCAGAAACTCTCCAGACTTGTGAAGTGGCCCATTCTTCTTAATGAGATACTGCCAGGCAAATGAGGACATGTCAGGGACATGAGTACAGATGGAAACTATCCCTGGGATGTCTGCACTGCTTCATTCATTTCAGTGGCTCTTCTCATTTCCTTACTGTAGTTTTATCTCTTGTAAGCTTGCTGATAATTAGAGCATAAAGTTTTATTTTTAGATAAATAATTTTGCAGTATTCTGAAACTTATTGTCCAATATTTTTTAAGACTCCTGTGTGCATGTGCATGCATTGGAGAGAGAAAAAGGAACTTGGTCTATTTACCATAAACAAATCAAATAAAATGCCTGAGTTAATGTTGCATAGTATTGCACTAAAAACCTGAAGACGAGTGCAAGTCACTCCATTTTTGCTTGAATGATGTCTTCATACAATATCTTTTGGCTGACACGCATGCAAGACCACTTGAGTTTTGTAAAACCCTGACATGTTTTCATCAGCAAGAGAACTTAAACCAGCGAGAGAACCTCTATCGATAACTGGCATATTGTTTGCAGTCTGCCTCATCTTCTAAGTCTTCTGTTTGTTCTAGTTTCTGTCTTTCAATTTTCTTCTTTATTATGCTGTTAATAGCTAATTTCTCCTAATTCACAATTATTTTGTATTGTAAAATAATTTTTGTTATTGCCTAGCACATTTCTAGTATTATACGTCTCCAACTGCTTTGATTTCCATTACCCTTTATTTTACTTAGCAATTTTAGTCCTTCTCAGTTAGCATTACCAACTGCATTACATTCCTTATATCCTGTTCAATTTAGTCCATAGCTTTGTCATATTTCTTGACATCCTTCTGTATAAAACATGCTGTCATTTAAATTATGAATGCTTCTATTGCTTCTTTGTAGCGCTTACTCTTTTAAGTTTTACTGGGTGCACCTTCAGGTAAAATAAATTCAACCTTGTTTAGTGTGATCAAAGAGAAGGCAAGGCTTCAACCGTAGCTGCTAAGATCAGCTTATCTCTGGTGCTGCCAACATCCAGGTTATACCATCTGGATTGTTCCCAACAAAATAAGGTCAGAGAAGTTGACTTCTGAGTCCAATAATGAAACTTCCTAACTGCTAAAGAGTGGAATGAAGTGATCGTACCACTCTGGAGGAATTCCTGTATTTTATCAGTATACGTTTAAAGAAATAGCTTCATTAGCAAACTAACCATGTCTGCCAGGCATTCATTTCCACCCTAATCCTATCAATCGATAATGGTAGGGTTCGATTCAATCTTTTCTAATCCTGCTAGATGCAGTCCTGCAAAGACATGTAACTGAGCTCATAGGATCAATTCAGATTTTTAGGCACTTAAACCCTCTGATCATCTGGAATGGTCACCTGCCTGTCTGAAACATAATTAGCACACCACAGCTATTTGTTTTAAGGGATTATATGCACTTTCTAGGGCAGTTCCTAGCTGAGGGAGCAGTTAATTACTGCTCTCTTTATTTGACTAGTGAAAAAGTACTTGAAAATTGGAGTTTATTTATAAGAGATTTGCTATCACTAACTTCAGACCCTGATAAGAACTGGAATTCACCTAAAGCTTTCTTGAAAGCTCATGGAACAAGAACCAAATGGTAGGGACTGAAGAGCTTGAAAATCTTTAGGCCATGATTTTGGAGCTCATGTTGCCTTTTTTTTTTAAAAAAAAAATGATTTCACAGTTGTGTTCCATGATACTAGGGATCAGTAGCTCTTCGCAAACTTACAGCTGTGTTTCATAACTGCTGCTCTATGTTTTGCCTATGTCTGTCAATGTGTAGATTTTCCAGTTTTTTGTGCACGCATCTTGGCTTGTCTGATTATGACATCTCCAAATAGAAGAGTTTGAGATCAAATAATATAGGAAATCGTACCAAAAATGAAGTAAAATTCTAGAAAAGCTTATCAGAATTGTTTTTTCAGTACAATGAAATATTATTAATCTTCATCCTCCAAGAATGTTTTAGGTAAAATAGTTTCCCAATTTAACATAGAAATTCTTGAAAATACATTACAGCCTACACTGAAGGTTACATTAAAAAAAAAAAAAAAAACATCAGAAGTAGTTATCGTGTTAAAAATATAACTTTTTTGGCCAAATACTTTCAGAAACTGCCTTTTTTTTTTCCATTTTAAGGATTTGGAGATACTGCACTGCATGAAAGAATTCTTATTTAAGGCCATCTGCCTCTATTGCTCTTCTGATTTTGATTGGATGTCTTGACTTATATCTCTCGTCTTGTAATTAGTATTATAAAATTGATTTGTCTTCTGGTTCCAGTAGATAAAGACAGAATTTATCTAAAAATGATATTGTTTCTTCAAGGGTGCTCATAAATCTTCTTATGAAATAAAACAAAACTACTGATGATCGGTCAGACTTTTTCTTCATCCTCTATGAAGAAATGCTTGCGTAATCTTTGCCAGTGTGTGCACTGAAAACTGCACAGGTAGAAGTGCAGATTTTTGGAAGTCACACGAAAGTCGTGGTGACTCTGTGATGCTTTGAGATAGAATCATAGAATCATAGAAACACTAGGTTGGAAAGGACCTACAAGATCATCTAGTCCAACTGTCCTCCTATCACCATCCCTACCCACTAAGCTACTAAATCATATCCCTTAGCACTTCGTCTAGACGCTTCTTGAACAGCGCCAGGGACGGTGACTCCACCACCTCCCTAGGCAGGCCGTTCAGTGCCTGACCACTCTTTCAGAGAAAAAGTTTTTCCTCATATCCAGTCTAAATCTCCCCTGGCACAACTTGTGGCCATTCCCTCTCGTCCTGTCATTAGTTATGTGGGAGAAGAGGCCGACCCCCTCCTCACCACAACCTCCCTTCAGGAAGTTGTAGAGTGCAATGAGGTCTCCCCTGAGCCTCCTCTTCTCCACACTAAACAATCCCAGCTCACTAAGCTGCTCCTCATAAGACTTGTGCTCTAGACCCCTCACCAGTTTTGTTGCCCTTCTCTGAACACGTTCCAGGGCCTCAATGTCTTTCTTGTAGTGAGGGGCCCAAAACTGAACACAGTACTCGAGGTGCGGCCACACCAGAGCTGAGTACAGGGGGATGATCACCTCCCTGGTCCTGCTGGTTACACTATTTCTAATACAGGCCAGGATGCCATTGGCCTTCTTGGCCACCTGGGCACACTGTCGGCTCATGTTCAGCCAAGCATCAACCAACACCCCCAGGTCCTTTTCCTCTACACAGTCTTCAAGCCAATCTGCCCCAAGCCTATAGTGTTGCATGGGGTTATTGTGGCCAAAGTGCAGGACCCGACACTTGGCCTTATTGAACCTCATTCCATTGACCTCAGATGAGTGAGCCTAAGGTCTTGAGAGATGTACTAAGGAGCCCTTGTCTGTGCATCCCTATTGTAGGTGTTCCCTGTTCCAGGGTAACCTGCAGATAAAACCTGTCCATCCTCTTAGCTAGCCTTGATCCAAATGCTGCACAGTGGCAGGCTTTGCTACGTGTGCTGAGGCTGTTTTGCCAGACATGCACACTCTCTCACCACAGCTCATTATCTTGGACATGCTTTCCTCTAAGACCACGGTTTTCCATTTGGTTTTGGGTCAAAACACAGGTGACAAGTGCAGTGCAGTGGTTTTCAGTCTTTGACAGTGAGGCTTCACTGGAGAAAATTGTCAACGTCATGTAGTGCATTGAAAAGCAGCGTCCAATACTATATTTCTAAATCTAGCAACTTTTAGAGCATTGACTTTGCTGGAGGCCTACTTAATGTATGTTGTTCAGATTTAGCCAGCTCTTGAATACTGGTATACCAATAGGTTTTTGCCTACTTCTGAAACTAAGGTTTCAGAATGATCCATTTAACAATTATGAATATTATCCTGTCCAAGATCCACTCTTATGCCTGTTTTTGTTTGGTTGGTTTATTTTTTTCAATCAGGATTTTTGCACCCTCTTTCCAGTCTGTTCTTTATTTGTGAATATGTATTGTTTCTTTAAGATGTTCTTGTACCTTGTGCTACAGCAGAGGATGTGGAATATTTCTCATTCTACTTGAAGTACAGACTGTTTTCAGACAGACTCCATAGACACATCACCTTTAACAAAATCATACTGTGGTTATCTTCCTCCTTAAAATGGAGCATCCAAAGGACTGATAAAATATTATCTGGTGACAGATGGAAAAGAGTCATTACAGTACCTGTAATCATCTTTTTTAAAAACTGTATACATTAAAAAAAAACAGAATAATGATAAAATGTGAAATCCACAGCTAAGATGCAAAATTCAGAGAAATATTTCTTTAAATTTAATGTTACAGTTCTTGTGATGGCAAAATCACATTCTTTCTTGGTTATGTCAATATTGGTCTGGAATTCAGTAGTTTAAGCATTTTACTACTTTCTTTCCCATTTTAAGAAAACAGTCAATATGTTAAAAGTATAGGTAAAGTGCTGAGTTGCTTGAAGACTATTCTGTGTCTGGGGCTGAAGCACAATGGGGAACAGGATAAAAATGTAGAGAGAGAAATCCTGGAATCGCTGTTTCAGAGCTGTCTACCAAGAACTCCATTTTGAGCTATAAGTTATACCCTGTAATCACTTTGTTTAGCATACTATATAGAAAAGAAAAACCAGTCTATCATCTGTCTGTTCTTCAAGACCTGCCAGTTTAAAGTAAAATTAATCAAATATATTCTTCCATAAAATGGATGATTATGTATACTCCCTAAGCTGCAAGGATGCTTCTTATAACTCGAATATTAAGAGAGAATTCCAGTAGTACTGGCTTGGTATGGACGAATAACTACTCTTCCTCAACGATTTCTCAAGAATAGGACAGCCTGAAGCATGAGTGAATTAATCCTTTTATGATTTTTAGTTACTTGCAATAATTTAAACATTCTTGTTCTATCAGTTTTCATAAAGTGAAAATTTATATTCTTAGCCAAACACAGTAATTCAAAACAAAACTTAATGTATCTTCCCACCAAACATTTCTCTCAGAGAGATCAATCTCTTGGGCAGCTATTTCTCTTCTGACTGCAACACTTCTTGTCTGAAAAGTTAGAATTTATTTCTGAAAGTGCCATGTCATAGACTTCAGCCAAACATACTCATTTGTTTATCAGCTCTATTAGGTCAATAGATGTCTTTGGTGCACAAGAGAGGAGAAGAGGAGGAATTTCAGGGTGAACTCAGTCTGGGTTTCAGGGTCACTCGTTTTCTGTTAAATTACATCAATAGAAATTTCATTTGATTTTGTTTGTTTGGTTTGGTTTTTGGTGTTTTTTTTTGTTTGTTTGTTGGATTTTTTGTTTGTTGGTTGGTTTTGCTTGTTCTTTATCTAATGAATGTGTAGTTAGTTAAGGAAATGTGTTTTTTTCTGTTTTGGACATACTGGTGTTTCCATGACTGGAGTTTCTGGCATTCACATAACAGGGAATCAAGAACTTGAAGCAATGTGCAGAAAATTCACTCTTTCAACATCTGCTCAGCATGTATACCCTGATTTTGAAGACGGCAATATACTTTTTTTTTATCTCTTTTGTAGCCCCTGTTGACTTTGAGATTCCATACTCAAATAATCCATTTCAGCTGGTTTTCTTCCATTTACATTCTTGTCTCATGTCATCTTAGCGTGCCTGTTGCAGATGAGCAAACTGTGGTAACTGGTGGGTAGTAGGGAGTAAAGAGGTGTCTGGGAAGAAGCATTTTGGTGTCTATAAAAAGCATAAAATGATCGTGCTTCACATACCCATGACTGCTCTGGTCCAGTAGATTACTGATTGGTGCTCTTTGACTTATCTGTCCATGTGCTTTCAGGGGCAAACAATGGTTCTCTTCTTGAAAGGGCTCAAAGACCTCTATTTGGGTGAATAAATCATGAGGCAATAAAAGGCTGAAAATCATACAGGCTGAAAATGCATCTGCATCTAAGCTGAAACAGAAGAATTTGATTGCCACTGCTGATTTCTGCACAAAACAGTGTTAGGCAGGCTGCAGATGATATGTGTAAGTGAGATAACCTGAACTGGATTTGTAACTGCTCTCTTCAATATTCAAGTAAAATAGTTATTTCCAAAATATCATATTTTGGAAATCCAAAATAGGATATGTTGGGGCCTCTCACACTTCTAAGTTCAGGTGTTTGAAGAAAGTACCTACTGTGTTTGCCTTTAATCCCAATTGTGTCATATTGTTTTGCTGTTTCATGCAGCATTCAGAATACAACTTCAGTTACTGTGAAATTTCTTAGAATAACATCAAGTTATTACTATTAAACAATAGATTTTTTGACAGCTAGTATTCATTATAAAATTCAATAGTTTAAGTTTACAAGGCTTCTTTTAGTAATTTTCTATTATCAGAGAGATTATAGAGCCCTTAGAAGAGATGTAGTCATTAGCATTATTAAGTATTGTTTGAAATAAAAAACTAATTCTGACAGGCCATTTTTTTCCTTCATCTCCACCATGGGGATGGAGATTTCTTATTTCTTCAGTTCTGCAGTTGTTTAGGCAAGCACACTGCACTAGAGATCTGAGGGCCATCTGTGCAATATGACCTTACCCATTTCAATGGAGAATGGTGGAATCTGGCCCAATAAACAATAATAATTCACTTTCTATAAATACCTATATACATTCTTCATATATTAGACTTATCAGAGGTTAGGATGTTTAGTCGGAATGTTGTACAATTTTATTAAAATAGCAAAGCATTCTGCCGCTCAACTTTGAATTGTTAAAGGAGTTTATGCACAGCAGAGAAATTCCATCTCACATTTTTCCACACAATTGGGTTAATAATGAGCCAGTCAGCCTGTCTATGGATAATTAGTAAGGAGGAAATAAACACCCATTTCACCAAGACAATGCTAATTTGGTGTTTATTCTGCACTAGTTGTTGACAAAATTTGTACTGGGGTTCTAGAAGTCAGAGTTGTGGTGCCCTGTTCCTGTGGCTGCTTCAGTCTTTAGCCACTGGGCTGAGGTCTGTAAGCTGGAAGATATTCTGTAATTAGCCTTCTTTCTTCAAGAAAGTACTTTTTAAATATTTCTAAAACTGTTTTCTCATTAACCTTGTTGCCTCCCTTGTTTTAAGTTTCTCTTCAGAAGTCAGTCTATCACTCCTGGAGAAACCTACCTAACCCTATATATTAATGTGTGTGTGTGTGCTAGATTACATGCTTTTTCTTAATGTTTTCTCATTTATTTAAAAGACATGAGAAATCCAAGCTTTGATAAAATCTATATTTGATGAACAGATTAAATGAATGTACCCCCAAACTGTAATGATTTATCATCAAAGGATAAAGCTATCAACCTTTTTTAGTTGTATCTAGTTGTGACTCAAACTGATTAAAAATTTGAAAATGTAAAAAGCAAACCTCAAGGATTTCAAAATGTTAGTGTACCTTGTACAAATGTCTTTGAAGTCATGGTTTGCAGCCTACTTCAGCCTACCCTAAAACTCCCTTCAGGCTCCCTGTACCCTGCATTTTTTCATTAAAAATTTCTTTAAGCTTTAAAACCTTCTGAACTTTAGAAAGTCCTAGCCTTCAGAGTTCTTTGGATTCATTTAGAAGGATCACTACTGGGAAATCATTGCCTCATATCTAAAATAACCCACAACAGTATCCAGTCACAAATTACAAACTTAACACCACACATCGATAATATCAAATTCTCATCATGGAGTTTAGCTGGATGCTGATACTGGTTAGGTAGAACAAATGAATATATGCCCTGAAGGAAAAGCATTTTCCTTCTGAATATTTATAGGTGTTAAATTTATTTTTATTAGAACATAGTCATTCATATTATCCGGATAAACAGTCGATGAATAAAATAAATGAACTGTCATATATAACATTTAAAATATTTCCAAATATTCAGGCACTGAATTCAGAATCACTTATTTTCCATTTTCTAAATAGATGTTTATTGCCCGTTTTTCCCTATTAGTAAGTAAAACACTTTCCCTTACAGTACAGTATGATGTTATATAAGCAGTGACACAGAGGTATTGTAGGTAGCAAAAAAAGATAGCTGAAACAGGGATGCTTTGAACTCTTTTCTGAAGCTCACATTTCTGATGGATGCATGCAGGGTTGAAGACATACTTAATGTTTTGAAAGAAATAATGCTAGGTACATGCACTCCTGTTTTTTGTCTTTGTATTTAGCAGGTATGGCTATTAAAAATGGTTTAATATTTTGACAATTTGCTAAAAGTTTTCCATATTTACTACTACTATTTTTAGAAACATCAAAGCATTTTAGTTCTTTGTCTGAAAGAAGGATTAAGGGCAGCATAGGTGATGAGGAGCGCACTATTAGAGGAATAGAAAGCTTTGAAACAAACATACTAGTTGTGACGATATTTTAAGCTGTAGTTTCTTGAGTTAACAACCTAAGTTAACAACCTATTAGGGCACTTCTGTATCTCCTGCCCTTTCCCACATTCTGTACAGAAATGAAGACTAGAATGATCTGCCACTCCCTTGCTCTCCCCAAAGCTGCTATGCATGGTTTGTAAATGTTGATGAGTTGCCAGCAGCCTGACAAACACCAAGGAGCCGCTGCTTCAGTAGCCAATTCTGCTGTGAATCTCCGTGGTGAAGTTGTTCAGAAAGCTCTTCCTTCTCTCGTCCATCCCAAATAATATAGTAATGCCAGCTTTGGGTGTAGTCTGTGCACAAGAAATACAAAGACTCTGTATCTATGTGTATGCTGTCTGCTAATGGTGGTCCCGATGCTGATCAGAAAGCAGTACACTCACTACAAGCCTGCAGGCCTAGCCTGAGTGCCTTGGCTTGGTACATGTGCTCACTCTTCCTCTCCTGAGGCAGCCACAGGAGAGGAAGCCTCTGAACAGAAGGTTTGTGGCCTGTAGGGAACAGGAAATTTAGAGCTGCCTGGGAGGATGGTCTGGAAGGGTAACAATCATGTAGCCTACACAAAGGCAATGGGCAAAAGGTGAGGCAGTGATTCTTACTACTCTATCCAAAATAACACGTTAGATGTGGGGAGAATGTGCACCCTTCTCTGACAATGAAGAAGCTCTGTTTTTTTAGGAATTTCAGTAAATCACTTTCTGATCCAAGAGGTAGGAGGGCTTGCATATTCCAGCTTATAGCTGGATGGCTTTGACAGATCTTCCTTGAGTTCCTTCTGGCTTTCCACATGGTTTCACGTGAGGATCCCATTCTCTGAATTGAGAAAATAAAATTAAAATTTATCAATTTTAAGGAATAGTTTGCATGGTATTTTTAGATAACTTCCTGTAGGGGAACTGTTAGGTCACAGCTTTAACTGATGATTGAGCACCTGGTGTAGGGGTGTGGTTGGCTCAGGGGGCACAGGCAAACTGTTTACACCTGTGCTCCCCTGTGACCAGAAGGGTTGGACTTGGGGTGGGAGAGTGAGTGCAAGTAACAGCAGCAGTTGAAGCAGAAGCAACAGTACAAGGAAAGAGCTGAAGGGAGCAGGAAACGATGTGGAGCAGAGCTCCCAGCTGAAGATAGGACAATGGTGTAATTGTAAGAGTTTGGCACTTTTTTTGCTGTGCTCCCATTACTGAATAAGAGAAGTAATGTCCTTGGGCCTCTACAGCTTAGTTTAGAGAACCTAAGAATTTCTGCCCATGTGATACAGAATTCCGATAAAGTAGTATCATACACTTTTCAACTATTTTATTTGAGATAATTAGGTGAAAGTAGATCGCATAAAACCAATGAAAGAGTAGGAATTAATAGTAAAAGCTATTATTGATTCTATCTTCATACTTCTTTGTTAAATGTGGGTTTCACAGTCTCCTGTGAAGTCCTTATTGTCACCTCTAATATCAAGAGATTCAGGAACATCCTCAGGTAGCAAAATGCTTTCATGCAACATGCATAAATACCTGTGATACATCCTGAACATAGCTCAGATACTCAGAACTGGTGAGATGTGTCTGGAGTGATGTCTTGTGAGCTGGGCTGTCCAGTACAAGAAAGACATGGATGTACTGGAGCAGGTCCAGCCACAAAGATAATTAAAGTCTTACAGCATCTGTCATGTAGGAAGAGGTGGAGGGAGCTGGGAGTGTTTAACCTGGAAAAGAAAAGGGTCGGGGAATTTTGTTGATATGCTTAAATGCCTGGTGAGAGAGAGCAAAGAAGATGGAACCAGACCCTTCTCAGTGGTGACCAGCGACAAGGACAATTAGCACAACTTGAAATAAAGGGAATTCCTTTTAAATGTAAGGAAAAAAAAAATAGGTTTCCACTTCGGTGGATGAACACTGGCACTGGTTGCCCAGAGAGTTTGTGAAGTCTTCATCCTGGACACGTCCCTGGACAACTTTGTTCACCTGACTTGATCAGGGGTTTGGACTAGAAAATCCCAAGAGTCTCCTTCTCTCCTCAGTGACCCTGTAAGTTTCATTCAATCTTGCTGAGGCTGTATTATGAAGCTAACCTCTAAGGCTTAGAGAAATAGCTCTGGATCATACAAGCACACCTTACGTTCAGTGCTCTATCTAGTTTTCATAGCCTAAATAGCTTTTCTTCCATTACCAGAAAGTACTTCAGAGATACCTTTAACAGCTGATTTGGGCAGTATATGCTGTTCATTGCTTGAATACAGACTCAGTTTCAGAAAGCACCAAATTTTCTCCTGGGTTAATTTTAATGGTTATTAAAAGAGTCAGTATATGCATCAACAGAAATATATGAGCAATTTTCAGTAAACATCACCAAAGTGCTTTCTCAGCTGAGTTACTCTGTCATGTATTGATCAGGTTTAATGGTGCTGTTTGTTATTATTATTTTCGTCTACGTAGGTTGCTCAGAAAGCAATGCCTCCTATTTATTTCCATGGAAACTACAATAGAAAGAGCACAGTGACGCTATTTGATAAAGCAAACTCTCAGCTATGAAACACTAACTTTCAACATAGTCACCACTATTAACTATGCATTTCTGCCAGCAATGAACAAGAGACTGCATGCCGTGCTCAAAAATCTGCATGGCCATCTGCAACATGGCTTATCTTTCACATTGCCATTGCTGAAATGCACCGCCTCACTGTGCTCACATCCACTGTTTGGTATCCATGAATGTTCAGCGAGTGTTGATGAATGTCAATGGGTGCTATTTATTCTGCATGGAGGAATTCAGTTCCACATGTTTGCTTCATATGCCCTTCCATGTCAGATGCCATTGTGTCAGACTGCCCCTCTGCTGCCATCTGTCACACAGCAACAAAATGACAGGATATCGGTGGGAAGGTTCAACTTCTGCTGTCATACCACCAACATCTGCCTCTGATGTCATGAGTCAACTTCATAAAAAATAGGAGGCATTACTTTCGGAGCAACCCTTGTACATGATAGCTTGAAACAGAATTTAAATGCCAAATCCCCCCTTAAATTGTCTGCTCCCACTGGGTAAATAATTCGTAGCTATTTGTTTATTTAATTAATTTGCAGGGTGGTTTGCGAGCATCAGGTTCTACTTAATTCTTGTTCTGTAACTTCCTTGAGAAAAGTTCATTGCAAGGTCTTTGTGACAAAGGCTGATTTAGGTGAGAGTTTAATTTCTTCTTATCTCTCCAAAGTTATGAACCAAATTATTTTTTTCACAAAATGTGACAGTAGTAGTAAGATTTAATAGAGCATTTACAACATAGTAATACTATACTAGGCTACTATACATAGTTATTAACTGAGCAAATATAAAGCACTCACAGCAAGGTCAAATCAGCAAATTACTTTTTAATTTAATTAGTTGATTATCAAATTTGAGTTCAGCAAAGTTAATACCAGAAAAAGCCTATCTTTATATGTATTCAAAGTGAGTCTAAGGAAGTGGCTGCATCTGAGGTGTACAGATCTTAAGTGAAGTATTTTCCCCAAGTTGTTTTATTCAATAATTTGAATAGGTAAGTGCTTTAATACTGCCAGAGGGCAGCCTTCTGCCATCTACGCTACATTCATTAATATAATCGTGGGAAAAATCCAGCAAATAAAATTACATGTAGTTTTCTACTTTTCCCCTATCTTTATCCCCTAGGAAAAACATAGACTTTAACAGGAAACTTAATGAAAAATGAAGCTTAGCAGTCCTTATGTATCAGAAAGTGACAGATGACAAGCTCCAGTCTTACAGAAACCACACAATCCCAAAGTATTATCATTTAGTAAATTTCCCCATGTGGACTTACTGTTTGCTAACATAATAGTAATGTGTATAAAACACAATAACCACGTAGAGAGACTTCAGTTTCTACAAATGGAAAAAAAAAAGAGCATCTCTAAGTTAATGATGAAGAACAATACAAAGAAGAATGAGCTGCTTGAGGTGTACTAGTGCTTGAATATCTGTTCCCTCCCATAGGACAGGTCTTCACGGTGAAGTGGAGCACATCTCCAGGCTACTGCTTATGAAGCTCATCCCATGCCAGAAGTTATATGCTTGATGCATGTTAGTGCTGCCCTGGTGCTCAAGTGTAGCATCGAAAATATGCCATAGATATTTCTCACTGTAATGTATTAGCTGCCTGTAACTTGGATAGTCTTGAACATAACAGAGGCAGTAGTTGTTATCAGAGTGAAGAGTTTTGTACATAAACTAAGAAAATAAATCCGTACTCCTGTCTGCAGCACATTATATTAAGTGCTGCTTTTATTCTTACAATATTGTCGTAGACTTAAACCCAGGTGTCAAAAACACATGGATCATTGAGTTATGCCATTTGCTATGTGAAGAAATGAAGCACAACTGAAAAATCAGCATCCATAGGAACCTTTTATTCTAGGTGGACAGGGCATATGTTTTGTCAACATGGAGCTAAGACCTCTGTTAAATGGGATACTCCATGAATATGGGATACTCAATGCAGATCTATACTGAATTCTCCAGGACCATTTTTTTCCATGCTGAATATGGATTCTTTTGAGAGGTCATATTTTACAGAGGAAATCACACAGGTGTTTGACAGAGAGAGATGCAGGATACAGAAGATTAGATAATTATTTTAAAAGCAGAGTACAAAATTCCTCTTCCTTAATCAATTTTGTGCAGATGTCAAACACAACTATTAAAAAGGCCAATATTCAACTTACCTTTACAGCGCTGACAGATGGGTTATTAACTTTCAATTTTAAATATTTTTGATATTACATTAAGGCAGTCTCCCACAGAGAGATGCAAATTGAGAGTTTACAGGATTACAAACTGAAAGCTTATTTTCTGCTGCTATTCTCCATTATTCACTGCAAATCACTGTTCCAGTTAGTGTTTTTACCACTGAGATAATTTCATAGAATATTAATATATACTTAAAAGAAAACAAGCTGAAAGTAATAGCTAAATACAGCAAACATTTGTCAGATTTTACCTCTAGCTTCCTCTCCTTTTCCTCCTGCCTGTAATTTTCCAGAGGGCAGATTAAGGCCAGAAATTTAAAAGAATATAGAATTTTTCCAGGATTCTATGCTCAAAAAAAAAAAAAAAAAAACCAGAAAATTCTCTCTAGCCTTCCCTTCCCACCAGTCCCATCCTATTCATACTGTGCAGACTGAATGCCTGTCTCAGTACTTAATGCAAACTGTCAGAGCATCACTTGTGAATAAATGAAGACTATTTACTGTGCTTTGCACATGACTAGAGCAGGCCTAGCTTGTGGGAAATATAGGAGAGGTGACAGAGAGCTCTCCCATTTCCATCAGATATGTTTTAAATGAAGTAGAAACTAATCTGTTGTGATTAGTTTGGAAAACAAGAACTTTTTAAACATTATTTTCATATTTGGTTTGAAAGTGTTTTCTTATATCCTCCTAATCCCATCATGCCTTGGCTTCCACCAAACGTTAGCACAAAACCTCCCCTTCTTTTGCTTCCTTGTGTCCTGTGTTTCAATCCCTTTAAAAAGCTTTTTAAAGTGTCACATTTTCCTTTCCAGACATCTTTTGCTAAAGAGCTAAGAGTCATGGAAATGTAAAATCTCATCCTTGATCTCAGTCTAAAAGTAATTTTGATTCAGACAGATGTATATCCGATTGGTTTTTCACTGTTCAGTGTTGTGGTAATCCAAGAAATTGTACTTTTATTATTTTGTAGCTGAATACCCTCTGTGTGCTTGTTTTTATGTGTTTGATCAGTTCATGCTGCACTTCCTACTTCCTGAATCTGCAAATGAGGCCTCTGAGTCATTTACATTTCATTTTCCTTTCATGCCCTGTGAACTGTAGGTTTTAATCTAGTGTGTACCGAGGCAGGTACACTGAACACTTCTGAACACAGGATGAAGCTGCAGCATCTTCTTGCTGCACGCTAATTATTAACAGTTTCTAGAACAGGGATGTGTGTGTAAGCAGCCCAGTTTTCCAGTCTAGTGCTTCTCTTCACTCAAATCTTTCCTAATACATTTTCATGATATCAATAAATGAGATCATAATTAAAACCTGAGCAGATCAGCAGTGCCTTTAGATCTTCATGTATAATCTCTTTAATTCTGTACTAATATTAGACATTGGTCTTTTTTAAAAATCCTCTGTTTAACATGTCTGTGATGGTCCTTAATTTGCCCAGAGATTAGTTTTGGTAAACCAGCCCACAAGTGTTTCATAGCAGTCAGCTGATTTCCTTTTCAATTTGTCTTTTGCATGATTCATTGCGTGCTGAGAGAGCCCAATTAAATCTAATGGACTGCTGGTATGCATCTATTGGAATATTGACATTTTATCACCAATTAGGCTGTATTCCTTATCTCATTAAGCTTTTAGCTGGCTTTGTATCGCTTTACCTCATAGGATTAGGAAATGCTTCTTCCTCTGTTTTTCAACATATTTGTTTTTAATTAAGGTTTTTGTATGGAAAATAGAAACTTTACATGTTGGAAGTATCCATGAAGACATATGCCTATATACCTGGAAAGCATCCTATACATCCTTTTTTTATTCACCTATATTCTCTCTTTTTCCAAAGTACATCCCATATTTGACATGTTCCGAAAGTAATGCCTCCTATTTTTATGAAGTTAGCCCACAATGTCAGAGGTGGACATTGGTGGTATGGCAGCAGAGGTTGAACCCTCTCACCAATATTCCATTACATCTTGTTGCCACGTGACAGATGGCAGCAGAGGGGCAATCTGACACAATGGCATCTGACATGGAAAGGCATATGAAGCGAAGGGGTGTAATTGTATTATGCTCAGTTGCTGCTGAGACCTTTGAAGGATAGAACAATGTTCAATTTTGCCCCTGAAAGAGACATAGTACACTGTTCTTTTCACAGTCACTGATGTCTACTACAGATACACTGTGGAAATGCACGTTATTAATGTAACCTCAAAAGAGTTACATTATTGAATTAAAAGAAAGGTTTTCATATGTGTTTATGAACTTGTATTACTAATGACCTTGGAATATGATTTTTTACCAGACTTTTAACTGGTCCTATGCAAACTTTAATGGTATTTTTATCATGAAGATTATTATAAGAGAACTATACAGTAGTGATGAAGCAAAATTAAGTAACCTGCTTCATAATGTATGTTATTCTCACGATGACTTAACAACTTGTCTCACAGATGCATTAGATATGGAAGCAACAGCAGCAGAGATAGCAACATAAACAACATGCTCCAGTACCTGCTCTGAAATGAAAAAGAATGTGGGAGGAAGAAACCTAGCACTAAAAGTGCTGAGACTGACAGCCACAGAAGTGATGAAACCTTGTGAAATCAACAGTGTTTAGTGGTAGATATTCAGCAGTTATGATGACAGTGTTCCACTGAATGGTGGAGCCACTGTCATTACACCCGAACTGAGCTGTTAAGACAGGCATCTGTTTCCAAACAATCAAGAGAATCAAGTATTGCTTTAAATAGATCATAAAAGTTGGTCAAATCCAGCAGCTCTTCTAATGCAGTCTCATCCTGTATCGTGCATCTGTATAAAGTCTGATCTGTGAAATATTTTTTCCACTCTGTGTTTTTCTTATTATTCTCATTTGGCTTCAAAGTATTTTGTAGCCCCTTCTCACCGAAGATGGCAACCAATCTTGATCCCACAGCTTGGCTGAGATCCCCCTGTTCTCAGCATCACACGTGTAATACATGTGCTACTGGGAACTACTGAACAAATTCTCAGAAACACACATATGGTGTTTTGTTTGTTTGTTTTTATGACTGAGATGCAGGATTCGTAAAAAATCATTTTGTGTATAGCTGACCAGTTTCATATCTGACAGGGAGGCATGACAGCATGTGTTGCATTTGTTTGTCCTTAAGCTGGTACACCGCAATCTTTTACATAGGCTGAGAAAAGGAAGAAAGGATTGCTTCCACCTTGTTTTGTCACTGGATCACCTGGGATGGAAAAGGTCTGCATAGATGCACTGTGTACAATTCACAGATAAAATCTGAGAATCTGAAAGGCCGCAGCAGAAACAATTCAACGAAAACTTGGTTTTGTTTTGTTCATTTTTTTCTGTTTTTTTTTAGTTGTTGTTATAGTTGTTTTTTGTTGTTGTTTTTTTTCCCCTCATGTAATGAAAGCCTTTGAGAAGTACCAATAAGGAAAATCTCTAGGCAAATCCATTCCAGAGCTGTAGCAGATCTGGGTGGCTCACGTTAGACGTAGCTGGAAGACAATTACCATTTTACTGAATTTGTTCCTGTACTGTCACAAGCATCTACACATTATCCTGTTCATAAATTTATCAAACTTCAAAACCTTGTTGTTTTCCCTGTTAAAAAGCTACTGTATTTATAATTGGTTAAAATCAACTTATTTTTGTACCACTACTGTCATTTCTGAAAATAAAAAAGTTTTTAAAAAGAAAAAAGAAAAAAAGAGAGAAAAAAGATAGAAGCTCTTTCTAAAGCTCCTTTGGTTTAAAACCGTCTTTCATGAGTTTGGGAAGCCATAAATCAACGTAATATTCTAGGTCAGGTCTTACCTTTACCTTAGTAGCAGTATTTCCTTCTGGGTATGCCTGACTTGTGCTGAGAAATCACATACATCTTATTCTTTAATGTCTGTATTACTTTTTTCAGTGGCACTGTGATCAATTAGCACAACCAATTATTTCTTCTTTTGTTTTTGTTTTGTTTTTGTTTGTAAGCTCAGATGCTTAAGGAAGAAATTATTATTAATAATGTTCAAAATGCATTTTATGCTAATTTTATCATTTTGGTCTACAGCATCACTTCATTTCTCCAGGATGACATCCTAAGCTTCACTCTTAATGGCAATATCTTACAGCTTTGTGACAACAACACATTTTAGCAGCATGCTGCTGTGCAGAAGTCATTACTACAAATATTAAATGTGACTCTCCTCTCAAGAGTGATTCCTAAGGGAAACCACTTTTCTCTAGCTTAAGAATTCCATTTTCAGTGCATCCTCACCTCCCATTTAGTCAAGGCTGTACCTACCTTTGTGTTCATGTATCAGTCCCCTTCTTGTCTCGCTTTTTGCACGTCGTTGCTGCAAAAGTTTCACAATACTCCTCAAATGAGTGAGAAGTTGTGCTGATGTCTTAGCAAAACATTATTACTCAGAACTCATCTTTTCATGCAGCTGCAGATTCTATTCCTATTTATAGTGTACTCATCACCAAACACTAAGAAACCCATGGTGAGCAGAAATATATATATGTATGGCTGTTGCATTTAAACACTGAAAGCTTTTCCTTCATATATACAATTTTGCAAAGCACTTAAGCATTTAAGAATGAAGAATCCTTAAGGAAAGTAAGGCATTGTTTATATTAATTATTGTGTAAAACAATAAGAAAACTATGAAATCTTCGAATATTTAGAGATGTGATGCTTGTTTATACCAAGCCATGACACATGAAGTCATTTACTTTACTTTTAACTGATCATGTTAAAAAAAGTTCATTCAAAGAACAGTTTAACTCAATTTTCCCTTTGTCTTATTATTGAAATGTTTGTATCTCTTGTATTTTTAAGCTCCATGATGAAACTGGTTAGTACCTTTCTACATCCTAGAGAATAATGCTGCCATTGGTTTCTGTGCAGTCCCTGCTGAGAAGCAGATTTTTCCTCCTTTACTTGGTGACATTTTCTTTTTGATTATTAAATATATAAAAGGACAGCTGCATACTTAGATTTGCATCAACTTCATAAATTGTTAATCTTGAAAAGACATGCTGCTCACAGAGGGAGTTTAGTTTAATGCTTCGGACTCCCATTCAGTGACTATCACTATTTCTTATGTCTGAAACTGTGTATATCAGGCAATATTTGTTTCTGTATAAATTGAGCCCATTCTCAGGGTGTCCCTTGATGCAAGCAAAAGCTTTATTTTTATTTTGACAGAGAGGGCTCTCACCTTGCTCTGCTTTGATCTGACATAAAAACTCAGACGAGTTAGAGAATCAAGGTAGTGCATAGCAGCATATAGTATAGCCTCATCTACCGTACGCTACCCGATACTACCATTTCCAAGCCCCTTTCACTCATTCACTTTCCAGTCATAAGTTTTTCTTTGTGCTTTGGCTAAACTGAAATACTGAGTATACTTGGTGAGGTCTTTATCAAAGAAATACAAAGGAGGAGAACATGACAGAATTTTTCATTGCTTACATGACAGGAGAGCAGCATTCAATCAAATGGTTATTTTGCAAATACCTCTAAGCTATGTTTCAGTTAGGGAAAAATTGAAAATCATATCAGAGAATTTAAAAAAAGAAAAAAAAAAGACAGAAGATTTAGGTATACATGCTGGAACTTAGACAAGTCCAAAATTGTCATCCTAAGAAACCTGACTCAGCTACTGCTTCGCCGTGGATGCACTTGCAATCTATAGCAGTTTTCCATTTTCCAGGCTTATAGTTTCCCATGTCTGTGTGCTTGGACCACCTACTGAGATTGTTCCACAAGGCAGAAAATAATTCATTGTCTAAAAATGATGAATCCTTTCTTAGCAGCTATGCTTTAAAAATATATCAAAATACACAAACTATAAAAAATGAACTGCAGGAACAATACAATGGTTCCAATCCTGAAAGTGCTGTTAAATGATGACTGTGAAAGCATTTCTGAGTTTTTGGAAACAGATGTTTCATCAGGTGCAATGTTCCTCTAGATCCAAGTATAACATTTATGAATATAAAACTGTGGCTCTCTTGCATTTATTCAGGTTGATGTGTGAGAATAAATCAGTTATGCTCAGTAAGCCTAACTTACATTTTGGTTTAAGCTTGGTGAAAGACCAGAGCACCTTCTTCAGCACTGCTGAAGTGAAGCTAGATGCAGAGAAGTGCAACTTGGATCAGGATCTAATCTACACTGTCAGTTTATCTATGTGAACGTGCCAGATCTGACATTCTCATTATAGAGTGCAATAGCAGTAGGAAGCAAAGGATATGATGATTGTAAAATAATGGCACGTTTCCAGCTGCTGAGGAAAAGAGTGCATATTGTGTTATGTAATGTCTTGCTATTAGTATCAATGTATTCAGCTATCTATATTTTTAGTTCCACATCTGCATTTTCCATGGATACTGCATAATCCGTAGATGCTCTTATTCTAATTACTTTAGCATACATGTTAAAATCATCAATATTCTTTGTGCCTTTCTTCCTTTTAGTCTTTCACATAAAGACTTTAAATAGCTTAAGGAACATATCATAAAATAAAAATCTGCGAATCTGTTGGTTCAGTTGGGTCACAGACATAGAAAGATATAAAAAGGGGAGGATATATTTATGGCAATGATTGTGTTTGGACAAATCTACTGAAATATTGTTTCAGTGAAAAATTAGGTTTTCATCAGAAGCTAAAATGTTTGAAGCACATGGATTTAAATTAATTTATTCTTAAAAAGAAACAAAACCCAAACAATTTCCAAGTTTTGAAACTTTATTTATTAAATTTGAGGGTTTTTTTTAATTTATGTGTATTTCTTGTTTATATATAATGTAAAAAAAAAAAAAGAAAAAAAGAAAGAAAACAAGCATCCTACTTGCTGAAATGGCAAAGTTTAAAGTTTATGTCATAATACAAGAGACAAAAGATAAAAAAACACCGTGGGCAAGACAAAACACAAATCTGTTTTAGTCCATCATACGTAGGTCACTCAGAAAGTGACCTCCTATTTATTTCCATGGAAACTACAATAAATACAAAGAGCATAATAACACGATTTGATAAAGCAAATTCTCCACTACAAAATGCTATTTTTTAACATAGTTACAACCACTGGCAATGCATTTTTGTCAGTGATGGACAAGAGTCTGCACCACCCAAATTAAACAACTGGCACTGTTAAACTCCAGCACCAAGGCAGAGGCACCCTGGGTTTCATAATGATACTGAAAAGCAGAAGAAAATAACATTCTTAGGTACCCTAAATAGATTGGTTTTGTGAGCGTCTTCTTGCAGTTGAGAAAGCTCAATGTACAGCTGAATAGGAAAGATATTCTACCATTGCTAGCATATAATTGATTGAATGAAGCTGGCTTTAAGGCAACCCAGTGAGTAATGTTAAGAGAAACAAACACGTTGGAAGCAAAGTGCTTCAGCACAAAATGAGGCCAATGAATGTAAGAAAAAAGAGGAGTATTTTGACCCTGGATTTCTTTTTGGGGAATAGAGCGAGAAGAAATGGCACATGCAAACTTTCCCTTCATTAATCACCATTCAGATTGCGCTTGGTAGTCTGAGTTACTAAAGATACATCATTGGCTCCTGACAGTCCTTGTGCATATAGTCTTTTGTCATCTCTGGATGGTGACAGAGTGACAGAAAAGAAGCACCATCTATCTATCTATCTAACTATCATTAGAAGCAGGTTTCAGTTTGGGTTGCTGTTGGAAACTTCCCAATGCAAAACTACGACTGTTATGTGGGGCTTTTTTCATCGTTCATAAGGTGGTAAATGAGTCTTATGTTCTCAAATAGCAAGCCTTATGGTTATTAGAAGAAAAAAGTGTTTTCATATCAACTGTCCCTCATTTTCATGTTTTGTGCATTTTTTTTTTTGTACAACTAAAATGAATGCAATAAAAATGCCAATGAATACAAAATGGGATTATATTCATTATGAATGATTACTTGCTAAAATGCATTGAATGCTGCTGTTCTAACCCAGTGACTTTTTGTGATATGTCCAAGTAATTATTCCATCTGCTGGTCAATCCTCTGTTGAGCCAATCCAAGATGGGAAAATAAACAAAGTAAATTAGTTTAGACTTAATGAAACTCTAGTAAAACAATTATTGACTATGCCTTTGGTCACATTCAGGTAGAACTGCTAGTGATAATCAGAGCGAGGTTATCATTTTCCATGAAATGTTTTTGCTATAAGGTTGGTTACTAAGTTAAAATGAAAATTGCTCAGGTTTGTTTGGCAAATCAAATTTGCTGTAAAAATTTTTAATAGTACTTTGCACTCTCCCAAAATGATTTTTAATATATTTTTCCTTTCAGCTCTTTTTCTTTTTTGTTGCCGTACAAAGGTACAAAGGCCTCTCTGCTCTTAACTGAAACATTCTTAAGATAATTTTCTGGAATGTAGGATTACTGTAAAATATATAAACAAATGTGTGCCTCTCTTCTGAAATTCTCATACCATTTCTTGTAGATTTTCTTTTTGTGTGTGTCACCTCTATTAGGGCTAAATTAGATATCAACTAATAGTATCTGCATTTCAGTACTGCCAAGACAAATTTTGTGAATCTCTCAAGATTTGGTATGTTTCATAAAAACCCAAATTGTAGCAATAATGTAAGAAATGATGTAAGAAATAAGGTATGAAATGAGCCTTTTGGACTTATTTTATATTCAGTTTGCAGAATAGTAGAATATCTGTCCATGTTTTATTATTTAACGTTTGTATTTTAAATCTTCTCAAATGTAGTTAATATTTCAACAATGAATGAGTTTAAATAAACTCATTTCAGTCTGAGTTGGGCATAATTTATTCATCACAACAGTGTTAAGTGATTAAATATCTCAGTTATGTGTACTTAATTTTGTTTCCTGACAAGACCTTTGAAACTTTGAAAGTAAGAGGTAGATGGCTTCTTACTACTTTTCCTAATCTTATCTTCCTTTGAGCTAGCAACAAGTGTCAGCAGTGGAAATGTCACATGTAAATGCAATTATTAAACAGTACCTTGCAGCGAATATTTCTCATGAGGGAATTAAACAATAAATAGATATTGCAGGCAAGATCTCTCCGCATACAAAGTACACGTCATGTTGCATGCATAACATAATTAGGATCAGAAGAGCATATAGTATCTGCTATTTGCAGGACCAGCCTTAGAAGCCTAAAGGTGCTCAGAACAGCTCTGGTGTCGTTCGTTCCTTGATTAGTGCTGCAAGAAAACTGGAAGAGTACATTAGGAAGAGCTAGAGTGGGGCAAGAAAGCATTATAGGACAGTATTGTAGGGAGAGCTGAGGAAAAGATGGAAAAGCTAAGCAGGAACGGCCTGCTCCATAGGCATATATAACTGCTTAACCAAGGACACAGAGAAGTCTTCTGATATCTTCAGCAGGGAATATACAATTTCTGGCAGATGGTATATCCAAATAAGTTCAGATGCACTGAAGAAGCAGGTTCTTGCGCTAGGGTGAAAATTGCTTAAGGGCATTTTTGTGTATATTTATAGCAAAATGGATTTTTAGTCTTAAATAGGCTTGCTTAGAAACATGAATAATAAAATTATAATTTTTGTAGTTTCTTTGCCCCTTGTTTCTCAGTCCCTACCTTAAATCTCTCAATTTTAAGTGTCAAACTGTGGAAAACACAATTTATCTCCTTCCAGAGGATCTGCTTTGTGTTGCTAAAAATATATATATTTTTAAGAAATTGTCTTTATTTTTCACCTCTTCCATCCAATCTTTATGGCAAATATGGGCTGTTTGTCCTCATGCTCAAGGCCTTTCGTGGACTATTCTCACCTCACCCCAAGTAATTGCTGTTGTGATTGTAACTCTTCGCTCCAACCAGACCTTGGTGACTTTATCTACTGCTCACATTTATGTTATCTCTGATATTGTTTCTTACTTGAGGAAGATACCACTTAAATCTGAAAAGCTTTTCTGTTATTCTCCTTCAAAATCCTCCTTAAATCTCTCTGTTTCTATGCTGCTCATATAAGTCTTGACAAAAGATTAGACAGCTGGAGGTCTGAGGCAAACAGCCTATCGTGCTGACCGGTACTGCATTTTTCGGTACTTTCCCATCTGTCTGTATCTTCCCATCTGTTGTTTCTCCTCTTGTTCTTAGATTTTTAGCTGTTTGTGGGTAAAGGTCATAAATTAATTAATGCCGATGCAGTCCAATTACACTGTGCACAATGTTGCCCATTACTAGAGCATACAGTCTGCAAGGGGAATATTAATAACAGCCACCTTGTTAATAGTGGTAAATCCTTTTGCGGCCTTCATTTTTACTACTTGTATAGGATTAAATTATAATATTTAGTTCAAGATATATAACATCACTTTTATCTTCAAGTATTATCCAAGGAGTGCATGAAGAAATTTTATGAAGTTTCAAATATTGCTGTTAGCGATATGTTTTGAATTTTTAAATGTGATTGGTGTACTCCTGTCCCTTAAATGCTTTTGGCTCTGTGCTGTCTCAAATGTAGTTTGCTCTTCTGCAAATAGTCAGGACTTCTGCTAAGAATATCACATTGTCTTTACTGCACTGCAGTTGCAATCCGCACAGTATCAGTGTTTCTCAAGGAGAATTTATGTAATGAATTCAGCCTTCAGTCTTTGTATCTGTTTGTGGGTTTATAATAGTCATAATACATAGTCATAATATTTTGGTTGTGTAAGTATGAGTATATAATGTTTTTAGATACAAATCATTTGTGAACTCTTGGTTTTTGCAGAGAATATGTGTTTGGAGTGAAGTTGAAGTTTAAAGATTACACATTTTATCTAAATCAATTGACAAAGTAATTGTCAAAGCAAAGAAATGTTTGATGACACCAGACAAACTGGAATTAAAATTCTGGAGAAGAAAATTTGGTTTAGTATCTGAAATTGAATCAGGAGGCAAGTCACAAAGGTGACAGTTGATTATTTCCCTTTTTTATTCTTTTTTTTGTTGCTCATACTGTTCTCCACAAAGAAAAGAGTTCTTACCAATGTAAGAGTTGTGAATGACTTTAAGTTAAAAGAAAATACCACGACAGAGATTCTTGAGATTGTTGTCAAAATCCCTCTCCTTCAGTTCTGAAATTATGTTTGAGCTTCTAAGGGAAGAGCAGTGACAGAATCCCTGACGTGCCTCTGAAATAAGTTTGTTTGGTAGATCTTATTTGAGATGGTATATTTTGCATTCCAAGTATACTTTTATTGAAAGTAAACTATATTTTGATGAGGGCATTATTAAGTCAGTATATTTGCTGTATGTGTCACAAAAAGACAAGTTATAGTTTTGTGTGTGTTTCAAGTTGCCATAAGCCATCACTGAAAAGTGCAATCCCTTCCCTTGTATTCGTTCCCATCTCTCTGGTGTCTTTTGTTCTGGCACAAGCATCTATGTGGTCATGTGGGGAGCCACATCTGGTGGCTGAGATGTTAAATCTAATTTAGGAAAAATGAAACGTGAGTGGTCCAAAGAAGAGTGTGGCTTATCTTTGTGGAAAGGGATTCACCTTCACATTGCCGACAACTCTGTTTAGGGCTATGCCAAATGCAGAGTCAGTAGCTAAAAGACTATTTCACAGCTGAGCAGATGTCCGACCAATATAAATATTTACAAAGCAGCCAGAAGGCAGCAGCTAGCAGAGCAGTTGATGACAGGCTGAAATTCCTGATTTCATTATCCATAAATATGTTCTTAGAAGAAAGAGGGAGAAAGTGAGTAAGGTCAGTGGTAATATCTGGCAACCTCAGAGATCCAAGGAAAGCACAGGGATCTAAAAGTTAGTGTCCTTCCCCAGCCCCATGGCTGTTTTCTCTGAATGCAGTCTCAGGATACAGAATAGGAAAGAGAATACTGAGTCTCTCAACCCATAGATTAAACAATAATTTATAGTTTGTCCTGTGACTCCTCGGAGGAAGAAGCATTTGGGAATGGTTTCTGCCATATAAAGATGGAGTGACTGTCTTCCTTTTTTTGTGACTTAGTCCTCTATAAAGCTTTTGCAAGTGCATTGCCAGCTTTTCATTTTTTTTTCTTGTAATTTAAGCCTGTGGTAGAGGTGATTTCAAGAAAGTAGTTAAGACAGAACAACTTAAAGACATCTGTGTCCTTGAAACTGAGATTCTCTAGAAGTGACCAGTATTCTGGTGTTGAAAGAATTAAGAAGGCACTTTTCCTTTTAACTTTGGAGTGGGACTTGGAAGTGTAGGGTCTGTATCAAGGAACTCCCTTCCAGTGAACAGCATTAACAGCTTTCTGTCAGCACTAGGTAAGGGAAAGAAGCCCTGTAGTCTTAAAGGAGCTTAAAAAAATGACATGGTAAAAACATCCAAATGTCCTGCTTTTGATACTATTCTTTTGACTCCTTTTTGTGATCAATTGAGAATAATATCCTAGATAAGTCTTATTGAATTTCAAATCCCTAAATTCATAATTTGAAGATGATTTGGCAGAGTTTAATATCAATTAGCTATTTCTTTAAGGAATAACGCATCTTTTGTGAAAACTAATAAACATTTTTCATGGACAGATCTAAAGATTTTAGCTCTTAACTCTGCTAGCCACTGAAAAATAACCAGTCAAAGAAGCAGACAATACCAGCACGCAGAGCTGGGTGCAAACTAACTTGACAGTTTGGTAATAAACGACAAGAATGTATACCAAGGATGTATGACAAGGATGTTGCTGAGATATTACTGAAATGCAATCAGTTGCAAGAAGACACCTGATTTTTATGAAAGTTTTTCTCATTTGTCATATATACCAATGCATTCATTCCTGAGGTTTTTTTGAAGTACCAAAATTATTGTAAGTGCGTACATTTTCAGATTTGGGTCCAATAAATGGCATTTCTCAGAACAACTTCACAATTTTCAGATTAAGATACTTAAACACAAATCTGTGTACTCTTCATTAATTTTACTGGAATGCAACAAATTGTCTGTGTCAGAATTTCACAGACTTCTATATTTAAATGCTGTTCTGCCTACCACAAAACCCACTCAGAAAACTAATAAATAGAGTATGGTTTTGTTATTTCTTCAAAACAAGATTAGGATGAAGTATCTAATGAATTCAAGTTGGGCACAGGAGTGTTTATTGCTTTTCTCCAGTCATTCCAAATAACAAAAGTAGTTTCCTCTACATAAGTTAATCTTTTTAAATATTACCATTATTCACAATATAAAATACAGCCTGACTGGAAGTAAACAACAAAAAAAAAATCCTCATTGATTTATTTAACTCATTCTACCATACCTTTTCTGGAATTATCAGGTGGTAGTAAATGTGACAGAATAAAATATTTTTATGTTATTGTGTTCTTTTTCTTTACTTTTGAGATAGAGCACTTATCACTTACAGGCATGTGGTCATAATCTGAAAGATGAATTTGTTTATTCCCTTCAAGTACCACATAACCATTCACACACCACCAGGCTTAACACCATTAAAGAGAAATTTCTCCTTTGGGAGCTATGCCCAATACAGCCACAATCTCTACACAGTGCCTTTTAAACTTCCCCTGACAGGTAAGGGGATTTAAATAAAAAGCTTCATCAGGTGTGCAATCACACACATTCTTACCGAAATATCCATGTGTCCAAACAAGTAAACAAGCCAAAAAATCTTAATGCTCCTAAACGCTAAAGCTTCATGTACAGTTTGCACTTGGAAATTTTGTATTTGAATCAAAGAATATGAGATGCCTCCTGAGCATGGCAATAGAGAACAGGAAACATTATGGGGAAATTTATATTTTCTATTAAGTTCTGAATGTAATAAAATGTATTAAAATAATCAAGGAATATATTTTTCCTTCATCTCATAGTCACCATGATATAATTTTGTTAAATTTCTCATCATTTCTTTAGTTTCCTACAATGACTCATTGAACACTCTATTATTCTAGCAAAGATGATTGATAAGCCTGTGGAGAGATTTTCTTTAGTACATAGTATTTTCACATGTTCCTGCACAAATATTTGCGAACTAATTGTTGGTATCTTTTCACCCCTTCTACTTTCACCATGAAGTTGCTTTCCTTCTAAGATCTTTGATTTCTTTATTTTTTATTTCTTGCATTCACACTAGAATGAACACACTTTCTTTTGAAATTAATTGTTTGTAGTTAAAGGTCACAGACCATGTTGCTTCTGACTTGAATTGGGTCAACCTTTTAAACTAACTTTTTTTTTTTTATTTTTTTTTTAAATGTATGCAATTTTGGAACCAGATTCACAGCACAGAATCAGGATATTAATGAAGCCAAACCAATGCCCTGCAGATAGGAACTTGAAATTTTGCCAGAACATAGGTCATATTTACAAAGATGTTTTGATAGTTTACTCACATCTTAAGTGCTATTCTTCATGTTGTAGAAACCCTGCTGAGATTCACAAGACATTTCTGTGTCAGATTCATCTGCAAGCTGACTTCCCTGGTTTTCTTAGGCCACATAAAATTTAGGTTCTTCTCCAAGTGCTGAAGTTGATTTGTCAACAGTACTGACCTTTAACACAAGAGTTCAGGACTTAAAGCAGTAATAAATCAAAGCCTCCCAGATACTAATTCTCTCTTGTACTTGAGGGAAGTTAACTCACTTCTTACAAATGAAGATATTACCCTGAAGGCTCTGGAGTAATTGAAGGTGAAGGGAACATTCTTTTCAGTTTATTGGAGCTATTCTACTTTGCATTGACCAAAACCAAGTCTCACTTGAGTCATAAAGTGAGTACATAAAAGTACATAAAAATGTGAGCATTTGGTGACCCATAGCAATTGGCCACTCATCTGAAAGGAGGACAAAAAATAGGAAAAGCTGAGTTTCAATCCTCCTTCTGAAAAATACTTCACTGTTATATAGTAAGCATTCTTTGGATCAGGCCTTTAATCCAAAAAGTGGATTGCAATTTTGTTCCAGATGAGGCCCAAACTGAAAAGTGAATTTGTGTTTATTTATTTCAGTGGTTTGAAACCACACAGCATAAAGATTCCTGAAGTGTCTTTCCACTCAAGTCTGTATACTGAATTTTTTAGTTTTTCCCATAAACTGCAAGCTATGATGAGCACTGTTTGTCAAGAGCATTTAGATATTTCTCACATTAAATGCTTATTTTACTGGTATTGCTTGCTTGGGATGTTCATAATGAATAAAATTCTTCCTTAGGCAGAGTCAGATAAGTACTGTGCAGGTCACAGAGCACTGGCACAGGCTGCCCAGAGGCTGTGAAGTCTCCTCCTCTGGAGACCAGAAGCTGCCTGGACATGAGCCTGGGCACCCTGCTCTGGGTGTCCCTGCTGGAGCAGGGGTTGGGCCAGATGGATCCAGAGGCCTCTGCCAGCCTCAGCCATTCTGTGATTCTCTGAGTGTCACTTAATTCCTGTGTAGGCCTGCATAGTAGTTTTAGAATTGCAATTAACAGGCATGACTCCCCTCCTCCACTTTCTATCAACAGAACTGGTTTAGGTGCAGAAAATGGTGGGCTTATAGAACTATCTTGTTGTAGCTCTTAAAATCTTTTTTAAAAATAAAATCAAAGTGAAATCAGACATAAAACATAATCACACATTTCAGTGTGATACTAAGTACTCAAATGTATGGTAGTTAAAATGTTCCCATAGCAGCCATAACCTGTCATTAGATTTCACAGGTGATTTCTCTCTTAGCTTTTCGTTTAGTGCAATACTTCAATACTTTGAATGTTGGTGAAAAGTAATAAAAAAAATAGATATGCAAGATGAATGAGTCCATCCTAATGTGATATTTGATGAATATTTTTTCTGATAGTTTATTAACTAGAGTTAATTTTACTTAGATTCTTTGTCGTGCAGACAAAGCAGTGAGATCGTTTCAGACAGAATTTTAGCAACCCCAGGTTCAGTATTTGAGGGTTTAATAGTCAGGAGTAACAGAAATTTTAGACTCACATGACAGTGATTTCCCCCAACAAGACAACACCACTTCCCCAAGGAGCAGCCAGATCCCACAAGAGAAGCACTCACCTTGGTGGCTGGCTCCTAAATGAGCCCAGGGCAGCCCTGCCCTGAGTCCACCCCTTCTGGTCACTGAGGGGGCACAGGTGCAAACAGTTTGCCAGTGCTCCCCAGGCCAGCCACCATCCTTCACCAGATGCCCAGTCACTGATTCAGCCCATGACCTAATGTTCCCCTCACAGGATCTTAAAATTAAAGCATAAAACACAATAGAATTCATGTTATGTTCACTCAGTATAATGTAATTTGAGAAAGTAAGTAGAAGAAAAGTTCACTGAGTATTAACAGAGCTATGTACCAGCCTGAAGTCTGCAAACTACAAAGCCTGTGCAAAACAAAGAAAAAAACTGCATTTCAGGCAAAATGATATGCAAATAACATATTAGCAATATTCTCATGCATGCAAAAATTATGAATCAAACTGAAAAAAAAGTTGCATTAGATATCTTTTCTTATTTTATTTTTATTTTTTAACAAACATAAAATAAAAGCATTTGTTCCCTTCACTTGTGTTTCTCAGCCTTCCAAGATAAGTCAGCTTAAACCCTGGTGTCCTCCTGTTTTCATTCTTTATGAAATCAGTTAAAGACATGGAAGTTACTTTTTTATTTTTACATCATTTTTTTAATCGACAATGCTGCAGTATATTTAAGATGCGCTCTCAATAAATATACAACTTGTTATATTATTACAAGTTTTTATATTATAACAAGAATATATATTTACTTAAACAGTTTGCTAAAATTTATTGTCTTATGCAAGATTTAATTCAGTCTGTAGTTATATGAGTTCAAAGGAACCATTTAATCAGATTATTTGATTCATTCACTATACTGTATATCTAGTAGAACTATTACGGTGTATTTTTTGGTTGATTTTTGAGGTTTTTTTTAAAGCAAATCTGAAAAAAACAAAAAATGATGAAAGATAAAATGCCCCCGTGAAATTTATTTTCACTAAAATTGTGTTGTAGAAAACCACATGTTGTTTTTTTTGTTCCTTTGTTTAATTCTTCTAGGTTTGTTTGTTTAAATCAAAAAACTTAATTTCATAGTGGGACTTGATAGTGGGATTTATAGGGGGATATACAGGGAACTGATAAAACTCAAATCATTTCACTTTTTTCATGTACAAATATTTTCTGGACCAGCAGTAGAAAATTAATAGAGATTCTTCCTGATTGACTTCCAGTTACTGCATATTGTGTATTGTCAATCATGTTTTGTTGTGCGAAAGACTATTTTTACATCAGTTTCTAGTCTTACTTACATGTGTTACATCCAGCTATAACTATTGCACTCCAGAGCTAAGATTTTCTACTCTTGATGACAATACAGAAGTTATTAAAATAGCTAATCTCATCTATCTTTGCATATGTAAACAACTTCTTTTGCATTCTGCAATAAAAATAAACTGATTTATAAACAGATGATCTGTGAGACGTCGGAATAAAGTAACTGAGTGAGAGGAGGAAGTTAATTTGTGAGTCTGACACTGTACTGTAGTAAACCAGACATTTAAACTAAAGATGAAGAGGAGAACAAACCAGTCAAGTTAATTGGATTTGCATATGATTTTCTATATCTTAAGCATATTACATCTGAGAGGATAAAAAAAATCTTGAAGCACAGATAAGCAGAATATCATCAGTATTATCATGCTTTTAGTTTTTCCAGTGTAATTTTTTTTTCTGTTATAGGAGACAGAGCTGAAGAAAACTACAAATAGTTATTCAGATTGCATGTTACAAATATTCAGAAGCAATGTAGTCTCATCTAAGCTTTATTTGACTTCCAGAAGAAGTTGGTTACCATTTTCTGCCAAAGGTTTGGAGCTGTATTTGTCGTGTTCTGGAACTCTGATGCCCAGTTATTGTTCTACAGGGAAGCCACAGCATATTCCATGAATATTCCATGAATATTTTGTAGTAATTGCTTGAAAGTGGTTATTTTGTCCATCAGTTCTACCAGTAAATATTTGCAAAAATGTGTGTAGAGAGCAACAGATGAGGAATAAATACAGTCAAAGTAAATGTAATAGCCTTCCTGATAGAGAAATGTGTTGGAAATATTCACTAAGACTGGCAAAACATCCCTAGGTGTCTCTGACAGAAAGCATCTGCAGCCGCTGCAGTGGAGGTGGTGAGTAGGCCCGGGCAAAGGGTAAGCTCACTTTATAGCCTCTCTGCAGAAGCCCCTCACCCAGCCTCTGTAATGTTGCCAGCAAGAGCTTTTTGCTAACAGTTGCCGCTGGGAACAAGACAGATTTTCCTCTTACAATCTGTGTATGTGGGTGCTCTGAAAGTAATGCCTCCTATTTATTTCCATGGATACTGCAACAGATACAAAGAGCACAATATCACTATCCGATAGAGCACATTCTCAGCTACAAAACACTATTTTTCAGCATTAGCTACACATTTTTACCAGCAATGAGCAAAAGCCTGCATGCAGTGCTCATAAATATCTGCACCAGCGGAGGTGACTGTCGTCGTTGTCACCGCTGCTGAAATGCACCACCACTGCTCACTGTGCTCACATCCACTGTTTGGTCTCCATAAACATACAGCAAGAAGATGCTTTCTGAATTGAAGAGATATCTGAATTTGTCTGATGATCTCTAATACTGAAAATAAAATGTCTTCTGAAGATCCTTTGTTTTGTATTTATAAATTCTTTTTGGGTTTCAGCAGGCAGAAAATGGTGTGAGGAAAAAAAGCTCTCCTGCAGCAGAACTGTCACTTCAGTTACTAACATACTATTGAGAAAGAAATGCAGAAGCATATAAAGAATTCTTTCTGAGGGAGCATTTGTTAATTTTTAAAAAGAGAGGTGTGAGAGAAACCTTTGTATGGATTAAATTCATTGTGAATTTAGGCAATTCAGTGAAGCATACAGAACTCAGTGCTGCAAGGTACTGAACCTTAAGGCTCTGATCCAAAAAAAAGCATTTGAATACTTGCTAGTGTCAAACACTTAAATAATCTTATAGATGGAATTTTTCATGTTCTTGATGGTATGTATGTACATTTCAATCCTTTCTTTGAATTAGATCCTTAGTACGCTGCACATTTGAGTCCTGGAGAAGCAATGAGTAGCAATAAGGAAGTAATTATAAATATACCAACTAGACATGGTATCTTGATTCATGAAGTTACAGCAAAAAAAAAAAAAAAAAAGGCAAGAAGGACAGAGTTAGAGACTACAGGGTGTTGCTAACAGCAAACTAATTTCTCAGTCATAGAGTATGTTGTTACATTTGAAGAAGCTATGATTGTAAACTAGACATTGGCGTTAATTATGTTATTGAAAATCAGACTAACAATGCTGAAATCATCATCTGATTAATTGCTCGGTTTTGTAATCACATTCTGCACAGCCAGAGTAATTCCATAATGTCATCTGACTCTCTGGATTTAGCATATTCATACAATGGTTTCGAGGTATGAAATGAAGTGCCAGGTACAATACTAGAAGGCAGGCATGTAAGTCTATTTAAAAGGGGGAACATATTTCTGGCAGAGAAGGAGAGGGAAATTACTGCAGTCATGTACTAAATATTCATTCCAAATATCAAGAAGTAGAAAATCACTTGTAATTTCCACTCAGAATAATGTAAGTGCAAGCCCTGATGAATATTGCCTCTCCTCTTTGGATCTTGATTATTCATGGGTTTCTCTAGGTGGACTATAGAAATGTGACACAGTATCTTGGGATGCTGTTTAAAACAAAAGAAAAATGGATTGTTGAGTGCTGTTGTTAGATTTATTTGCTTCTGTGTGTTGCTTTGTTTTGTTTTCCCCTGTGTCTCATATAATACTGCAATCTTCTTAGATTCCTTTGAATCACAGAACTGCACTGTCAAAAAAAAAGACACTAGAGTGTTGGTACTGCTTCTGCATTCTTTATAATTTTAATTGTATTTCTAATTTATAATTCTGAAAATAACAAGTGACTCAAAAATCTCCTTCCAGCTTTGTCCCAGTAATTCAGGGCTGGGCTGTCATACCCATAGGTTTGGTCCAGGCAAAGACAGTAACTGATGCTGGTGGTTCTTGGATAAACTATAAGGATAAGCTAGGTTTGATAAGACGTTTATATACCTAAAACTGTTTGGACTCTTTCAGAATTCCAAGCAGACACAAAACTGCCACTGAAATCCCACTCTTCATTTTCATTTAGACGTTTAAACATCTCTGAATTTTTTCTCTTTTGTCTGATCCAAAGCCCATTAAACTCTGTAGATACTTCTGGGAGCTTTAGATGGTGTCCTGAACTGAGATCAGGATGTTTGTATGATGTCAGCATCACATCGTTTCACAGCTGGAGTTTTGAAATAAGGTTTTGGAAATGAAAATTCTTGTACAGATTTAGTGACAGCCATCTAATTCTCCACTTTCGTATTCTGCTCACAATTTCAAAGCAAAAATAATATCTGAAGTGAATACAGACTTGATCCCACTTTCAGCTGCATGAAGCACTGAGCAGTTCCTGCTGATAGGCCATCAGTTTGCTCTCTCTGCCACTACGGAGTGCTTCTTTGCTGATAGCTTCATAGCCTTCTTTTCCTTGCAGGCTTGTGCAGTAAGAGATGTACAACAGAATCATGAACTTGCACTGAAGCAAGTCTGGGATAACAACTGACAGTAAGAAGTGCAGTGAAATCACTAATCACTAACTGTAGGGTGAAAAAAAAAAAAAGGGAAAAAGCACCCTAAAGACTGTCAGTAGAGAGCAATCTCTGTTGTTCTCGAATTAATACTCTTTTGCAGTCTGGGGCTTCTGCATAGTTGATATATGCAAGGCATCAGTAGACTGTTCAGAAAATGTGAATGAGAGTTTCTGAAAAAATATTAATGCCCTTGGAATATTTTTATTTAGGAAAAGGAATGAGTTTGCAATTCATATGGCAGTATTTTCCTAATACTACAAAATCTAAATTCTCATAACAAGCTTCTTGGAGTGTAATGGCAAAATATCTCATTTATACTTGCCTGCAGGGATTTCTGGTGCAGATAATCTGTTTGGATTATGCACATTTTATTACCTGGATTCTTAGGCAGGCAGTGAATTAATTCTGGTTTAAAACATTTTTAGGTGTGAGGATGTTGGCAGTTGAACATGTGCGTAGGACCAGACCTTCAAGTCATAAACCAAGCTGGTAGAGTTATTTGACTAAGAGGAAATGCCACACTTTTATCCCAGCCTCATGTATCCCTTTGTGTCTGTTTTTCTAAATGCTAGTTCATCAGTTTTCTGTGTAAACCAGTGCTTGTTTAATACTTTTTCTTTCCTACCTTGTACTAGGGCCCCCACAGAGAACTGTTTCCCCCAAACAAGACCATGAGGAAAGGAAGCATGACAAAGTCTTGGACAAGGGCAGTGAAAGTGGGACTTCCTGTAATGAGTTGTCCACCTCGAGCTGTGATAGCCACTCGGAAGCAAGCACTCCTCAAGAAAATGCCTCTAGCACTCAGCAGTCCACAGCCCACCAGCCAAATACTCTGACTTTGGATCGTCCATCTAAGAAGGCCCCAGTGCAATGGATGCCGCCACCAGACAAACGCAGGAACAGTGAACTCTTTCAAACTCTCATTAGCAAGTCCAGAGAAACAAATCTTTCCAAAAAGAAGGTATGTGAGAAGCTGAGTGTTGAAGAAGAAATGAGAAAATGCATCCAAGATTTTAAGAAAATCCACATTCCAGATTACTTTCCAGAGCGCAAACGTCCCTGGCAGTCTGAACTCTTACAGAAATATGGGTTATAGTACTCAACTGTTTCACGACGTATCTCTGGGGCATTTGTTGTTTGTTAAGTTGCCACTACCTTACTGATGTCCTTCGTCTGGCCAACTCTGCCACCAGAGCTTTTCCTGCTGCTTATTTCTTTCTGTGGACAGTGGATGTTGGATAGTACATGGTTCCTTTAAAAATATATATAAAAAGATAGAAACTTAAAAATACAAAAAGCATCTCATCTAAACCACCTCATAATAGCAAAGAAAAATGTGCATGGTGAAGAAAGACAGTTCTCTAACTGTAGTCAGTTGAGCTTCATTATCATGTTGGAATTTGTCAAATAAAAATCTCAGTCATCAGTTAATGCCTCATTTTATGTCACAAATATAAATGGCTCAGACTTGCTATGAATGAAGAGAAACAGGGTTGAAACTTTGATTGAACTGGTTTCAGAACAAATTCCCAATGTTCTTTCAATGTTAATGCAATAAAGCAAATGCCTATTTTGCATGAGCACAATGTTACAAATAAATCACACAAGAACAAGAGATTGTCTGTTGCTTGGAGAATTATTTGTTTGAGACCAAGCCTATAAGCATAAAACGTCTAAGGGATTGAATTTGCTTTGTTCTGGATCTGTGATTTCTTTGTGTGTACAGTGTTCTGTATGTAAGGATGGTGTAAATATGCCTTATACTGTTTTATTATTGCACAACAACGTTCATCTATTAGTGCTTGTCAGGATTTTTTCTGTGAAATGCAAACTTATGGAAGATTTTGAAAACTGGTTTGATGGTTTGAAAGTTTCTGTTATGTTAGTTGCTAAAACTGGAGAAAAATAAAAGAGACTTTGATGTATTTATTGAAAGAACCATCTGGTAGATTTTCTTGGCTATCGATATCTCTTCCTTTTTAAAAAGAGACTCTTGCAATTGTTATTTTTTGTTTACTGTTTTCATACCACTTTTCTGAAAAAAGAAAAAACCAAAGCCAAACAAAAAAACGTATTTCAGGAGTGGGTGAACAATGTTTAGGGTAGTGCCATTTAATTGCAACCACCAGACAGATTCTCCAGAAAGAAGAGAGCTATGCTAGGAAGCAGCAGGGGGAGGAAAGGGGGGGAAGGGGAGGAGGGGACGAACTGAAAAATGGAGTGTTTTCACTAACAGAACTGAAAGCAGTCCAGATTTGACAAGGTCACAAAAAGCATCTTAGAAACAGGATTTAAAGTGTCACAGCAAAGTGCACTACATTTACAAATGAAAATTATCTATGAATAGTCAAATCTATGACAAACCTATTTCTCAAACCAGATGCAGGAAAATTGATACCTTTCTCATTATGGTAACAACAAGGTGACTGTGATGCAGACGACTGCACTTGAGATGGGTCAGGACTGCTGGATTCTACAAGAGAACTGCTGAGTTCTTACAGATAGGAAATTGTAACTGGGTGCTAACGCAATCATATGTAAGCACATGTAGCAGGATTCAACTCCAGATTTGTTCTTCAGTAGGACTGTACAAACGTGTCAGATGTTTTATTTCTGATGATAATTTTGACTTGTTTAGTGAAAGCAAAGTAAAAGTAAAGTAAAGTAAGAAGGGCTTCTTGTGTTGCCATTTCCAGGATTATTCCTATTATTATTATTATTCAAGCTCCTAACAGGCCATTTTGATAGAAGCTAAGTGACTTTCTTCACTACTGTTCTACTGTTTTTCTTTTTCTTTTCTTTTTTTTTAATAAAATCTGGAGCTTATTGATCTTTCTTGTTCAGCTAATTAGATTCATCCAGCGTGTCATCTTTTGACACCATTTGCATAACTCAAGATTAAAATTGAGGATTTTTGAAAATCTTACACTGAATTTTCTTCTAGCTTTTTGAATCTGTCTTCATAGTCGTAGCATAACCTGTCTCACAGGTTATGCTGTTATTCATCACCTTTATATTTTAGGCCAAGTTTCCATTAGGGATGATAACTTTTAGGTTTCAACAGCATCTTGAACCTTTCAATTTAACCTTACCATTTTGTTTGGAGACTTTTTTGCATTAGCTACTCAGTACTCCAGGCAGTAACAACCTGTAGTTTGGTTCGGTATCTCTTTGACCTGTCCATACATTTTAATTTGTCAATATAGAGGGGTTTTATGTGCTTTTCAATTTTTTTAATGTACTACCTAAAATTTCTCAGAACATATTTAATTCATTCTTGAAGAGAACCAACTATTATCTTAATACATAGGCACAGCACCATAAGATTTATGATGTCTATGATTCATTTCCCTGTGCTCACAAGGTGCAAGTAATGTAGCAGATAAACTACATTGCTGTTATTTAGCAACCACAGTGACACTTGAAGATGAAGAGTTTTGGTTTGGGAGTTATGCAATGCACAGCGTCCTTCTTTCAGCGTGAAAAATTGGGATGTGTAGTATGAAAAAGATGGGGAAAAAACAACGGCTCCTGTGATTCCTCCAGTCAAATCCTTTAATTCCTGACACTTCTCATCCAGTTCACCAGTTATGGCTTCAGCCCCATCTATTTGTTTATTAATTTACAGTTTTCAGATTCCAGGCACAAAATAGGGAGAAAGCAAACTGTGACATTTGCTGGAACAGGGGAGTGTGTGGGTGATTAGATGGACAGGGTTGGTAGGAAATTCCCAGGTGTTACAAGAGAACTCTCTAACAGAAGCAAAAGGCGGTAAGAGCTGTTTTTTGATTGCTTCCGTTTTCTGTATTTCTTATTCTCCTGTGGTAGTTTTTTTCTCCATTTCAGTCTTCATTTTCTCTCCTTTCTAGCTGTTTACTCTGTTATACACAGGAATAGTCTACCAGCCTTGGGAATCTCTGCCCTTTATTGGATTTCAGCAGAGGTGGTCAGTACATAAACAGGTTTAAAATACACGTTATTCTGGAAAGGAAAGATAGATGCAAATACTGAAAATTTTCACTCTTAAAATCAAAAAAGAAATGTCAAAAAACAAATTTGCTATTGTTCTTTCAATACTTCAATATTATTTTTATATTAATTTCAAGTTGTGTAGGGTTATGTTTTACATTTAGAGTAATGATTTTAATTTTAGTGTCATTAAAGAGAAAGTTGTTTTTAGCCACCATATGATGTAAATTTTACATGATAATTGCTTTGATAAAATACATAAAAAAATTAAGAATCAGTATAACATGTAATAACATAATCAGTATGACATGTAAATGAAACATATTTCTGGAAGGAAAGTAAGTTTCGTCAAAAAATAGTATAACTTTTCCAAAATGTTTTTCTAAATCAACATGATCCCTTAAATCATTGTTACTGAGAATATAACATGTAAAAGCATCTCCCTTGATGTTTTTCTGCCTAGTTCCTAATTGTTAACATGCTCAGCAATTTAGAATGCTGTATTATAACATGTATTTAAATTGGAACAGATTTTCCTTTACAAATAATCTCATTGAGCTAATATTTCACAAGAGTTTTTCTATTATGTTCTGTTCTGTTCTGTTCAATTCTATTCTATTCATCAGCATCAGCCACAATATTTCTTATTACCCATATTTACTCACTATAAAAATTAATTTTAGATCACATGATGGATATTACATCTGTCTATTTTTTATATCATGATCGTCCAAACTGAAGAGATAGGAAATAGTGGTATGTTCACCTTGAAAATGTGTGAGAAAAGGTCATAATCACATGGTGGGCTAATTATTGCTGAAGGATTATTTCTGAGCCCTTCCTCCACTAGCCTAAATTTACATGCCTTGGATTTGATTTTTTAATTTATCTACTGAAAGAAAAATCTACCAAACAAATCAGACAAACAAAAGTCTTTAGACAAAAGTAATAATATTGTTCATAATATTATCACTGAGCGTATGATTTGAAATTAATTCTGAAGTATACTTTTAAAATTTATTCAAAGAAAATCAAACTGAATTCTAAAGTACTAAATTTTATTAAAAATATAACTTTGTGTCCACCTTTAAAAAATACACTTATGCAAAATCATTTGACTTTCTAATGCTGTCTTGGTTCAGGTAATGATATTCAAAATTACACTTCCTACTGGAGGTGGAAAACTCAATTTAGTATACTTGGTAACAAGAGGGCAACATTGGGTTCACTCTATGATGTGATTCATGTCCTGAATCAAGATGCTTGAGAATGCTCGGAAATTCTCAAGGCTTTAGCTTTTTGCAGGATGACACCACTGGTATGGCTATAAAAATAGCATTCACACTTCTAGATAACAGAGCCTGGAAAAAATAGAACTATTTGATGGCCTGCAATATATAAGCTGAAGTAATTTTCATCCCATTTCATATTTTCTGCTCTGCCTTTCTCTCTTCTCTGTTGTTACTATGTACTTCCTTATAATCACTGTTATTTAGGAACTTACCTGTTCTTTACTTGAAGTCACATAACCAAATTCAGAATGGACTAGAGCAAACTTTGCACTAGAAAATGGTGGGGGAAGCTGAGCGCACAGGCAGCATTGCTGGTTTGAAGAACCTTAAGCATTGCTGGCAGGAAGATAACATTTCTCGTTTCTAGTAGGGATGAGAAATCTACTAGACTTCTAGTTTGGCCTAAAACAAGCTGGAAGGTTAAGTCAGGTGCATCACCCTACATCTTTTTAGCACTGTCTAGGGATTGCTTCATTCGATGAAATTTAGCTCTTTAAAGACATTATTCACAGATAAATGAGCCCAATACCATCAGCATTTAGTTTACTACCCACACGTGCTTTATCGGTACTGCAGCAGAGGTGATGATCCCAGTTCAGATATGGTGATGCTGTATTGTACAAAACAGGTAAGAGCTGCCACTCATACTATATGTCTGTTTGTGCAGATATACCACCTATTTTGCAGACTGATGGATAACTGCCTTCTCTGAGGCACACCTTTGGTCACTGTATCTGAATTGGGACCATTGGTTCATCCTTCTGGATCAGAACTGCTTGCACTGAAAACAGCTATCTTGTGGGACCAAATCCTTATGTGAAGCTCCACAACAGATGATGGAGATCTCTGCCGCTTCAGCACACTCATCCATCTTTGAAACTGATGTTGTGGTGATGCAAATGGGTGGCTGAGAAAACAGTACAACTGGTATTCAGAAGAAAAACACAGCACCAACTGTGCTCCCATCTCTTTGGAGCCTGACACCCTAGCATCCCTCAACTGAGACATTGTATTGTGTAAAACATGTTCGTGAAAAGAACAAATGGAGTGAGCGTGGTGAAAGATAAAGGAATAAATATTTCAGAATTTTCCCCTGAGGACTCCTACAGTTTCTGCTGGGCCATCCCTTTTCCTCAGATAAAAAGAAAGGGAAAGACAATGAGAAGTAATAATAAACATGATAGAAGTAGTGAGACTATCTCAGATGCTGTGTTATATTGCCTTTTAAAAATCCTATGGTTATTTAAAATGTTACTTTATCTTCCATTATGTACAGACAGAGGGAGTGTAAAAATAGCTTGTTGGGATTGGTCTTGAGATGCTAGATCATGTAATCTTTTGTACGCATGTTGGATGAAGTTCTAGTATTGAGCATGGTAAGTATTTCAATCACAATGCTGTCTAATTCTTAGCAAGAAGTCACCAAATAATAGATGAGTACCAGTAACGAGAAGAAAATTAACATAAAAAGAATGGAGATCACAAGTGGTAATAAATAATCTTTCCAGATTCTGAAGCAACATTTAATGCTGAAATGCCATCACTTTATCTACTATCTGCATACCACGCATGCAATTCATTAATTTAATATTGATCAATTCATCATGTGTCCAACACCTCATGCTAAATTTCTGACAGGCTGTATTGTTCATAAACGTATACTGTGCATAGTAAATGTAAATTTTGACAGCAGGCAACACATGATAGAATATTTCTCATCCCTACTAGATTGCTAGTTTGGCCTAGGATGAAGTATGGGAACCATCAGTCAGTGGCCCTAAAATGCTTGTTTTTTCTGTTTTTGTCCCTATTTACGTGAGTTGTGTGTTTCATTTGATGTTATTTGTCTGTCTATTGTAGCATTAGATTCAATGCAGTACAAAACAGTCACTGGCACATCGGTCCTGAATTATTTTGATTTATACCTCCCCTTGATTTAAATTACATTTGTAAGCTTCTGACAACAGCAATTGAGATGACTGCTGAGTGGTGAAAAAACAGCCATACAGTCTGCCCTGGAGGCCTAGCGCATGGAAATGGGTTTAAAGAAGATAGTGTTAAAAATAATCCTCCACGCTGTCGTGGATATGGAACATAGCCTGCAGTGCTTCTCTCTCCAGGCAGGGAGGGATGTGAAACCCTTCCATTCCCTTCCCCAAGGAAAGCCTGATTTCACTATCTTACAGAACTAAGCCTAGTCTTTGTGGGAAAAGAATGTTGCTCTTTCACAGGTTTTATGATGCTGATTCAGAAAGTCCTCATGAAAAATCAGTGCCCTTCTGGTCCCTAAAGAGAAAGGAAGCTTGGCTTCTGTTTTTATGACTAGTCACTAAATTACAGAAATAGTTGTCCAGAATTTCCCTGGCAAGTATTTGCTGACATTGGGCTTTAGTCCATCTCTTCTGAGTCTTCTTACTTTCCTTGAACATCTTCCAACTGTTCAATACTCTTTTGGGAAATTGGTACCCACGGATGCACATGTTTTCATTTTGGTCAGTAATGGAAGGACAGAGGTAAAAAAAGATTATTCTCTTCCTGAACTGCAACTGAGTTGTTCCCATTTATAGAATTCATTATTTTATGGTCTTTTTATACTTCCTCTTGGTACTGCAATCTTATGTCTAGCCTGAAGTTTAGTTTGAATCACTTTCTGTCTGTCTTTCTTTCTCTCCTCCTTTCTCTCTCTCTTCTTCTTTCTTTCTCATTCTCTTTTCTTTCTCTTTCTTTCTTTCCCTTTCTCTCTTGTTTTCTCATTAGTTGGTATTCCTGGCTACTTCAGCCCCCTGCAAATATACAGCACCGATTTTCAATTATTTCTGACCAGATCAATTTCTTCAAAAAGTCAGATACATTTGACCTTCCTCTATGTTTCTAATTAAAAAAAAA
>WBMW01003826.1:47559-175280 GCA_013396635.1 Penelope pileata | reverse complement strand
AAAAAAAAAAAAAGATAGAAATACTCATGAATAATTTCATGAACATCTCACTTATTTTATCTTACATAGTTAGAGAAGATGGCCAATAAAAAAATCAGAGAGATTTTCAAAGGCAAATAGGTGAGAAAGCCCTAATACCTTCTCCTCATCTCAATAGGACCTGTCACTCATCTTTAACTGCAGCTTCCCACTTCCACTCCAAGGCAATTTGAATTTATCGTACAAGCAAGGTTCCTTAAAATTGAAATCAGATATGATTGTATTCTCCCGTTCCCTTTATCCACGAATTCTGTAGTGCTTACTAAAAGGAATAATCAAGTTTGTCTGACAAGAACTATGTTTTAATATTCATTGTTAGTCTGTCTCATTCTTACACTGCAGTAAACAGCAATTGCCTGAGCCAGCCTGTGATAGGCATCTCTGTAGGAGGGCAGCCACAGTGCCGCTCTGTGGGGTACGGAAATGAGAAGAACTCTTATACATACAAACTGCCAATACATTAGACATACATCAATGTTTCTGAAAACTCATAGAAGTTTTTTGAAGGTTTCTTTGTCCCTTTGTAAGTTTCCAGACAGTGAAGCTGCCATGGGGAGACAAGTGAAGCAAAATAAAGAACAAGACAAAAAGATCGTGTGGCTTTGCATTGAAAGTGATTTGAGAGCTTTTCTCCAGTCTCCAGGTAGCTGGGAAGCAAAGAGATCTTTAGGTCCTTTGAATTCATCCTCCCTATATGATTACCTTGATTCTGTGCTGATGGACAGCCTATGGGCTGGAGCTCCATGTTGACTGAATAGTTCCTAGCTGGTGCTCAGGAGCGGAGATCCTACCTGACTTCTAAGTAGCCATCATGGACTTAGCTTTCTCCCTAAAACCTTCAATACCTCACCATAGAAAACAGAAAAGTAATTTCATAGATTATGCCTCTAATAACAGTGGGAAAGGCATATGCTACCCGCAAGAATTATATTCTTGGTTGTATGCCGCATCGTATCATATCCTGTGACTTCAGATCTCAGCAAAACTGCAATGTTATGCAAGATTCGTGTTCAAAATTACCGTATCTTGTTCTTACTGTAACTGTTAAAGGATTATTTTCAGCTGGTATGTGACCAGGGTTGGAAGCTGTACACATGCTTGTGCAATTATCTGCTTGATGCTTCCTCCCACTTCTGAAGACGTTATTTATTTTTCATCTTCCCTGCTGGCACCTCACTCCTCCAAGGATGTTCAGTAGAAATTATTATTGATGCAGTAGATGTGTGCTGATTTACTTAATAACCCAGAATACCTATCATGATTCATTCATTTTTTATTTATTTTGCATGAGATACATGGTTAGTGCTTTACAGCTAAGCATAAAGACTTGTCTCCTGTCTAAAAACAATTGAAAATGACAAAACAGGAACTGGGACAGTTGAAATGAATATAACGTAAATGCAATGAGATATCACTTTTTCCACGTCATTTCCATTAGTATTCCCTAGAATGATTGTTTAAACTTTATTACAATGTGGAGTATGATCACAATCTCTTCATAACTCTTTTGTTTTTAAATCAATGAAAATCCTTGTCAATTAAGTTAACTGTGTGATCAGTGAACTTAGAAATCACATCACATGAATGCAAGATAGAGATAAATAACATTACATACAACCTATCCCAGAACGAAACGTTCTAGTTGGTGTGTGATACCTGAGAAATTTTGTCTTATGTCACTAAATAGGTAAGTTCATGAATGGTTGAAGATGATTTCTAACGATAGCTGGAAGAGTATAATGCTTTTTAAAAAGACTAGAAGAACAATTTAAAAATGAACATTTAGCAGTTTTGCAAGTTCAACCGCCTGTAAAAACCCAGACCATTCCAAAAACCCAGGTTAGGGTCTCTCAATCTAGATGCCACACAGCTGAGTTCTCCACTAACCAGAGAATCTTTCTGCTCACTTGTGTGTAGGACATTCCACCTTCCTCAAAAACACCCCTGACAATGGGCTGCTCAGCCTCTGTGGAAGGCAGTTGTCCAAAACAATTTTCTTGGTCCATCACTACTGTTGCAATACTTAGATTTGCAAGTGTGCTTAAATTATTCTAGCACAATGCTGAATCTTAGAAAAAAGCTGTATTCTCCTCCTTGCAGAATATCCCTTTCTGTACCTTCTGTCTCTGCTGTTCTGTGTACAATTCAGGTGGGAAAACAATCTGCTTTTTTAAAAAAATAAAAAATATTTTTGAAAAGGAGAACAGTTTATATCTGGCAGTGGGGATATTTTCTGGCAGAGGCACAATATATTATCTGCAAGCCATGATCAGCAAATTCCTGTTTTCTGCCTTCTTCTTTTTTAGGCTTTAATCCTGGTCTGCACAGCAGAGCCATGTAGCTAAAAGCATTACTTCCCCTGGGATTCTCATTTTTTGGACACCACTGGGGAAGAAAGAGTGGCTAGTGCTACTCTGCCCTTTATCTAAGCCTTAACCTTCTTCTATGTCTCCAATGTCTTATATGGCTGAACAATGCCAACTGCATAGCCTGCAAATTCAGCATGGAATTGGGTTATTTTGTTTATTGGTTTGTAATTTTTTTCCTTCTGCAAGCTTTCTTCTGGAGACACCAGCTGCAAATCTGGGCCTCCAGCCAGCTTTGTCTCTCCTTGAATAAAAATAAGACCAAGCTTGTGAGAAGTGCAGAGAGGGCAGTGGAAGATTGCAAATCTCACTTTCATCAATTACATGATGCTTGCACAGGCTGCGGTGAGCTGGTTTGGTGCTGCCCACAGAAGGATCCTTGAGCAAACGCTGCACAGACTGCCAGGCACCTGCAGAAGGGAGGCTTCTGGCCAAGCAGAGCCCAGGGAGCAATGCTGATGAGCTGATCTCAGCTTCCGCCCAAGCACACAGTGCAGAAGTGCTGTCCGGGCATCACCATTGAAAAGTGGTCATAGGGGTCCTGGAAGAAGCTGAAGCAGGTGTGGTGTGCTCAGCCAGAGTAGTTTCTGCAGGCTGAAGTGGAATTCATCATGGAACTTGCTGTGAGGAAGCCATCAGAAGCTCTGGGGCACTTGGGAAATGTTGTAAGAGGGGCTTGTGGCTAGAGTCAGGGACGTTGACATTAACAGCGATTGCTCAGATGCTGAGGTTGAAATGGGAAACAAAACACTGTTCTTTCCTTCTCGCTGGCAAGCCACAGAAGGTAGAAGCATGCCTCCAGAGGGAAATTAAGTCCCAAAGCAGACCTACCCTTTCTCCCTCCTTAGCCATCTGCTGATGGGGCTTTCTTCACCAGCCCATTGAACAATTGCTTAGCAGCAGTGCTGTGTATAGGACATGGTTCTGTGATGAGGATTGAGTGCTCAGCTTCACTGAGCCACCCTGGACAGCACAGCAGGACCCTTCCTTGTCTCCTTATGAAGAAAATAGGCCTTCTGAGAAATCTGGAGCAGCGAGGGGATTCCAGGAGGTGGCAGATGTGGCTGTGCAGGTGTTCTGCTGGATGAGCTGAGGACTGTGGCTGGGTACAAGCCTTGAGGTGTAACCATTTGGTGTGTACTCAGGTTGCAGGCATTTCGGTAGCTACATGATGATGAATGAGCAGATACCTGGAGGGTTAGGCTGCAGATGAGTTGCAGTTTAAACAATGTCTGGAATGACTAGACTGTAAACAAGGCTGCCATTCTGCCTCTTAATGAACTCTGCCCAGAGACTGACATCCCATCTTCTCTCCATCCCCAGTCCCAGAGAGGAGCCCCATGCCTAGGGCTGGGGCTACCTGAGGCTGCACCCTGACTGCCCTGGTCCTGGCTAAGGTGGGGTGGGGTGGCCCTGGCTTCCCCCTGCTCCGAGTCCCTGACAGTGTATATGTGTACAGGAACTGTTCAACTAGATCTATTTTTAGGAAGAAAAATTAGTAATGTGGAAAAAAAATCTCAAAAATTCAGTAACAGCAATAATGCAATGTCACACTGCAATTTTGGATGATTAAAAATAATTTATTTCCTGCAATTTTATTGTATTTTTCAGGTCAAGGAATAGAAGCTGTTCTAATACCTGCCTTGGACAGGTCTGCTTGCTGTTCATCTCTCCTTCCTTGCATTCTAAACAGCTCATAATAATTTCATTCAGGACAAAAAGGTTATGTGTTTATACTAATACAGGACAGAAATGAAGCTGTTACTCTCTGAATCAGAAGCAATCACACACAAAATATAGCTCTCCTTCCATACCAGAGAAGTCCTGAGGATGATGAACTGTCAGCATGCTTCTGCAAATAACTGTCAGAGAAACAAAAAAACAAAAAACATTCCCTGCCCCCCCACTCCCACTCCAATCTCTTCAATTTATAAGAACTGCTAAGGCTGGCTTTTAAAAACAATGAAACTGGTAGAAGAAAACGTGAACCTTGAAAAGACTTGTAGAAAGGGAGAGAGTTAAGCATGTCCATAGGGATGCTGAGAAAAGATCTTTTCTTTTAGCAATATATAACATCATTTCAAATGAAATGTGGTGTATATATAGATACATATATATAATGGGTTCTAAATCCTAGAACTAGTGCTTTTCAGTTGTTGCCTCTTCACCTCTCTACTCACAAAATCTTAGATCTTTCCTTATTTAGATACTATAAAAATCCTGTCCATTATATCACTAGAGGAGTATCATCAAAACTGGAGACAGTGCCTCTTACATCCCTATAAAGCCTCTATTACTGTCATTTTTGGTGAAGAGCCTTGGTGCAAATGAGAATATGACACATCCCTTTTTTATAAACACTGCCATTTATTAGCAGATTAAGATAGAAGATTACTCCTTTTGATGCATAGTGTAGAGGACAATTAATTAGAGCTGTAATTCTGCAGAAAAGTGTTAAATTTGAACTTCAGAAGAATTATAAAACTTAATGAATTGACCTGGAATGTCCTGAAATTTCTAGCAACTTAATTGCCTTAAATGAAATGGCCTAAAATCATGATTGGATGTTGTAAAATCAAAATGGTTGACCTAACCTGTGAGTGAGCAGTAAACAGCAAATGGAGGTAGAATTTGTAATGCTCTAAGAAAACACACCTATTTATGAAAACACAAATCATATAATTCCTGGCCCATAAAGATTACCATTAAAAATGTGTTTCCATTCATTTCTAGGAGCACTCACAGGCTTCAGCAATGGGACTTCAAATAATATTTTGAATGAAGGAATTCCCAATATGAGCATTTAAAGCAGGAAACGAGGACTGGGTATCTTTCTTTCTGCTGCTCTGTTTTGCTGCCTCACCAAGCTCCTGTCTCCCCAGTGCTGTGAGTGCCCAGCAAGCAGTCTGTCATCTTTCCAGATGTGTGAAGACATGGATTGATGAACATGCTCTATATACAGTATCTGCACTCTTCAGATGCTAGTGTGTTTCCAAGATATTTAGCAGAGTTCCCTAACCCTTACACCACATCTATAAAATTAGCAAAAATAGCAGGAACATTTAGCTTAATGGACTATGAAGCCAGTACAGCTGAACCTGAGGGCACACACAGAATTCTACACATAATTTGTACAAAATAAAATAAAGTTTAAAGCAGAACCGCAAACATAAAAGTTAAATTCTGCAGTTTAGCTTTTGAGGAGCCCAACCTCACTCTTCACTTACACAGTATGGATTCTGACTTGATGCCATTGTGCAGCAGAATAGAAATTGGGTCAGTGTGTAAGAACCATGACAGACTTAATCATGCCATATGTTTGCTTATTTTACCAGTTCCTCCACCACATATGACTAAGGCATAATATTCAAGCTGAAGAAAACTTCCTCCACATTGCGTCTGCAGGTGCCCTTTGCACTGGGTCTGACACAGCTGTTTGATTTAACCTCTTCCCTTCTGACACAAGGTGTCCTATGGCCAACCACGACCCATGCTGGGAGGCTTCGTCACCTGAAGCATTTGCGTGCACACTTATTTCAGCAAGTACACTCATTTTCAGCAGCTGTTTCCTCACACTTATCAAAAGGAAGACAAGCACACCCAAAATGCCAGCATTTTCTCTGTTAATTGCTTTCTCATTCTGCTGAAATCACGCAGTGTGTTCATCACAGTGGAGGGTGATGCCAAATGGCATAAAATAATTTGCACTACAGGAATAAAGCTGTATGCAAACCTAAGGGATCTGAGAACTACTCAGAGACTGAGGTGGCTTTATTCAATCAAAGCTAAAGCCAATAGCCCCTGGAATACTGCTGGGCATATAATACCTGTGCATTCTAAGATAGAAACACTGCAAAGGCTTTGAATCAGAGCTGAAGTTCTGAGCGAGTTTCAATGTTTGCCAGAATCAGAAAGTCATCCACCTAATTAGGGATTGATTTTAAACTTATATTTCCCCTTCATTATTATGCACTACAAGAGTGTACTACAAACATTAGTATCCCATTACTCGTTCATAATGTGATGCTATTACTCTGTTCCAGCTTAAATTACCATTGTAATGGCTACTGACTTCCCATAACCAACCCAATGTGAGATTTCACACGGGAGACACAGTTTATTTGAGGCACCACTATAAAAGTCTCATAATATGCATAAAAGTCTGACTTGTGCATAAAAGCTCAAATATCTCCTGAATGCAAAGTCTCTGCACTCTCTGCAACAGATGTTTTCTTTCATGCAGCTCAGAAAGAATATAGCTTGGGAATTGTGTTAATACAAATATCTGTCATTTCTATGAACACTTGTTGGTGCCACTTGCAGCATCTGCTTCCCTTCTATTCTCCTTTCTAAGTGCCAAGACACGTGGGTGCCATCTACAGAGCTGCACCCTGTCTCCTGCCACACTGCTGATAAGTGTGATTTCAGTTCCCTGTTCTTGCAGCAGCACCACAGTTTAACTTGGTTCCCTGATACCCAAAATTCCTCATCTGCCTCCCCGTCACTTCTTGGAGCTCCCTCCTGTTCAGTTCTCACATCAGCCCTTTTGATACGCGTGCTCTGCCAAACAAATAGCACCTACATTTCCTTCCCTGTCCAACTCCTCCATGGTTATCTTTTTTTTATTTATTTCTATCTTAGAATTATTTTCAAAAGGCTTTAATTAAAATTCTGTTCCTGTTTTTCTCTATTTACAGTTGCCATCACATATTGACTAAACTTTCTTTGAAGAATCTTTGAAATATATCTTTAGAAAGAACTGTCATGCAAACAAAGCTGTGAGATTGCTTCAGACAAATTTTCAGCAACCCCACGTAAAGTATTTGAGGATTTAATAGTCATAAACAGGAGTAACAGAAGTTTTAGACTCACATGACAGCAATCCCCCACCAAGACAACAACACACCCCCACCCCAAAAGAGCAACCTGTTCCCACAATAAATGCACCCTCCTCCATGGCTGGCTCTTAAATGAGCCCAGGGCAGCCCCATCCTGGGTCCATCCCTTCTGGTTACGTGGGGGACACAGGTGCAAACAAATTGCCTGTGTGCCCCAGGCCAGCCGCCGCCCTTCATCAGCTGCTCAATCACTGATTCAGGCCGTGACCTGGTGTTCCCTGTACAGTAAGCAATATTTTAAAACAAAGGATAACATATAACTCTAACAGCCATGCAATTCTGACTACCTTTTCTTTTTGCTGGATGTAAAAGGTAGGCAACCACCTAATCTATCAGGGAAAAATTTCCATTTAATTTTTCTTTCATCTCTCTTCCCCTGTGATCTGCATCTCATACTCAATAATTCTTTTTCTCTTACATCATATGCCCTGTCAGATTTATTTTCTGTGGCTTAAATGGAGTAGCCTTTAAAAAAAAAAATCCATGCAGGATGTTTCATGTTCATTCACGCAAGAGCCTATAGCATTTTTTATTTTACTTTTCAGAAAACTGGTTCTTTGCAAATAATTAAATTCCACTTCTTAGCCATCTATCATATTAGAAAAACGTACATCACAACATTAAATAATAGCTTTTCCATTCACAGGAGTAACCTGCAGTCAGAAGTTCTCTACTTCTTTTGTTATATATGAATAAGCAAGAAAGATTGAAAAGTAGGATATTAAAAGTCTGTAGTAAGGATTGGGGACAATTGCTGGTAAATTTACTGACAATAAGTTTCTAAACTTTGACTTGAAGTCAGACTGTGGGCACATGAGCAAAGATGTCTACAGTTTTATGGGCATGCATAAACCTGGAGTAAGTGCTCCATAGCAGCTCCATGAGGAGCCCATGAACATGCTAGTATAAATGCTGGATAATTAAGTTATTCATTATTCTCACTACCTCAGAAGTGAGTTGGACATTGCTGAGAAGAAGCAAAAACAAGGCTAGGAGCCATATTATGTTAACTTACTTTTATAAAGTAGCACAATTTTTGAGAACCTGCTAGCGCAACTTGTGTTATTCATTACTTAAAGAAGGAGATTCAGTTGCATTTGAATCCATCCTGATACAGTGAAGTTAGCAAGTATTTTGACAGTGAGTTCTCTTGAGTTTTCACTGACTTGGAGGCTCTAATGAATAAAAAAAGTATATCTAAAATATTTGTGTCGAAGTTGTTTTCCCCTCTCTTTACCAACAACATTTTAATTTAGTGGTGCTCTTGACAATTATAGCATTACCAAAATTTCATGCCCCTCCTTATTTGACAGATTTCTAATGGTTTAATATGAAATATCACTGTTGTCTTAGTTTTTAGCTGCGACAGAATTTGCCTTTCTCTGAGGCTGTGTTTTGATTCTACAAGAAAAGCAAAGCTGATAACACCTGGCAGAGTTGGACAGAGACAAGCAGCTCTCAGATTCTTGTATTGCTCTGCCAGCAAGGATGTTAGAGGGGTAGCACAGGGAGCTGGGAGGGGACAGAACCAGGGCAGCTGACCCAAACTGACCAAAGAGATATTCCATACCATGTGACATCATGTTTGTAGGGAAGGGGAGTTAGCCAGGAGAGGGGAGCAGTGTGGAGACTTTGGGGACTGTCTGGGCTCCAGTCGGTGGGTGGTAAGCCCTTGCTTTGTGTTTCATTTATTTCATATATGAAATATCAGTGTTATTTCGTTTACTTCCTTTGCTGTCTGAGTAAATAGCTTTTACCCCAACCCACAAGTTCTGCTGTATTTTCTGCTAATTCTCTCCCCCACCCTGACTGGGGAGGGTGGGGGGTGAGCAAACGACTGTGTGGGATTTAGCTATCTGCTGGGTCAAACCACAATAGCTGTGAAGTAAAAATGTTACATTATGTCATTCAGGAAGCACTGGGGAAAGGAAGTTAAATATATCCATCAAGTAATTAAAAAGTCTTAATAGAATCATAGAATGGCCTGGATTCGAAGAGACCCCAAGGTTCATCAGGTTCCAACCCCCTGCCACAGGCAAGGCCACCAGCCTCCAGATTAGGTACTGGATCAGGTTGCCCAGGATCCCATCCAACCTGGTCTTGAACATCTCCAGGGATGGGGCATCCACAGCTTCTCTGGCTGAGCAGCCTGTTCCAGCACCTCACCACTCTCTCGGTAAAGAACTTTCCTCTGATATCCAATCTAAACCTTCCCTTCTTCAGCTTAAAACCATTCCCCCTTGTTCTATCACTGTCTACCCTTTTGAAAAGTTGGTTTCCCTCCTGTTTATAATCTCCTTTCAAATACTCGAAGGCTGCAACGAGGTCTCCCCCCAGCCTTCTCTTCTCCAGGCTGATTAGGGCAAGTCTGATTGGAATAACAATTTCTGCTTCAGTGAGCAACCATTTAGTTTACATCTTATTAAAATTATAAGAACAGAAATTGAATATGAGTTTGGATACCACTATCTTAGTAAAAATGTTATTGTTTTACAAAAACTTTGATCTAGAATCATAGTATATTATATTAGAATTAAATTATATTTCTGATGAAGTGAAGCATGTTTATGTTAGAAATAATCTAAGTTAAAAGAGTCTGGAAAGGAGTCTCTGGAAGTAAACAAAATGGTTGAGGGGTATGTTTGTTTATTTGTAAATTGTAATTACCAGTCATTAATGATTTAGATTCAATCTGATTAATGGAGCATTGTCTTTGCAAATTTGTTTTTTGCACTGTAAGGAAGAACTGTAAGAAAGATTATTAAGACAGCACCAACTATCTTAGCAAACAAAACAAAATTTAACAAATATACAAACACATATAGTCTTACCTGGATGCAAGTTGGTTTTTTTCCCCTTAGGATTGATGTCACATTCAGAACACTAGCCTACAAGCCTTCCTGTACTTGAGGGGAGCTTATAAATAGGAGAGAGACTGACTTTTTACATGGTCTGATGGTAATAGCACAAGGGGGAATGGTTTTAAGCTGAAGGAGGGGAGATTTAGGCTAGATGTTAGGTGGAAATTCTTTACTCAGAGGGTGGTGAGGCATTGGAACAGGCTGCCCAGAGAAGCTGTGGATGCCCCATCCCAGGAGGTGTTGAAGGCCAGGTTGGACGTGGCTCTGGGCAACCTGAGCAAGTATCAGATCTGCAGGTTGGCGGCCCTGCCTGTGGCGGGGGGGTTGGAACTTGATGATCCTTGGGGTCTCTTCCAACCCAGAATGTTCTATGATTCTATGAAGACAAACTAATAATTTCCTTCTGAACATTTTTATACACCTTCAAGATCTGTGGTCTTAATCTCACTATCTGAATTTTAAATAAGTATTAATGAAAATGCTTTCACTGCACACCTGTGCATATTGAGGGTCAAATCAAAGAAAGATAACCCTTGCATATACAGGTGTCTTGAAGAAAGGAATCCTTCAAGACAAAATAAACATCAAATATAAAGATTAAGGGCCAGTACTTAAAAATGAAAAATGAAAAAAAAACACAAACACCTGAATTAATCTTAAAGGGAAAGTAGAGAAAGTGATGCAATAAATTGAGAAAAAAAGTACTGAAAAACATTCAAAATCTTGCTTATGTGGTTGCAAACTGGAAATCTTTAAATGAAAATCTGTTTTGAACTGGAACTGTGTTTCCCTAAAGTACCGATTTTTGATCTTTCTCCATCCTCTGTCATGCACATAATCGTCATTTTCTGTCTCACAGGGTAGCAGCAGAGGACTGTTATGTATTTGGGTTTTTTCCTTTAACTTCTGTAAAAATGCTTGAAAATACTGTGTATAAATCTCTGAATGCTTTTCATCAACTCTTGAATTTTTGTGCCTTCATTTAATAACATCTTCAGAAAGAAAAACAGGCTAAAATGCTTTTAAGAACTTGAGTTTCCTCATGCAGAATTTAATATGCTGGCCAACAAACAAACAAACAAACAAAAAAACAGGTGTTTTGACTTTTGACCCCCATAACATTTAGGGAAATGGACTTTAACCATTCTAAAATGAGACTGATGAGTGTTCTGGTTTCAGCCGGCAGGCTGGGAAACCCCACACAACCGTTCGCTCACCTTGCATGTAATTGGCTGAACTGGAGGAGATGAAAAGTTTTTCCAAGCCTAAAGATATTCAGAGATCTGTAGGGGTCAAATCACCCAGATCTCTGCTAGCAGCTGAGAGTCTGGAGTAGTTATTGCTCTCTGTCCCCAGGATGTGAGTGACTTTTCACAGGGAGATGCTATAGTAGTCTGTATGAAAGACTGTGCACTGTTAACCGACAAAAACCTGTTGAAGCGCAGCTCTTTGCTGCTCTGATCGGAAATGCTGAACTGTTGGGATCAGAAGTACTTCCACTAGGCAGGACTGCTTTATACAGAGAATGCAGTGAACAAAGGATATCAAGGTAGGCATGTGGAATGTTCTTGGCAAACCATCTGCTGATCTTTGTGCTCTGCCCAGGTGAGGCACAAAGTGTAAGCCTCACAAGTTGTTTTGAAAGTGTCAGACTGGAGAAAGGGAGAAGGGGACACATTCTTGCCTGTGGCATTTTATAAATTCTCGGCAGTTCTGATCTGAGAAAGAAAACTTTCTCATTATATTCATACAAGTTGACATGGACAGATGATGTACTTATTGTTGTTCATCTGCTTCTATTCTAATAACAGAGAAATGGGTGCCAAGAGGGTGCTATGCAGACGCTGGCAGAGATGCACAAGGGACAGCAGGATTTCAGCAGGGGAATATTCTGTAACAAAATGATGCATCTTCCAGTTTTCCAGACAAAATTCCCAGGCAAACCTGCAACCATCCAGGCCTCTGGCTGCAGAAAGTACCAGAGCCTTTCACTGGCATCACATGGCAGCAGTGTGAACAGCTGCATGAGGTGTGAGCAGGCAGGCAATCTGCTCAGCCAGGTGGTGAGGCCACACGGTGAAATAGGCTGAAAAGTGTCAAGGGGGATAAAAAAGAGGAGCAGAGAAACCATGCTCTGCTCTCGCTTAGATGGGACCACCTGCAGGAGAAAGCACAAAATTCAGAGCATCCTGTATCCTCTCACTGTCAGGCTGAAGGCAACAAGGAGTGGATGGAGGCAAGTCCATGCTCAAGGCTGCAAATGAAATCCCTCCTCACCCACTCCACCTGCCCAAGTGCCTCTGTAGAACTGGCATGGATATGGAATGCCCGTCTGTGGGTGATAACAGCCCATTTATGCTAGGGGAACCAACAAAACAAAAACCAGAAAAGCCTTCCCCTAAAAACAGGGCTACATCCACAAAGAAGAAGAGACGTATGTTAGTTGTAGATGACTCCTCCCTACAGGTAACTCAATGCCCAATATGCTGGGCAGACCCTCTTCTTAGAGAAGTCTACTGCCTCTCTGGGGCTCAGGTGAAGGATGTCTCCAGGAAACTGCTTAGCCCACTATGGCTGACAGATTATTACTGATTACTGCTTTTCCACATGAGGGTAATGGATTCTTGGGATGTCTGCTGAAGGAATCAAGGACACAGGTCATCTTCTCTGCTACCTCTTCTGGGTAAGGATACTGAAAGAAACAGAAGAATATAATCTATAAACACTTGGCTTTGTGGCTGGTGCCACTGCCAGAATTTTTTCATGTTGTTCGCCCTTCAGATGGCCTCTGTGTGTATTCCTAAACCTAGACCTCTTCCCTCTCACACCTTCATCCGCTTGCTGAAAAGGCAAAGGGACAGATCTATTCAGGAGAGTTGATCTGGCAGAGACAACACCAGCTGCAAGAGAGTTGCTCTCTGCCAGGTGTTAAAAGCTTACTTATTCATGTATAACCCTTTTTTTTTTTTTCCCCTGATTGTCTGTGTCTGCCCTGCCAAAATAGATTTAGATATCCTCATAGGGAAGACCTTCAACTAAGTAGGTTTTTGAAAAACAAAGCACATTTTTGTGTATCCCAGCTTTTTTTTTCCCCTTTTATTTTTCTAGCTTGAACAAATCTAACAGTATGGGACTCAGGAGGTTAATCATCAAAAGAATACTCCCTGATCACTGTTTCTACAATATATTTATTTAAGAACCAGTGGCCTAACTTTTGTGAGCAATGAGATGCATGGCTGCAAAAATATCCTAATCTTTGGAATGGCTCTGACATTACAACAATGGTAATCAAATGTGAATTGGGGCCATTAAAAATGTCAGGAAAGTAACTGTCTTTGGGGGGTTATGAGGGTAGATTTACTCTATCAGTTTGCTGCACAAAGGATCAGAGGAAACAGTTAAAACTCCACCAGCTTTAGGAGGGTTCATGGGACGATAGTGGCTTAATGTATTTGCAGAATTCCTAATATTGTCAGTGCAACTTTTACAGCTACTGTTTAAATACTGTGGGTTTTTTCTCGTTTCTTCTCCTTACCAACACATCCTTAACATCAACACTTAGTGTCTTAATATTTCACAGTTAAAATCTGCAGAAAACCACATGCACATATGTATGTACCGATGCTTTTCAGTTACTGTTATTGTAGACATATGATAGAACTCACCTAAGCTTTTTAATACACAGTTCACTGAGGATAAAAAGGATTACATTACGTATTGAAGAAACCTTGTTATCTGAAGAACTCATTGCTATTAATTTTTCCTTTTCTCTTTCTAATTTCCTTTTCTCCAGGATAATATTTATAACAAAAGTTAATCTCCCCAGTGCTGACAATTGTCTTTTTAGATATCTATAATTCATTTTGACGTTATTCTGGCAATCTGAGTATCTTAAACCAAGATGTATCTTAATCTAGACATCTAAGCTATTTATGAACATCTCTATATGATCACAACAACCCCCATAGAATCATAGAATGGTTCAGGTTGGAAGGGACCTTAGAGATCATCTTGTTCCAACCCCCCTGCCATGGGCAAGGACACCTCCCACTAGACCAGGTTGCCCAAAGCCCCATCCAGCCTGGCTTTGAAGACTTCCAGGGAGGGGGCATCAGCAACTTCTCTGGGCAATCTGTTCCAGTGTCTCACCCCCCTCACAGTGAAGAATTTCTTCCTTATATCTAGTCTAAATCTCCCATCCTGTCCAATGACTTGTATTGGAAAATGATTCGTAATAGATGTTTCAGGAAACAGTGTAGCAATCAGCCTCCTTATCTTCACACTCCGTTCCACAACTGACAGTCCACAGCTGGGGGATTTTCTGACCTAAAGGAAGGGTCATTGTGTTTAATAGGCATTTGAGACTGTGTCCACTTATAAATTTACAGAACCACAGAATCGTTTGAGTTGGAAAGGGCTTTTAAAGGTCATCTGGTCCAAATCCCCTGCAATGAACAGGGATATCTACAGATAGAACAGATTGCTCAGAGCTTGGTCCAGCCTGACCTTGACTGTCTCCAGGGACAAGGTATGCACCACCTCTCTGGGCAGCCTGTTCCAGTGTTTCACCACCATTACTGTAAAAAACATTTTTGTAAAATCCAGCCTAAATCTCCCCTTTTATAGTTTGAAACCATTTCCCTTTGTCCTATCACCACAGACTATGCTAAAGAGTCTATCCCCTTCTTTCTTACAGCCCCCCTTTAGATACTGACTATCAGGTCACCTCGGAGCCTTCCCTTCTCCAGGCTGGACAGCCTCAGCTCTCTCATTCTGTCCTCATAGGAGAAGTGTTCCATCCCTCAAATAATTTTTGTGGCCCTCCTCTGGATGCTCTCCAACAGGTCCATGTCTCTCCTGTGCTGAGGACTCCACATCGGGATGCAGTACTCCAGATGAGGTCTCACCAGCGCAGAGTAGAGGGGCAGGATCACCTCCTTTGACCTGCTGGCCATGCTTCTTTTGATGCAGCCCAGGATACGGTTGGCTTTCTGGGCAGCGAGGGCACATTGCTGGCTGATGTCCAGCTTACCATTCACCAGTACCCCCATGTCCTCTTTGGCAGAGCTGTGCTCTATCCTTATGTCACCCAGCTGAATGACCTAGCCTGGGGAAGAGCCCCATAGAATAACTAACAGAAGAAGAGATGTTAGTTTGAAATCCTTCAGAAAAAGACATAGAAACCTAGCTCAGAGTAGTAATTCAATCATTGAGCCTCTGATAAAAACCAAAGTACTAGCACCCTTCCTCTAAGCAGACTTGGAAGATGAGTAGTAGATATATATTGTATTGTATTTTCTGACCATACATGTTACTTGAGCCACTGGTAAGGTCTAACTTGTGATTCAAAGGAAGCTAAGGCTTGAGAGAGAGGTCTGAATGTTCATTCCTGTTGTAGCACATACATGAGAAAGTGAAAAGCTGGAATATTGGTGGATGATGTGTACTCAGAATATTGGACGTAGATATGAGCAGTGTCATGAGGCTCCTGTTTAATGGATGGGCCTTTCTGGGGGAAGTAACTGGAAAGCAAAAATGGATCACTTAGTGTTCATCTTTCTTCTCATTAAGTTTCATATAAACAAACAACAAAACAATTGAATCCAGTGTAAATCTTATACAGAATATGTGCCGTTGTTATGCAAGCTACAGAGGAAAGTAATTGAGTTGAAGACAGTTGAAGAGGAGGGGAATTAAAGTGAACTGAAGATGTGGCTTCTAATTAAGATGTATAGCATATTAGTGACTTAATGTCTCAAGTTATTAATTGCTATAAAATAAATGTCTATATGACTCAACCTTTCAAGCTTCTGGCTTTTTTGGCAATTCAAAGCCCTTGACATTTCCACAACGTGCTCAGTGTGATGGTGGATCAAGCTCCTAAAAGAAAAGGATGCATTTTTCCCCTCTTACATAGGGTCAAAGTCATGAACATCCAGCTCCTCAGAGACAAACCAAACATGCATATGGTTACATAAAACCGTAGTATGATCTTCCACTACGATTAAACTAACGATGCAGAAAAACTTTAGACTCCTCTTGCTTTAGATTGAACATTGTATCTTTAGCCTATGTAGGTAATCCTGCAGAAATAATTAGATTGTTTATTTTGATGAACAAGAATTACTGAATCAGGTGATGATCCATGTGACATCTTTAGATCTCACTTTTAATCTAATCTTGGTGGGCCCATTGGTTTTATATACCAATGTATACTGGGAGCAGCTCCAGTGATGTTGACAAAGTTACACTCATAAAAAGCTGGTATAAAGGATTCTGGAATCTAGCCACTGTATCTTCATGCTTTACAACTTTTTATCCTGCATTTCTTGCAGTCTAATCTAGTTTCTCTGAAAATTAATGGACATATTTCTGTGACTTCAGCTGGAGCAGGACTGGACCGTTTAAACTAAAAACTCTCAGTACACTCCTTGATGACGTTCATAGTCCAGTAAACTTCATTAGAAAAACTAATTTTACTCTAAACACATAAAGCATTTAGGTAAGAAAAAAGTACCATCAATCACTTGGTGATATCCCACAGACAACACTACACACATCAGTGATATGCTCAGAAGGCAAGAAGACCCAGATGAATTGGTACAATTTGTCTTCAGGTGTTTTTTTTTTTCATTTTATAGAAGTGCTGCATAGATATAAAACACTAGATAGCTGTCATTTTTATTGTTAAAGTCAAGCACAAAAAAAAGGCCTTTTAGGAAAACAGCAGAATTAAACAACAAAGGATACATTTCCATTACTTTACAGGGAAATTTATGTGAGACCAGTATTCAAAATAAATAAAGTTTAATATGATAGAGTTTTGATTAACAGCCAGCCAGTAAACTTTAATGTCAGTATTCCGCATATAGAATGATGTTGGCAATCAAAGTTTGTAATTTTCTGAGTACGTAAGACAGATCTGATGATTAAGTATACTTTAAAATATCTGAAAATCATCAGAAAACAGTTATCTTCTGAATTATTCTCAAACATCAGAATCTTTGGCCATTCAGTTAATCCATTTTACTCAACAACTGTTGTGAAGCCCTGGCAAAATGGCTAGAAACTTCTGAAGACAATGGGAAATGTGCAAGATAATGTATAATAAGAAACATAACAAAAGGGACTGATTGAAAATAATTTCTAAAGTGTTGAGAATGCCAGCAAATTATTCAGTTTAGTATGTTAAGAAATTTTAACCAAACTTTTGAAAACAATAAAGTATCTTCTTTATTTTACCATAAATTATCTTATGAATTATGTTGAACCTGCAGCTTCTGTATAATAGTAATGTTATAAATTAATATAATAATAATGTTATAAATAATGTAATAATAATAATGTAATTATAATAATAATGTAATAAAAGCTAATATCATTAGCATTTAAAGCTAAAAGAGAACATTACATCTTTCAGTCTAACAAAAGCAGTAGAATTTTACCAAAAGCTTTTTCATCCAGCTCAGGAAACTACAACTGAATATCCTTAGAAATATGTTTAGTACTGATTTAAGCCCTTGAAGTAAAGACGAAAGTAGCTTATTCCTTGGAAAAATGTTACTACCTTGGGTAGGAAAAATCTTTTGGAATCTTTATTTATGAAAAATAACACACTTTCCCATTACTATGTATGTACCTTAGAGCCATTTAAGCCACTTTGTTGAGCTGAGGCTTTTAAAGGTTGCTCATTATTAGTTCTCATACAGAGTGCAATATTGTCTTTGTTGTAATGACACCAAATCTAAACATACCTGCTGTCTATACTACATTCCATTACATTGGAGATTATTTTCAATTGTACCCACCTAATTTAATGAATAAGGAGAAAATCTGATCCTATTCAGTTGGCATTCATGTTATAAAAGTGACGATCAATCCATCAGAATTAGTTCACCTATATATTTCCTGCAATGCAGTTAGTCTTGATGAGGCAGGTGTAAGTAAAAGGAAATTAAGGTCTTCTTTTTTCTACGTGTTATCATTATACTCAGCCAAAGCCAAGAGTTGTATAGCTCTGAAATAACAGCAGAAGTATCCTTATGATTTCAGTACAGTTATTCTTTTCATGTAATAAAAGCAGCATCACACCTTTTCTCCTGTTCAGGCTTCGTCTATTTGTCAGTTAAATATCAGTACTGCAATAATTTAATCTATGGTGTTATTCTAATGGTCATGCAAATAAACAGCAAGATTTCCATAGGCTTCTAATTTGGTGGAAAGAGCATTGAGCACTGCAAAGTGAGTTACTGCAGAGCGTGTGCTGCGAGAAGGTATCCCACGTGTATGTTTGTAACAACGTACTATGGGCTGTGCATCTGCAATACATTATTGATCAAACAGTTGTTATAAATAGGAGCATCTAGTTTTGCTACCAGCACAACCCTCAGATCTCTGAAAGCTAAGATGTAATTAGTGCATCCATACAGAATACATAAATGATGACTAGAAGACTGCCTAAAACAACCATAAGAAAAAAAAGAAAAGAAAACAAGATAAAACTTAAGAATTATAATATACATTAGATTAGATAGTTTTTATGACCTGTGCATCACCCCACCACGCCCTTCTTCTGTCAACATTCAAAACCTCATTACAGATTTGCCAAGACAAGAGGTTCTCAGTTTGATCAGAGAAGGAAAACTATACAATTCCATTAAATCTTCTGACAGCTCTGCTATCAGGGCTGTCAGACTGGGATGCATACTTTACATTAAGTGAAGCAGAAAGTAGTAGTACAGAAGGGGCTGTAAGAGTCTGTTCAGTATAATGATTTATTATTGCATTAAATATGCCTTTGAGCTGCAAGATGATGCAAGGTTATTGCTGTTGTTTATTATTTGTTCTTGGTATTATTATTGTGCCTCAGAGTAGCCATGGACTATGATCCAGTTGTCCTTATTGTACAAGGAGCTTATAATTGAAAGTATGTTTAAAGAGCAATCAGAGGCAGAATTGAAGCATAACAGGCATGTCTAGGTCAGCTTTACTCTTCCTGCCATGGGTAACATGGCAGCAAAATCACCGTAGCATACACAGTAGATGCGTCAGTTTATTCCTGCAATCCTAGATGGTCTTATGCTACTCCCACTGAAGTTTGTGGTGCCACACTGATGGTGGTGGTGGCCAAGCCACACTGCTGAACATTTGTGCAACATCATCGTGGACAAGTGAAGATGTATGACAAGGTGTAGTGACACAGGCAGACAGGCAGTAGAGGAGGCAATGACACTTGGTAAATCATACACAGCGGTCACAGAACACCAGCTGCCAATCTAGTAAAATTTTTATTCAAGACTTCAAAAGGGAGGAGATTTGGAAAATAAAATACCTTACTGAGTATTCTTGTAGAGTCTTTTCAAACCTCAGGGGTAATAATGGAGAAAAAACAGCTGTAGTTTGTAAAAAAAGAAAGCAAATGGGATCAGTAAGGGAGAAACCTTCATGAGAAGAACAGAAGAACAAGCTGGACGGAGGAAACTAAAGGTGTTAGACCTGTTCAAAGATCTGGTCTGGAAACACAACCTTTGAGAAAAATATGAGTTCATAGTTTTACTTTTAAAAAAAAAAAAGAGAGAGAGAGAGAGAGAGCAATGACAAATATTGCTATCAGAACCCAGCCTATATCCAACAATTTTTTTCTACTTAATAGTTCAGATGGACCATTTTGTAGCTTCTATTTAATGGATGTGTATGGCTATATGTTGAGCTTCTTTGTCTCTCATTCAGCACAATTACAGAGATAGTGACTTTTGGATATGCCAAAAGTCTATCTGACCTTGCTCAAGAGCTCAGACTGAACAGTATAACAGAAAGTAAGTCTCACAGGAATATTAAGTAGGTGTGCAAAGAAAGGTTATTAGATTTCCAATACTTTTACGTTAGTATTGGAAAAAAAATCTTTTATACACTGGAAGCATTTATACTTAATGTAAAATTGCCTATGTAATCCTATCACAATTGCTAGTAATTTTTCCTTCCAAATACTCTATACAGTCTCAAAAGAAATGCTATTTTTTTTTTTAATTGCTCGGTATAAATGAGGGCTACAGTGTTATTAATATTCTAGAAATATATTTAAAATCACAGAAGATTGAGTTCAAAATAAAAAGAAATAGAAGTTCTAATACCAAAAGGGCTATTTTGAAGAATCTGAGAATTTTGTACATGTATGTTAAAGCAACAGCCACTCTGGGAAAGAATGTGAATGAAATCTAGCAGATATAGAAGAAAAACAAGTGAGAAAGGAAAAATGGACTTGAGATATAGTAATAAATTATGCTGCACTACTATACTGTATTAATACATTTGTATAGTACTGTTCTATATATTACAAGTATATTACTAAACTGTCACAATTTGTTTAATTGTGAAGTTTTTTGCTTCAATAGAAAAATTATCTGACAAAAGGAGATGCAAGATAGTGTTATTTTGTTCTGCATATCACAGAATCACAGAATCGTAAGAGCTAGAAGGAACCTCTGAAGATCATCTAGATCAACCTCCCTGCTGAAACAGGTTCACTACAGTAGGTTTCACAGGAAAGCATCCAGGTGAGTTTTGAATATCTACAGAGGAGACTCCACAACCTCTCTGGGCATCCTGTTCCAGCACTCTGTCACCCTCACAGTAAAGAAGTTTTTTCTCATGTTTGTATGGAACTTCCTGTGTTGCAGTTTGTGCCCATCGACCTTTGTTCTTTCACTGGGCACTGTTGAAAAGAGCCTGGCCCCATCCACTTGACTCCCACCCATTAGATATGTATAAGCTTTGATAAGATCCCCCCTCAGTCTCCCCTTCTCCAGGCTGAACAGCCCCAGGTCTCTCAGCCTTTCCTCATAAGGGAGATGTGCCAGGTCCCTCTTCATCTTTGTGGTACTCCACTGGACTCTCTCTAGAAGATCCCTGTCTTTCTTGAACGGAGGAACCCAGAACTGGACAGAGTACTCCATATTATAAGGGAATGTGGAATGTGAAGGATACGAATACCTGGACTGTAGGACACCTGCCTTGTGAGGATATCGGGTTAAAGTAAAGGAAAAATAAATAAATAAATAAAATGCTTTAGCAAATGTGAAGTAAAATAGATGATAGGGAAGATCCCTCAAGTCAGTGATTGAAGGGCCCTTGAAGAAGCTACCCAAAAACAACCTCAAAGAGATTCAAACAGAACTTTCTTACAAATTTTAAAGGGAACAGCAAAACTAGCATGGGTTTCATATGAAAGAGACACAAAGATCCTTCTAAGGACACCTCTTCTTCCATTATTTATTTATTTTTTTAAACAAACTTAAATTTACCTCATTAAGATGCACTGATTTCTAGCCGGTATCACTTGACAAATTTCTTTGGTAAGGCACAGGCTCTACCTCACACAGCATGTATAACTGTAGAACATATAGAGCTCAGTGGTTGGAAACTAGCAACAACTTCATGGTTATCTTTGCCTAGAACACTATTATTTCCTTACAAACCATATCATATAAGGTTCTTGATAATTAGAGCAAATTTTTATTCACCTAGATTGGAGAATTGATAGAAAAGTTGTTCTTTCTCTTAAGAAAATTATCTACTTCAGGGAATGCCTTTAAATATATCGAAGTGGAGGGATCATTACCTTGTCTGTGGCTCATTTGCAATGTAATCTCGTTTTGGCTCCAATCACCACTGAGTGGTAATGGATATTGATCAGGTTTTTTAGCAGTGGAATAACAGCTTCAATTTAATGACTGTGTAATAACATTATAATGGCCAAGGCTGTGAGCAGAACATGTTCATTATTTCATAAGCCATACAAGACAGCATTAGAGCCTTTAATGTATTTAATGTATTTTCTGAATGGTTTAATTGTGCACAAGGTTGTACTTTTATACATGAAACAACAAGAGCACACAGAGGATTACAGAATTCCAAAATGTAAAGCATGTACAGCTTACGCATATCCAGGTGATCACATTTCCATTTTTATATCTAGTAACCTGCTCGCTTTTAAATAAACTTAGAACATTTCATTTCTCTTCGAAGATACTATAAAAGTAGTCCTAGCAGGACTTGTGTCCTTTCAGCTGACGTGAGTGCTTCCAGCCAAAAGGAAGCTAAAAATTTGATTAATAAAAATTGGAGAGTTATCTGAAATGTTTAGCATCAGTTTCTGAATTTAGCAGATCAGACAATATGACAAGAAGTATGTCTTCTATTTTCAGTACAGGAGTCCGCCAAGCTTCATTAATCACACTGAAAATATCTTTTCATGCCTTTGTTTTAATCCTTTATATTTCTAAAAAACATTTCATTAACGTTATCCTCTTTTTGTAATATTTTTACCTCTGAAAAATGTCATCATTTATAATAAGGCTTCAATTCGTCTTTTACCTTGATAACTAGTAAATTAGTATTTCATTGAAGTGGGAATATCTTTTTCTGTGCATAACTTTACACTTCAAAAAAAGTTTCCATCCAACATTAGAAAAGAAAAAAAAATTGTCTGACCATTTGAAATAGTCACAAATAAGACGTGAATTTATAGCCAGTATTCTAATTTCCATCATGAATATATTTCTAAATGAAACAAAACGTTAATTTTCAAAGTACAAATACAAATCTCATCTTTCCAAAATACCAATAAAATTCCTATGCAGTATTATTAGAAAGAAAATCTGTTTGAATCGATCTGTGGAAATTTTTTATGTCAATCTAATTTTATTTTTAGAACATTAACCTGAAAAAAGATGCTGAGAAAATTTAATAGTTAACTAATCAAGAATAGTTTCATCTTGACTTATTCAAATGTTGGAGGAAACATGCAGTTTTCTGAGAATCATGTTCTGATGTGTATTGTAGAATATCTGAAACTTGTGATATTTTTAATCAAGTTTGGTTTTTGAACATAGATTCTTTTGTAAAACTTTCCACTGTAACATGATTTGTGTCCTGGTTTCAGCTAAGAAAGCATTAATAGCGCATCAGTGGTTTTGGTGCTATTGAGTAACAGAAGTAAATCCAGAACCAAGCCAGGCCACTCAATGTGGAAGAGCATTTATGGCATGGCTGCAGGGGCAGGGTGGAGCTAGAACAGATGGGCTGAACTAGTCAAGGAGTTTTTCCATACCATGTGACATCATGTGGAAGGCTATAAAGCTGTGGGGAGTTGGCCTAGTAGCATCTGCTGCTTGGGAGCTGGCTAAGTTTAGGTTGGTGGATGGGGGAAGGGAGGAGAGAGGGAAGTGCGAGGTTGCATTGCTAGTGAGGCATCTGTCAGCAAGGAATTTTATGTCATTGCTGGACTTCAGTTGGCAGGTGGTGGGTAACTGTGTTGCACGTAAATATATTGTTATAATCACATTTTTATTTCCTTTTTTCCTTTTCTGCCTTAGAAAATAGTTTTTATCTCAATCCACAAGTTCTATTTTGTTTCCAGTTCTCTCCCTTTTCCCACCTGGGTGGCAGAAAGTAAGTGGCTGTGTGGTGCTGAGCTGCGTCTCAAGTTAAGCTGCAACAGTCCTTTATGATTGTGCTTGCTGATCTTAGTACATCTTCCTTTCCTCATTATTATTTTTAGAGAAATGTTAGGAGAATATAAAAATAATGTTTTTAGCCAAGAATAAACAGATCTCCTGCACCCGAAGAGAAAAACTCACAGTGAAATCTAGCTTATATAACACACCTACTTTTCTCTCAATCTAAATTCAAAACATTTAAGTAGAAGGGCAGTCAATGATGTCACTAACATGGAGACTGGAATCTAAAGAGGCACAGGAAAATCTCTATGAATGATAGGAAAAAGAAAAAAATCAAGATCAGTAAGATGAGTGGAAATGGAAAAAATGCATGAAAGCAAGATAAAACTCAGAGAACAGAAGACTTGCATTAGTATAAATTCTTTTTGGAAAAAAAGGGAAAAAGGAGAAAGAAGCACTGAAAATTTGAAATCGTGAGCATTATTTTAGTTGTATGAGATAAAAGAAGTGCAGTCATGTCAGAGAAGCATCTTATGTCCTGCTAGATTAATAAAATTCTCAGGGAATAGATTTGCATTAATATAAATTCGTCTGGAAAAGATGACAAAAAAATAAAAAAAGAAGCACAGAATATTGGAAATTGTGGGTTTTGTTTTAGTTTTCTTGGAGTAGAGATGGAAAAGTGCGGCCATGTCAGAAAAGCATCTTGTACTGACATAGATGTATAGAAAATGAAGCAAAACAACAGGATTAAATACATGTAGAGAGCAGAGCAGAGCTCTGAAGAATCTGAAAATTGGTGTATTCCTGCTCTCAAAATGAGGACAGAGAATCTTAGTATTGGTGTTTGTCTCATGTATGATTATCCTTGTCCTCAATGCATGCTTGAAAGAATAATTCTCAAAATTCTCTCAAACTAGGGGTCTTCTGTCCCTCCCATACCTGCCGGTGACAAATTGCATTGAGATGCACCCTTTGCTTTTACTTGAGAAATAATATAATTGCTTTTACTTTTATAATTAAATAATGAGAATCTGTATTGTTTTAGCAGAGTAATACAGCTGTTATGGCTTACAAACTAAAGGGTAGTGGCTGTTAACAGTCTGGAACAGATACCCTCTGAAACAGTGTTCATTAATTTTAGAGGTTTCTGGGCTTGAACATATCTATCCAGCAGCTTTACTGGAGGCACATTTCCATTTTAATACAGATTTGTGAATTTATGGCCAGAGTTCATAATTTTAAAAAATGGTCAAATTATTTTCAATTTAGAATAAATAATAACATAATTTTCTAGGAGAAAATCTACTGTCAATTTTATATTGTTTCACAACTTTTACCACCTAAAACATTCTGCTTGTCAAACACTTGTGGAACACACCAGAAGAGAAAGCAAGAGTATTTTTGAAGCATTTTGAGGATGAGGAGTCTTTTCCTGTTTTTTATTTTTTTTCTCATCAGATCCACATAGTACTTTTTACCCAGTGCTGTAAAATAGCTGTTTATTACTCAGTCAAAGCCTACCACTCCATTTGGAAGTGGAGCACAGAAAAACTATCAATCATGTTAGACATTACTATGCTATGTATGCCATCTCCAACAAAATTGGTTTGACATGCACAATTGTCTGTCTAGATGCCTCCAGTGCACTGGAATTTTTTATCAGAACAAATTAGGCTACTTTCTGATTGTCTTCCTATTAGTACACTGTGCGTGGCTTAAATCTTTCCCAGATACTTTGAATTTCCAGAGGATTTCATGTCTAATGGAGCATTTAGCTGCAACTTTCTTGCATGCCTTTATTTTCCTTTCATCTTACTCCTGGCTCCCCCTGGGGCTCACAGTCTCTTTGAGCACAAGCTGTATGAAAGTGATACAGTTTATTTAGGCACACCAGGCTAACTCAAGATGTGTCTGCTTCTTACTTACTCCAAAATGCCTTTAAGGAGCTAAAGCACTAATATTGCTAATAGAGATATTACAACTACATATAAACTGGACTTTTCTGCTTATGTAATTGAAATCAATGCTTCTATATGTGAAAAAAAATTCTGTAGATTAAAACGTCTTTAAATGTAAAGATGTACAGTTTAAAAACTGAGTTTCTATGTACCTTTTGCATTTAAAAGTGATTTTGCACTAGCCATTCCAGCAAAATAAAATTAATTTTCCTTATTAGTACCTTGCTAATATTTGTCTGACATGACTGAAAGTGTAGACTGTCTGGTATTTAGTAATTCCTGTTTCAGCCATCAATGCAGCTGTAGTAGCAGCTCATTTAAGCAACCTGTGCCATCTTCCTTAAATGTATTCAGCATCCCTGTTATAATTTATTTGTAAATTAACTCTGGGAACCTCACTTTCACATACTGATCAGTTCATGCTTTAATTTCACACATTGATGAGCACTGCGTGAATAAATGTGAGAGGATTCTAAAAATAGGTAGGGAGGCTTTAGGGGCACAGGCAAGCCTCTTACTGTCTCTAAGTAAGCACCGAATTTACCACAGCTGAGAATCTGCTGTCTGCCAAAAGAAACCAATCACTCACATGCAACTAGCAGAATTTCAGTATTTCTACTATAACTTTTGTTTAATAATGAGTTATGAAGTATTAAGAACAATCAAATCACTGGTGTTTCGTTAAATAAAGTTGCTTTTGGACAGAGACATTGAGTACTTTCTCACCTCTGATACTATTAATATGATATATATGGTCTTCTCATTGTTTGATGATGTTTGATTGTGCTTCTATTGTTTAGTAACTTAAGCTATGCAACTCTGTAGGAACGGGATGTGAGTGCTATTAAGCTAGTTAAAAGCCAAGAATCAGCACTGTGGCTGAGCGATGGCATTTTATATTTGTTATATTAAGATATAACAAACATGTTATTACTGTAAATTAAAAAGAAGGCTACAGCTTTTGCCTTCCTGATAAGCTGAGCTGATCACTTGTTTTGTGGACAGCAGAATCATCTGAACTTGAAATAATCAATTAGTGCTGAGCTACGTGAGCAGCCAAGACGCTTCATGGCACAGTAGCAGGTTATCTTCCAAACAACAACGAAGAAGTACAGACAAGAGATAATGCCTACAGGAAAAAATATAAGTAGAAAATAAACTGATGATCTCAGTAACTTGATTTGTTTTGAGGACAATATTTAAATACAGCCTTTGCAGGTATAGCTTTCATTTTTACTTTAATATTTCATATTACATTTTATTGGATAGAGTTCACGAATTCTATATAACATATGGAATAACATATGAAAAAAATTGAATGTGGGGGGTTAAATCTGTCACGAGGGAAGTGAAAACCTTATATTTACCATCATGAACCTCCTCCTCATCATAGAATTTAGAATATTTTATTTTGACTTCTCGTAGGAATGACTAGACAAAATGTATTCAGAATGATGCCTTTTTCCTTCTTTTAGTCTAACCTGCATTCTCCCACCATTTCAATTACTGGTTTTGCTTTCTGAAAAATAAGTACTCACCATCACTCACTCATCTTGCTCAACAATTATGGTCTCAGGAATGCAGTTCTGAAAAGCTGTCTTAAAATTTACTCTCAGCATTTGAATTGAGCAGATACACATGAATCTAGAAATAAATTAATTTCATTCTCTGTATTTATTATACAGCATAATGGAACCAACATTGAATAAAAGAGTAACTTCATGCAGAGATTTCCACTGGAACATGTTTCCAAGTCTGGGATGCATTGTGAGCCTCAGAGAAGCAAGCTATCTGTGTTTGTTTTTGCTTCATACACTTCAACTTGATCTCTGCTAAACTTGATGGAAAATATTTTGTATTGTATGGGGGCCTTAAGATTTTTTTTTTGTCACTTTGGCAGTTTTGAGAGGGAATTTTGCTTGCATATTTAAATGTGAAGGTCTCAGTCACTTTTTCTCAAAAAAAAATTGCCTGTTGCCTAGTCGTGTTTTCTTTGCAGTTTTCTCCATAAAACAGGTATCTTTTTTTTAAATTTGCTTCCTGACACATTTTTCATCCTTCTTCAAACTTCTGTAACTCATTTTTTCCTCTCCTTAAAACAATAACAAAAATGAGTTGTCTTAAAAATCAGTAGTTGACAAGCAACTGCTGATTGTATCTGTTACTATAGTTACTGTATTTTCAGATATTTATCCAACTTATCATCTGTAGTAAATGTTTTGGTCTTCTAGGAGTAACAGAGTTCTGATCTTACTGCTTCTACTGTAGTAAATCAAACTATAATTTCCAAGCTGGTAGAAAATTACACAGCAATGTTTTGTATACAAAACTTCCTTATGCTGGTGAACATTTACTTACACAGATGATCTCATTTAGATGATTCATATATAAACTAACACTGCAATCCTATCTTAAGTAAAGCATTAGACATCATTGACCATATCCCCATTAAGTACCAAGTATAATCTAATGACTCTTCTCTCTTCTCAGTTCCAGACAGTTTGAAAGAGTATCACGTGTATATTGATCCTAAGTACTGAGAAGCAATTAGGATAATATTTGTGAGGTAAGCTAACGTGTAAAAGTGTTCCTCTTCACTCTCACATTCAGCAAAATGTTCTTTAGATTCTCTTTTTGTATCCCTTTGTAATTGTCTTGGAATAAGGTATACCTGAAGAAATAACTGTGAGCTCAGGATCTGTCTGAAACTCTTCACTGAAATCAGTTGTTACACTTCTGAGGATGTTCAGAAGTCAGCATTTGTTTTATGTTCTCTGTTGCTTATAACCATAATAAAAATAGAAGAAAACCATCATAGATGACCAAAAAATTTCAAGTAGCAGCAAATGAGTGCAGATGTGAGCTGTAGAGCTTCTGGAACCTCACAGTGCTGCAGCAGTTACCAATAAAGAAACACGTTCTAAATACGCCACTATATTCCATGATTTTATACCCTGAGAGCCACAAAGCACCAACTTTTTGTTGAAAACAAAGTCTAATTTGTATGTCCAAGCTTTTGGTGTTTTCTTGTTATCATGTCACACACTAATTGGCTAAGTTGCTGAGAATCAACTGAGTATGCTTTTGTTTCTGGTATGCAAATGGCATAAGGCCTAGAAAAGTGGAAAGTTCTTGTAACCATACTGTAAACTCCTTTCCTCTTCCTGAGAGTAGAAGAACAATTTAGATTTCAATAAGCTTGCATATGCAATCTCTGCTCTTAGAAAATTAATTCACAACAATACTGGAAGCAATCAAGGGCCAAGGCGCAACAAAATGCTGTGAAAATTCATGATTTTTTTAAAATCCATTTAGGAATTTTATGGAACATTTACAGCTGTTTTTGACATTTAAGGATGATCACAGAGGGACTGAATCCTTTAAGTTGCTTTCAAACACTGAAAGATGCTATTGAAGGCTGATTAAAGCAGTCACCAAAATTGTTTGATTTTTTTCTGTTCCTGATAAAAGATTTTGAAGATTGTACCAGGTGAATAGAAAATTAAGAAGAGCAGATAAACTCAGAAACGAAATATGTGAAGCTTTGAAATAGTCATATAGGTAAATGGAAATATTGCAATAAATTTGTGTACTGCCTGAATCCAACGGGATTATATGACTTCAAGTGTATATGGGACTTGCAACATGAAATATCATTTTCTAATATTATTTTTAAAGCTGTTTTGAGGGAGAATTGGGCATTGTGAAGAGCTTATTAAATGGTTAAATGAGAGGTAGAGCAGGAAAAATAGTGCATCTCATTTTAGCAAAATCTCCAAAATGACTTTTTTTTTTTTGGCAAAGAATAGCAGTCATGTATAAGCAATGAGATTGCATGACACCCTCACAGCCTCCAATTACTATTTTTTTTTTTTTAACAACATATTATAGATCTATATTACTCCTGGTATTGGCTCTGAAAGTGCCTCTGATTGTTTGACAGCTGTGATGTGGATCTAATCTGAGATTTAAAACATCAGCAAATTTAACTGTGGAGTCTCCATGAGCATCTCTAATGAAAGCAAAGCAAGAGTCCAAAAATACTGGACATAGTAGTTCAATTGGTAATAAGGGAATAATAGTCTAAGTAAAGTACAGATTGCATCCTGTGCAGGGTGCTGCCTTGTGCGCATGTATATTACATAAAAAGAGATGCAAATGCAAAAATGTGGCAAATTTTAAAACTGTGAAGTCTCAAGCCACAATGAAATGTTTTAATGAGGAAAAGTTCAATTTTTCAGTAACTAATCCAAAACTGAAACATGTTGAAGTAGTCTCTTCAAACTGGTGTCACATGCCAAATGAAGGCATTGTTATAATTTTTGCTCAGGATTTATAATCTCATTCTGCCATTTTGATGGGCTCTTCAGCCTGGCTCTCACTCACATAATTCATTTCTTTATCGCCTCTTAATGAAGATGTGGCACATGTTGCATGATTTATGAGCTAGAATTCAATTAAATAGTATAAATCACAGCAAAAAAAAAAGTACAATGTGAGTTGATTTTTCTTTGTCTTTCAGAAAAAATGTTTTGCTTTCTCATTCAAAACTTCAAAGGTTTTATTTCTGACACTTGGTTTTCTAATAGAATATCAACATTTCTGTTAAAAGCAGTTATTTTTGACAAAAAAAAAGACAAAAACCAAAAAACAGTTTTGCATTGACTAATACTGATTAAATAGTTTAACAGGAGTGAAATGTTAGACCCAACTTGACTATCAAGTATTGTACTTACTTCCTTAGTTTATGTGACCAAAGGGAAATCATCGCATTTTCTTCTGTATCAGAAAATCTGTTTTTTTGTTGTTGTTTGTTTTGTTCTGTTTTATTTTTTCCTTTGAGTGAAACAATGCTCTCAGAGAAGTCTGTGAAATCTATTTTCCATGCAGAACATGGATGAAAAGTGACTTGGAATATCTATTGAGATAGTTCTCCACTTCATAATACAGAGTGAAGTTCAATTTATTAATATTAATAAACTTTTAAACTACTGGTTTCATACATTCTTATTCATGATCTCCAAAATGTACTTAAAAAAAATCTAAGATATTTTTCAGTGACAGATCTCATCTCCTTGTGGTTGGGTATCTATATTCCCTTCCATTCTTGCGCTTACAGTGCTCAGCAGCCCCCTTTCTCTGACCTAGTGCTGTAAAACTGACAGAGCCACAATCACTTATCTTCCACTTTCTCATGTGAACAAAGTGAGTGGAATGCTGAATGGTGCCTGTAATTGCAGCACTTATTCAAATCCTTTGGTAGCTGTGGGGGAGGAAAAAAAAAAAGCAACACAGTGAAGCCTCCTTGATACCAAAGAAAGTATTTCAGCATGCCTGTTTGGTACTCTCCTTATCCCAAGTGAAGTCAAAGTGGATCAATATTTTGTTTGAGAACAAAAGAAGTGCTAATAAATGCTTATCTCAGACACCAGTTGATCATCTTGGAAAAGAACTGAAAACCAAAATGTTAAAACTTTGTTCTCGTGAGGTACATATGTATGTATCGAAAACAAACACTTCTATCAGACAAATTGGATGCATTTTCATTCACCGACGTTTATTTTTCTCTAATGCAAAATTTGAGTTAGAGTGGTCTAATTACTGTGTTTCTCTGCCTTTTAGAAACTTTTTAGGCACTGAATATTTTGGTTACTTTACAAAAAGACAAGTAAATGTTACAACAAACCAAGAAAAAATATAGTTGTCATGCATAGAAGAGCATGACAGGGGTTCCCACAGTAGCTGTTACATACAGGCATTCTTTTTATGGCCTTAATTATATCACCGCTGGAAAATCAGTTGCTGTGTATCTAAATTCATTTGCACACATTATGTTTTTCACCCTTGAGGAGTAATATGGTATATAACTACATCTGAAAACTAAAACAGTGAAACTTATGTCATGCCAGTGTTTATTTTGTAGTAAAATTGACTTTCAACAAGCAATCCAATATCTAGTTAAAGGCTGTGATCAGGATGGGTTATAATGCCACTAAATGGCACATTTGTTAACAGCCGCAAATATTTTCTTTCCTGCTACTTAAGGGTGTTGAAAAGCTTGTTAATGGGAGTGGAAATGAGATACAAATGCATGTATGCATATCATAATGAAGTAGTTCAGCAATTGCCATTCCTATATAAACTGAAAGAAAAATGTCAGCAAAGTGAAAATGCCAGAGATAACAGAACCCCCTCAACCCTGGTGGACATCAGTCTGTAGAAAAATTTCCTGAAGACATTGGTGGAAGTTAGATTTTTGAAGCACTTAAAATGTTGATGAAATAGTGAAGAATATAAGAAACAGTGCACAGAGATTATAACTTCAGGTCTGAAACCATGAAAACCTTCCTCAGATGCTGTTGATCTTCCTCATGTTGAGCCTGGTGACATAGAGAGAACTCTGTAGGAATTAAACCAAAGTTGAACTTATCCATCCCCTCTTCACTGTCATGGCAAGAGAGGAGTTGATATAGAGCTTCCTCATATGTCTTGCTCTTTGCTTTTGGTTTTCCTGATGCTAGTCCGTTGCTCTTCCTCAGCTGCAGCATAGGGGAGGCCACTACTTCTTATGGGAAGGATTTGCTCCCAGTGATCACTGCTAGATTTGAAGGTGCTTTATTACAATAATACCTCTTGGAATCAATGTCACAGAAATCAATAAAACAAACTTCAGACTCATTCAAATACTACTGCATTTGAATGAGTATAGTATTCCCTCTAGTATAACAGGAACAATAGCTTGTGGTTTTTTGTTTTTTTTTTTTTAAATTTCTGCTTTAAGCTATAGCATTCTTCAAGAGAAGTGGAAAAAAGTTTCTTGAAAGGAAAAAACTAGTGTGTTTCAGTGAGAGCAGTCTCTTCTCTGTCAAAGGCCAGAGCTGTTGTGGCCATGCAGTAGTATGGGAAGATCAACTTGCATTTTATTGCTGATCACCCTGATTAATGCTAGCAGATGTTGTTAGCTTTCACTGCAGGTTTTGATAGTTGTGCACCACTGTGGAGTGAATGAAACTCATCTTTTTCCTTTTATTATAGAATATATTCCAAGATAAATAAGAGAAAAAACAGTATCTTAGAAGACAGAGTTAGATTTTATTTCTATCTGTGAAATCAATGCAGAAAAGCAGAAATGAAAAGATCAAACTCTCATTGCAGAGTGCAATATTTTTCCTACTTCTTCATTCTTTGACCACTACGTAGTTATTGTTTATGAACTTTAACTGTGAGATAAAATTGTTGCTGTGGATGGAAACTTATATTTTTGTCATGATCTATTGCTAATTTATCAATAGACCAAATGAGATATGGCTAAGATGTCACTAGTTTGAACAAATATTTAAAACACCAGTGCCAGGGTAATGAAATTTAAATTTGCATACGTGAAAGTACAGCCTCTGTCTGATATCCAAGTAGTCACAAACAGCTGGCCATCAAAACCTCAGCAGTCTTTAATATGCAATACATATGAAATTAAAATTAATTTACCTCTGCAATAATGTAAATTAAAGCTTTAAATCATATTTTAAAGCTTTAGAGTCTATAATCTACATATTCCAAAGTATAACAGAATTTGCTATGAGAAAATAAAATGAGATGTGTAGGAAGTCATTGCTGTTTCTCAGGCAAAATATTCTGGGACTATTTAATCTTTACAACAAAATTACTTGTATTTCATCTATTAATTTATTTTTGTTATTTGTGAAAGGGCTTCAAACCCTTTCCATAGTCTAAACTACTCTGCATTGGCAGCCATATACACGTTAGTACTGAGTGCAGTCCCAAGAAGGGATGATTTTGGGTGGTCCTTTTCAGCTTCTCTTATTTAGTCCTTTTTCCTGCAAGGAGCAGTTGGATTGCACAAACTTTTCAAGCATGGTGGAGCAAAAGGAGATTTGGGTGAATGTTATGGGGCAGGTATGGAGAATGCAGTGAGAGCAGAAGTACAGATAATTCCAAATAAGCCTTTTTACAAAGGGAAACTTCTCCTTCCCTCCTCTCTCTCTGTCTTAGTTTCTAACTGAAATTTTCTCTCTTAGTGTCTGCTACAAAGCTATGTTTTGGTTCTAGAAGAAAAACAAGGCTGGTGACACCTGGCAGCGCTGAACAGAACCAAGGACATTTGTATATCTCTGCCAGGAGAGTGAAGAGGCTAGGGGGGCCACAGGGAGCTGGGAGGGGACAAGAACGGGGCAGCTGACCCAAACTGACCATGGGAATATTCCATACCATATGACATCATGTAATATAAGGAAGGGAAGTGAGCTGGGAGGGCCTGTTTTACTTGAGGATTGGCTGAGCGTCGGTCACAGTCAGTGAGCGATTGCTTTGTACAATCACTTGTTTTGTATATAATTATCATTACTGTTATTTTATTCTATTTTCCTTTTCTGTTAGTAAATAGTTTTATCTCAACCCACGAGTTCTACCTTATTTCTCAGTTCTCTCCCCCATCCCAGCTGGGAGGAGGGGGGAGGGTAAGTGAAAGCCTGTGTGGTATTCCAGGCCTGTCGGCTCAAACCACAACACCTCCCTCCTCTATCAATGAGGCTTGCCTAAGTTTTCTTCATTATCCTTCTCCTACACTAAATATTGAATGTTTTGTCTCAAGTATCAGATACTAAACCATCTCTCTTTCATCTATTTCTGCCATGTTTTCTTTCTCACTATAACATTTTGCCTTATCTTCTTACCTTCTACTACTTATCTAATAGTTAAGCAGGGGGAAGTAGGACAAAGAGGAACTTTTATATATTGACAGTGAGCTATGATAATCCTAGGTATAGCTGTAGCAAAAATGCAAATGCCCCCAAAACCCACACTATCAGCAATTACGGTAGAAAAGTGTTAGTCTCTCCTTGTAAAGGTGCAGAAACTTCTTCATAGAGATTATTCCAAAAAAAAAAAAGCAAAACATTCTTGATGGTTCTGTCTTCTCAGAGCATTAATTTGAGCAGTGGTTTATTTATGCTTGAATGGTTGCCTACAAATAAGAAATGCAAATGTTTACATTTGTGTTAATATGATAAGATAGGGAAGTCACTGTCTTATCTTGATGTGTACAATCACATGGAGAGGACAGAGACTAGACAGGGGTTTCACAGGCAGAGTGAGACACTGGGTCAGCATGTAGCAAATGTGTAAAGAGGCCATGAAGAATTTGAAAGTTGAGAAGGTAGTTTTCATTCATGGTAAGATAATTACATGTTCTTGCAGATTACTTGGTAAAATGCTCAGTAGGGCCAAGAATAATTACTGTGTAACTGACACTGGCTTTATTTGCTTTGTAACATCTATAGTAATCGTCATATAATTAGACTGCCACTACCTGATATTAACTATGCAATCAAATGACAAAAGCTCCCATAAAATGTGGTTTAGAGAAGGAGGACTATGGTAACAGGGATTTATAACTTTAACTGTTACTAAAGTAACAATTCAATATTTTTCATAATGGTGTTTGTGCAAGTCATAAGCCAAAATAAAAATATCTGTTTTAAGGAGCTCAAGTTTTAGATTCAGGATATTTAATCTGTTTTTATTTTTGGCCATGCTCTGTCAAGCTTGGACAAGCTCCCACTTCTACCTTGAAATAATTTCACTGCAGTAAAGTACAGGAGACAGGAATATTGTCCCCTCAGAGTCTCTCCATTGCCAGGAAGACAGAGGGATAGACATCTTTAAATGAAGATTGAGAAGTCTGATGAACCAAGATGTTTTTTAAAGGTGTTTATTTTCTCCATCGACTAATAAGACTGGGGTGGTTGTAATCCTAACATAAACACTTCTGTTAATTGTATGAAATTGGATAAATTGCATTCAGTCCTGAAATAAAAAGCCAAATAGATGAGAAGTAAATTCACCAGAAGCCTGCCTATAAAGATCAGAAGATCTTCTGTGTACATCACATCTTTGTAAAACTATTCGCATCCCACCTCCACTCGGACTCAATATAAACATTATTTTCATTGCCTTCATGTATTTCACATTTGACTATACAAACTCTAAAATAGTTAACTGAAAGCTTATATCTGATACCTGACAACAGGGAAAATGTAACATGTTTAGCTTATAGAAAAATATTTACTAACCATATATCTTTTAATAAATTTGAACTTGGATCATTACTTCTGATTATATGAAAAATATATCAACATGTAAGGTGGATAACAATAGAGATTATAATACACTTTAAACAAGTGAAGTACATCAGTCTTATTGGGGATGAAACTATATCTTGCAGACTAGTTGCCAATGAGCAAAAAATTCAAGTGACTTTGAAATAAATCAAGAGAAAATCCATGACTGAACTGGGTGCTTAGATCCTTCTTTCAATAAATATTTAATGAATAGCTGAGAACTAAACAAAAAAAAAAAAGACAAATGTTTACACTTTCCAAAATGTATAGAAAAATGTGTCCACTGGGGATATATACCTCAGTTTCATGGAGCTTTGAATGAATTTACAGATGTATTTGCATGAATATCACATACAAAATTTCTGTTCCCTTGCTCTGGGACACTTCTCTGGGAAATAACAGACCTTGAGCTTACAAGCAGGAGGGTTACCAACTTTTTACATGGTCTGATAGTGGCAGGACAAGAGGGAATAGCTTTAAACTGAAAAAGGGTTAAGTTAGATGTTAGGAAGAAATTTTTTTACTCAGAGAGTGGTGAGGCACTGGCACGGGCTGCTCAGAGGAACTATGGGTGCCCCATCCCGGGAAGTGCTCAAAGCCAGGTTGGATGGGGCTCTGGGCAGCCTGATCTGGTAGGTGGCAGCCCTGCCCACGGCAGAGGGGTTGGAACTTGATGATCTTTGAGATCCCCTCCAACCTAAGCCATTCTATGACAGGCCTCATATCTTATTTCTCCTATTCTAAAACACTTCTGGTGTGGGAATACAATCTGAAAAGAAGAAATTCTCAATAGAAGAGGGAAGAATGAAAAAACAATGTAACTGATCTCTCAGAAAACATATGTAAAATGGTGATATACTGATGTTCTAAATTATGCATCTTTGTTTCCATTCCAAATGGGTAACACAGATGTATTGAAGGTGATAAATGACACAACTGACAAAGCATCAAATTCCAGCTTCATTGTTGTTTTTTTTTTGTATAATAATAAACTCCTTCTGTCTACTCCTTTTTTTTATTTCATACATTGAATATAGTTTTTTTTATTATCAGACCTTCATGACCTTTTGCTAAGAAAAGGTCTCATTGCAAGGATATTTTTATTTTAATTAATTTTTATAGTTTAGCCTATTTGCTTGATTCAGGAAATTACAGATGGTAATTTGCTGCACCTGCACAGAGAGTATCTATTCTAATTTCACTGATCTTTTGCAAGCAGCACTGTCTTTTACAGGTAAAGAATTTCATTTCAAAAGATGATGTTTTTACAGCTTTACCAATATTTTTAGCATGGTACAGTCAGTGTCAGTCTGCCTTTGTGTGGGTCAGAGACTCCTGACCTCACTGTCTGTCCTTCCTTTGGGCTGAGGTGCTGTAAAGGAGAGGCACAAGGAGACTATTTCCGGACCAGTTTCAGAGCTGCCTTGTATCACACTTCTAACATACATTCCCAGAAGATCACTGGAAAACAGAAGTTTAGCTTCTTGTAGCATGTTCTTCTTGTCCAATATACACCTTGTTCTGAGAACATACTTACTACATTCGTCGTTCCATTTCTCCAGTCACCTTATGTTGTAAGGGGATATATAGCCAGCTGATTAGGAAGTGAGCAAGCCATCGTTGCCAGCTCTGCAAAGACCGTAACTGAATCCTTCACTGATTCTCCCTCCTACAGCAGGATGCAGAGCCACATTAGGGGAATTTAAGTGTGAATTGCTTAGAGAATTCATATGTCAGCACAATGGTGATACCTTTTCAGACAAACGCTCTCTAAGGTTGCTAGTTAGCAAAGCTTGAACAGGGCTTTTCAAAGAATAGGACCACAACTCTTCAGTTGAAAGAGTAGAGCAGGATAGAGCCAGTTCTGAAACCAGAGGTGATATAGTCAAGATAATGTTTAATGCTCAGCTCCAGTAGCAGCACCCCTCTGGGAGCAGAGTTAGAGTACATGGAAACCTTTTTGCCTGTGAGTTTTATCTCAGTGTGTTATCTCCTGGCAAAGTCAGGTGTGCTTCATGGAAAATTACAAAAGCAATTCAGGAACTCTTTCCTCTGGGCTGCTAGCTGCAAACAAAGGTATGTTTTGAATTATTCATGGAATTTTGAACAATGGTTTCATAACCAGCAATCAAACTCAGAATTCATATGTGCAAGACAAAAGTTTTAGCTTTAACTTTAGCTTTGCCAGGCACAGCTGTATGTATAGCACAATGGGGACCTGGTAGTTTGACTGACACCCTTCCATAATTAAATATTAAATCCTAAAAGGGATTAGTGATTACTAGTAAGGAACATTCTGACTTCCCTTTCACTATCTAAAATCGTGCCTTTGGTGTTACCACTGGCAGGATTACTCAGCTCTGCTCTTATTAACGTGCTTTATCACTAAGCCTAGAGAAGTTTTTTTTCTTAGACAATTTAACTTCTTACTTTGCACTGAAGGAGAAATTATTAAAAAAAAATTAAACATCATTTTGCAGTAATAAGAGAGATGTCAGTAGAACACCATGCCACAAGATAGCAGTTTGAATGATTTATCTTAAACACAGCCATTGCAGAAATCCATCTACAGTATACAGGGAATGTGGATACAAGACAAAAATCTGCCTCTTTATCCCACTGGAGCGAAGAAGAAAATATAAATCAACTTGCAGAGGCAACTGCATATTTCCAAAACAACTTAGAAAAATGCATTACTTGTTCAGCTATCAAAAAAATGTGTAGCAATACGTATGTGGTACCATTTTGATTTGTTTGCCATATCTTGACCTGTGGTTCAAGTACAACATCTGCATAATCCCACATCCCAGTTAGAGTGAACCATTGAATATCTACTTGGATATCCTACTGGAAGTTGGAAGAGACCCACAAGGATCATCAAGTCCAACTCCTGGCTCCAGAGTTTCATACTAGCTACCGATAAACACTTCATTCACGCAAGACCATTTCTTGGTTTTTAAAGGACATGTTCATTGACCACAAGCATTCTAGGTATCAATTAGCACTAGTATGTGCCTTTACACTTTTCTGCTAGCATCAGTTGGATGAAAAAAGATAGATACTACACTGTTCTCAAAGTAAATACAGTTAAGAGCGTATTATATTTAAAGAATTTGATGCAGTCATAAGGATCTTTATAAGAAAGATGTAATGATGAATAAAGGGTTTTATAGAGGCCTCTTCATTACAGAAATGGAATTGTCAAAATCACACATCTGTCACAAAGAACAGAACAATCAAAAAACCCTCCATACCTTTTCTTACTGCTCAAAGTTTAGTATGTTCATAAAGTTTCATATGACTTAACACAAGAGCTACTTTTGCTAATTTTAATTCATCAGTGAAAAAGAATAATTGAAAACAGCCTTTCTTAAACTGATAATGGCATTCTTTTCCAGGAAAAAAAAAAGGAGGGGGGGGGGGAGCAAAACTGACAAGTGACAAAACAGAGTTGTTTTTCCATGTCCATCATTCTCCTAATATAATTTTTCACCCCTCCTCCCCAAAAAATTAAAAATGTTAGTGTTCGGTAATTTTAAACCTCTCTAAGTGACTCTTTTCTTAGTAGCAATAGTATGAGTCAAGGTGGGGGGAGCTTCCACATCCTGTGGACAAAAATCCTTGAAGACTGCAAGATTGCCTTCTAAACAAGCCATGTCATTTCAGAAGACAATGCAATTTATGTTTCTGAATTTATTTGCACAACATCACTAAGAGAAAAAAAAATAGTAGTAATAAAAGGCACTCTCAATAGTATGGAATGATTTCTTGTTATTCTTCTGGAATAAATTCTATCATAAGAAGCTACTGTGAAGTGATTTCTCTCTAAGTGTACTTTTGAATAACTTTTTCACGCTGCCTGTGACTGGAAGGAAGACTTTCAGATACAATGCTGAGGTGTATGAATAAAATCACGGTGTCATTGGAGTCCATCGAAACTTACTGTTGACTTCAATAAGGTATAAACTTGTCTATGTGCTAGATAAAAATAAACCCAGATGACTGGTTTCTCTTTGGATGTCCTCAGATGAGTTGAAGTGCGTGATGAACATATTTTTATAGACTTTGATGCTTTCTTTGGATATGTCCTTGCTTCTTGGAAGAAGTCCAGGAGGTTCTTTCAGGTTCAAGTAACTTGTAAGAAACTATAGCTGCTGCCTATACTGAGGGAAGTAGAAAAAAATCAAAGTTGTTTGTGAGAAGAAGATCCTCAAAAAATAAGCTGGTATATGGCAACGTATGAGGTGAAGGAGTAGCTCAGTATACCCTAAGATAATTTCGAAGTATAACATCTACAATTTGTCTCAGGGATTTTGCATTGAGAAAGAATGTATTTGCCTATTTATTTGGCTTAATGTGTTAGAATCAGAACTCTGTTTTTATGTGTTGCTTCCATCCTCTTTAGGAGTATGACAGAACTGTTTATTTTCATACAAATAATACTCACTGAAACCAGGACCAGTAAATAGACTAGACTTTACTTCTGGCATTCTTAAATTTTTAACATTATTTTGAAATTTCAGATTTTTTTCCAGAATCATTCAGAACACATTTGCATACACATGTATGGACATATATACACACATATTCATACCCTGAATTTGTGGCAGAAATATAGACACACATATTCACATGAACAATGACTCTCCCATGTGGCTTCTGCAGAATATTGTTTCACTGAGAATGCACTAATACAGGGCTGTTGCCATGTTCCCAGAATGTTGAGTAGCTTCATCAAGGAAGCTTCCTTTAATAATTAAGGGTTAATCTCTATCAGGAGTTGAATTCTACCCAAGAAAGTCCTATTATTTAACTGGATTCTCAAATATATCTTTTTGTAAATATTTAATGAAAATCTGACAAACAGAAATAGAACAACTTTTGATTCTTTCCCTTCCACCCTGCTCCTCAATTAATAGCACAGGATCCTACTTTAGCAATCTACACCTTGGGTTACTTTATGTATTTGGGTGATTCTATACTGCTGTAGATGAATTTTTCAAATGTAATCACGCAATCTGCCTCCCTATGTGACCAGATGAGCTTTTGGAACGCACAAGGAAAGCCAGCTCATGTTTTTAGCATTTTCAACTGCTTTATGAGGATGAGGATTGTTACAAAGAAGAAATAAGCACTCAATCAATGAAAGGATGCAAGATAGCAGATTAGTTGTCATAAATAAGGACAGAGGAAATGCTTAGGGTGCGTTTATGTTACTGATAGGTTATGTAGAGGGAGATACCTGCTACCTTTGTTCCTAGGGCAGTCTGCATGGTGCTGTGGTGATGCTTTGTGGCTTTGACCTTGGTGCCAGGGTGATACTGAGTCAAGAACACCAGCAATGTGCTAAATTGTGCAGCAGAAGACAGCGCTGATGTAAGGCAAATTTACAAGGGAAAAGAATTCCTTCAACGTATGCAAATGTTATTGTAAATGCATTCTTAGTGTATCCCTCATTCAGCAATACAAGTAGGACTGACTACGAATGGGAAAACTACCCACAAAATCTCACTATCTTACTTTTCCCTAGAAGAGATTAAAAAAATTGCCCATGAAGTCATTTATCCTGGCCATCATACTGTGATGGTGCAGGGCTTCCATGACGGTTAGGTAGTACCTTTATACTTCATTCATTAATGTCAACATAAGTGACACTTGTAAACAGAGATTAGCGTTTGACAAAGCAACAAAATTCCTGTTTTCTGCCAGTGTCAAGTATATTCCACACAACCGGTTAAACAGACAACAGGTTCTGACTTTTCTACTTCCAGCCACAGACTGCTTAATGTAGTGTAAGTGACAAAATTTGCATATAGAATGAGATGCATCTCCCTTAGCTTTGCCTACAAAAAAGACTGTCTAATCTAAGCTAGCTATCAATTGTCTAACAACTAGGTTCCCTCAGTCAATGGAAACAGATCTAACATATCTATCTTCATAACCTGAACCATTCCTTGACACAAGTTCATCTCCTTCCACTGTCTTTCAAGATAGATAATTATCATAGCTAGATCATTAAATTTCAAAATGAGATGCAATGAATCCCACTCTCTTTATATAAAAGCAGATTAATAGGAAGTCACTCCAAGATACAAATCTGAATTTAGTAATGATTGTAAACATTCACCATAAAGAGTTCTGCAGAAATATCATTGCTTTGATAAAAAGATGACTTTGCAGTAGTTTTTGCTGAAGTTCGAAAGTATTGACAAGTCTTCAAGACAGAAAAAGTTGAGTCAAGGGTATAAAAAATAAAATATCGAGTCAGGGTGGATTAGTAAATGGTGACGTTATTCCTTGCTGATGAATATTTGATGATCCTTGTGGTTCCCTTCCAGCTCAGGATATTCTATGATTTGTGCCACTCAGAGCAGAGAGCAGGTGAAAGAAGCATTGAACCAAGAAGGTTGTGAGTTTTTTTTGTATATATGTAAGTAAAAGGATGCATCAGCTACAACAAATGCATTGCACAGTATGTAAATAAAATATTTTTGCTTTTTAAGTCCATATTAAAATTATTAATTAATTAATTAATTATAATCTTATTTTTGTATTAGATTCTAATATATACATGATATAGATTCTAATAATTTTTATTTCTTTATCTTTGTTTATGGTCTGCTTAGAAACAGTTATATCCTTCTTAAGTTCAAAGCTTCTTCACTACTTTTGAAGTCATGACAGCACTGTTCCTAGGGAGGGCTGTGATCTAAGCTGCTGTCCTCCAGGAATGAAAGTAAATTAATGAAAAAAAGTCAGAGATATGAAATGGTGCTTTCAGCAATAGTGTTTTTCAGCAATAGTGCTTTATGTAATGTCATCTGATGTGGGAGGGGAAGAAGAGTAACTTGTACTTTGAAGTGGTAGCATGTTCTGAAGCAGTCATTAATGTAATTCATGTCTCTGCTTAGGTACCTAAATCAGAGTTCCCAATTCATTGAGGTGTTCTGAGCAATGAGGATACCGTGCATAGCTCAGGCCTATGCGAGAAGCCTTTAGGGCAAGAGTATGACAAAGAAAGCTATTAACTGGAGAGCTTTGGGGCTGAAAATATATGTTTCCAGTTATGATGTTATAATTTTCTAGCTTTTTAAAAAAGACCTTACAGCTAGTGTAGCTTTCAGAAGAGTACCTTACATTAAATTATTTACAACTAAGAATAGTTTTCTCTTAAACTTAAAAGTAAAACTTCTGGTCTAACTTTTTAGCTTCTTTTAATTTCAAATTCTTAAGACATACAATTTTTTCACATTATACTACAAGTTTATGAGCACATTCCTATAATTTTAATCAGTTTGCACGCACTTTCATAATGTTTTGATGCCTGTCAAATACATTTATTTCTAATCTTACTGGGGAATTTTAACATCTCTTTCCATGGCATAAGCATCCCCTTAGTCACATCACAAATAATTTGAAGAGTTATTCTTGTGAGATAGAATTCAGTTATTTCTCTTACTATGAGCATATCATTCTTCTTCCTTTTACTTGACAGGTCAAAGTAAGTAGAGAACAATATATAGCTCTTAATTCTTCTGATAGGTTGCACATAATTACTTAACTGTATCAGTTGATATATGATAATTATTGTATTGCATTACTTGAGCTGACAATGTAGAGTGTAATTTAGCTGAAATAGAAAAGCACATGAAAATAAGCTCAATACTGTCATATTTTGTACCCTCTGAAAGGGCAGTTTTCAGCCAAGACTTACCGGAGAGGATCTAAAGACCAAAAGAGCTCAAATGTTCTGCATTTTGGTTGAGTGTTTTCTGCCATAGATTGTGCCTTGGACTGCCATATATTTGTATCTTATGGGATTGTTTAACAGATAGTATCTTTGTATTCAATAATCATGGGTGGATTTTTCTTTCACATTTTGGTCCAGTGAATTTTACTACACCTGCTATAGAATCATAGAATCATTTGAGTTGGAACAGACCTTTAAAGGCCATCTAGTCCCACACCTCTGTAATGAACAGGGACATCTACAGCTAGATCTGCAGCTAAATCTAGTAGATTTCTATCTACTTGAAATCTGCAGCCTCCTGTGGCAAGGTCTACAGCTTAGCTACTTGTCATAAGATGTAATTCTTCCATGTATTTATGTATTTATTTAGCTTCAGGAAATACCTTTTCATTTCACTTGGTGGTCCTTGAGTCTTGAATTAGAGGAGACTGAACATCTGATCATCTGATCAGATTCACTTTCTTTGCTATTCTCTCTCACACACTATTCACCCTCTTTCTATCCCTTAATGATTTAAAAGAGTTGTCTCATATCTTCCCTTATGTTTGTTTCTTTTCCAGAACACTCCCTAGTCTATAAATATACTCTTCATGCCAAAACCATTTCATAACTTGAATCATCCTTGATGCCCTTTGCAGGAAGTTTTCCATTTCTACCAATTTGCTACATTAATATATAGAAAGAAAATATTAAACTGGAATTTCTAACATTATGGCTGCAGTAAAGCATTGAAGATTGGAGAGTGTAACCTAAATTTGTTATTTTACAGTTAACTTCACATTATCTTCTTAAGACATATTTCAGCCCCCATTACATGAAGAGGAAAATAATACGCTGCTGTAATTTTTTGTAAATCACACTTTCCAGACATAAGTACTGAAAAAGTTCACCCATTAAATTAAGCATGGTGAAAAAAAGAACACATTGGGGAAAAAATGTAAACTCTATGAAAAATAAAGAAATTAAATTACTCCAAGGCTGATGTCCAGAAAGGCTAAAAGTTTAGAGATGGATTTCAACAGGATTTTTGTTACATTTAGGTAGCAGAACTACCTTTGCTTAAGAAATACTAATTCTTCCACATCTTGGTTACTTAAATATTATTTTGAGGAACCAGAGAGTAGGGTGATGTTCTAGTCAGAAAAGATATCTTTGCCCATATTTAATAGTTTGCTGTGCATAAAGTACAGTCATAATTAGGATGAATTAGAATACAATTAGAATTTCTTTACAAATGTGTTTACATTACATGATATTTATGGACATTTTGGTGTTCACGAATCCTCAAATTTTTGATCTAGATGCAAAACTTCCTTGTGGTTGTTCTGAAGCTACCTTTTAAACTGCTCATAAACTAAGCCAAAGCAAAAATAATACTGTCTATCATTAAGAGAAATTGCACTTTGACAAGGCAATAAAGTAGTACTTCTGGATGCCAGTAAGACTGCAGGTGCAATTTCTGATTTGGATCTATTGTGTTGAATGACTTGAGCCCTGGCTACCAAAGATAACAGCTCTTTACTGCGGAACATGCTAGTAAGTTGGATGTAATTGAAGAGCTCGAGCCAGAGGCATGCTTGTATAGACAAACCTGAGCTACTCCAGTTGTACTCTGCAAGGGATACTTCAGTTCTTATCTCATTCCCCTTAGTCAGCTGTAACACAGAAGTGACTTTTCATGCACCCTGTTGTTATGGTTAAAGAAAGCTTAAGATATCTTGGAGGAAAAAAAGAGGGTAGGATATCTATTAAACTAAAACATTGCAGAATTAACTCATGCATGCACACTCAATGCAAAAAAAAATTTATACGTACGAATTTTTTCATATATAACAGGGGTTGGATTTCTTTTTAGAGGAATAAAAAGTCAAATGTAATATTTCATTTCAGCAGGAATGGAAAGAATTATTTGTATGCATTTTTAAAATTGTTTTAGAATTCCAAGTACAGTTTGTAATGAAATGGAATCTGTAAATGTAATCACAGAATCAACAGCAACTGACTATTTTGTACCCTTGTGTATCCAGTGGAAAATGGAATTTCAATTATTATGCTTGGCATCTTATTAAACTTTTCTATTCCAATATGTTTTTTTCCTCAACCTTCCTGTCCTAAAACTCTCAAGAGAAAACTTATCTTCCAAACATTTATTTTATTCTGGACAGGATAGAATTCACTTATATTTTCTTACATCAAATTACTCTATCATTATAAATTACCTTCTTATTTTTATGATCAAACTTCCTATTTAGAAATTCATATCCTTTCAATATATTTTTCTGATAATTTACACTTAATTGGCAATATAGCACTATCAATTAAAAATTTTGAGTCACTGAGCATCAATAACAATGAAGTTCAGAAAATCCGGGTTTCAGTAGAAGCAAAATGGTATTATTGTGGGCTGATAATTGATAAATAGGTACAATTGATAGATGTACAATAGACAGATGTTCAGCCGTTTCCAGGAAAGCAGGGCTCCATGACAAAAAACAGTTTACTGGGATGAAAAATGTCATAAACCAAGTCTGATCATCCCCTCCTTGTCCTTTTTTACCCTGGCTTTATTGCTCCACATGATTCCATATGGTGTAGAATATTCCTTTGGCCAGTTTGGGTCAGCTATCCTGGTTCTGTCCTGTCCCAGCTCCTTGTGCACCCCCAGTATCCTCACTGACAGGACAGCACAAGAACCAGAAAAGTCTGACTCTGTAAGCACTGCTCTGCAGCAACTAAAACGTAAGTATTAACAACATTATTCTCATCAAAAATCCAAAACACAGCATCACATGAGTATCTACAAAGGAAAAAACAACAACAACAACAACAAAAAAACAACTCTATCTCAGCCAAAACCAGGGCACTAGCTAATGTTGATATTGAACAAATGACACTCAAAATAAAGCCTGTCATTCAGACTTTGGCTGAATTGCAGGTAGTGTCTTTGGTGAACAACTTCCAATGGCTCCAGCAGATACAACGGGGTGTGTGTGTGTGGGGGGGGGAGGGTGCGTAAAACAAGGCCATACTGTGTCTGTGCCTTAGACTGAACTTAAGTTACATCTTTGGAAACAGGAGTCTGAAGTGTGACTCACTTAATGTTCCCACCTCCCGTCAATGGACAGTAGCAACATCGTGATTTAAAACATTTTTTCAATCTAGAAAACACACTGGATTCAGGCAAAATTCACTGTCCAATTGAAGCTTAGTAGCCTTTATAAGGAGACCAAGACATGATAATTTTCTACATTTATTACGTTAATCTACAGAACTTTTTTTTGGCTGTCCCTAAGGTGACAGACTAACGAGGTGCTCAGAGCTCATCTGTAGTAAAATGCGACTTTACTCTTCAAGCTGAAAAAACATTTTTTGAAAAGTCTAGGATTTAAAATAGATTGTTGCACCTTTTGTTTTTAAAATTTGTCCTACACACTTAACCTACCACCACATAGCTATGCATATACCGTTGAAAATCGCTCACGCTTTTGATTGATATAACAGTAGCAAGGCCTGAAACAGAAAAGAGATTTAATCATCAGTGAATTTTCTCCAAAAGTAAACAAAGACTTTATTCAAATGTAGGGTGATAAATCTTTTGCTGCCTTTTGCTGTACGCAGAATTTGATGAAATAGAGTAACATATAATTAAAATAAAATAAAGTTCCACAGATCTCCAGAGCATATGGGAGCAGAGCAGAGAGCACTGGCCAATTGCCATGAATGGTTAACCTTTTAAATTCTCCTTTCTTTGGGTTTTAATACATTTGTTTTTCATCTCAATTTTGTTCAGGAATACGACCCCTTTGGATTCTTTCTTAGGAATATACTATGTTCATGTAAAGAGAAAAAAGTGCAGAGAAAATTTCAAGATGTTACAGAGTTCTATAATATGACAAAACTGAACTATTGTGTGTTATGCTATGAATAAGTGGTACAAGAGAATTGGTCCTATACCTACAATAGCACTAGATACCACGCAGGACTGTTAATATTCCCATTTTGACCTGAATATATTCAGGCAGCAAATTATCTGCTATTAACACACCCACTTTCAGTCCCACACTTCCCAAACAAATTTGGCTTAGTGTGAATGTAGGATGGGGTAATTTGAGTTTTGCAATCACAGCAGACAGCTGTGAGTGATACATGACTTGAACATGAATTATCCCTGCCCTTGCTCATTGAGAAGAGATAGTGCTGTGCCATTATACTGTGCTGTGTTGTAGTCAGTGCTTGACAGGTAAGGAAGATAAAATAATCATTTATTCCTAGTTTTATTAATTATTCCTATACATACAGAAAAAGAACGTTATACAAACATCATATTTCTTAATTTACTTTCTGTCTCTCCCGTCTCTCCATTCTTCATCACTTTGATATAACTCCACTGTGTTCCCAGTTACTCAGGCTTAATAGCAAAATGTTATATCAGACTCCCCTTTTCCCTTTCCACCCACTGCTAGACTGTTGCTAAATTTCTCCAGTTATTCAGCAGAAAGATGAGCAAGGTATATAATTTCCTTTCTATTTCAGCTGTTACAGTTTAGATAATTGATCAAAACTCACAATTTCTCATCTCACCTCATTCAGTTTTCTCATTTTTTGCCTTAGGTTTTACATGTCAAGCCTTCTATCTAACTCATCACAGTTTCAGCTTCAGTCTTTCGAGCTTCTGTACTTGCTTTTTCTCAGTCCGATCTCATTGTGCCCCTCCCTGTTTTTATCTCATGTTTTACTGATGTAATGCATTTGGCCAGTGTTAAACTCCTCTGGTCAACCAGGTCGTGTTTTGGAAACTGTGCCATCTTTGTAACCAGCAGCTCTACAGTAATACTTTGTCACTTCTACATGTTCTACCTCAAGCTGCTAATGACTGCTTGGAGTTCAGTTGTTTCTACTCGCTGGCCTCTCCACCTTCTCTCTCTGCATCTTTTCCTCATAGGAAGCAACAAGAATTTTGCAATTCAGCACAATCTCAATTTGCTTTTCTTTCCTCTTTAAGCCCATCAAGATTTGGTTCTGTTACACCAAAAATGCTTTAATTATTTTCTGGTACATTTTACTTATTCTGAATGCAGTTTGAACTATGTCTCAGTGGTATCAATTTGAACAGAGTTTGTGAGATTTGCCCTTCATCATGAACGCAAAATATGAATAAGAGTGAGCAAGAAAGTTTTAGGGGACTTACGTGCTAGAATCTGAGTCCCTGAGCCATGTTTGGCAGCTCTGGTTTGAATAAATCATTTGAACTACAGAGTAATGAGAGCATAGACACATTTTTTTTTTTCTGATGCTTTTTGACAACTAATTTTGGAAAAAAAAATAAACAGCTTGCATAATGTTGAAAAGATGATAAATGGGTCCTTATTAACTAACATAAGTATTTAAAATCTGGGTGCCTATAGTTAGGATCCTAAAAACTCATGTACACCATTATATAAATGACCTACTCTGAAGTGCTAAATGTCCCATCCCACAGTGACAGCTGTAGCTGACCTGTCTGGCTTCCTCTTGAGTGCACCCTAATGAGCTCCTGTGACCTGCCAGCCAGCAGAGAGCTGTGTTCCTGGACAGCCTGCTCTGCCACCTGCATCCACTCCAGAGAAGCACCTGGGCAGTCTCTGACTTCCAGCCAGGCCTGTTTGTCATATTCTGTGCTGAAGGAGTCTTTAGCATAGGGGTGCCTCTGCTACAGTGTTGTACATTTGCTCTGTTGCATATGCTCCTATGTATGTCTTCTCAACATTCAGCCACATACGAAGACTTGAGGCCCTTTATATCTGTACAGTACAGGTCAATGGAGAGTGAGGGAGGGCAACGGCTCTCCTTTAACTCTTCTATTTTGTTTCCTGGACCACAACAATGTTGTTTCTGGCTTAATTTCACATTTCCCAAGCTCTATCTCTTCCTTGAGTATACCTGAGAAAGGGAAGGTCCTTCTTCCTGTGTCCAATCACACACCCAGGAGAGGGGACCACAGTAGCTGCTGGGCATATACCATGGGCACATGTGGAGGAATGCAGCAGTCACATTGAAGTAATGCTTTTGCCTTCTCACAAGGCAAACAAATGACAGATCTAGCTGTGCTTGACACTTCTTGAGCACCACAGATTCTCTCTGCCCTTAGGGAACCCCAGGTTAATGAGATGGAAAATGCAGTCAGCAGATTCTGTGCCATCAGAAACCACCAAACTTGCACAAACTACCCCTGCACCTCTGAACTGTGCCTTGTTTTTACAGCTAAATGACTATTAATACCAGATTCTTAGTTCAGTTCTGAGCTGATTTTTAATATCTTCCCTTTGCCCTTCATACTAATCCTTTACAAAGGAAAATAAAGGAGGCTGCCTCGCAGATGCTGAAGTCTCTACAGTAATTTTCAGGCAGAAAATCAAATTGCCTGAGGGCTGTAGATTTTCAGAGAGTGTATGCAGAGCAGAGGTCACCTTTAACATTAAGGGCATGAATCTCATTTTCCCTACATCATTTGAGCTTCAGTGTAATGTCATTAATAACTTCAGTAGATTCACATGGACTGAACCGTGGGGTAACTGAGACCATAACTTTGGCCCAGATCTTATAGTTAAAGTGTAACCAATGGCAAGGAAAACTCTTAACTATACTTTAGAGAAAAAATATATTAATGAAAAGCTGCTGACAGCTTCATAGGAACCATATCAGATGGCTTACCTCATGTGATATAAAACTTCACAAGATCCTACATTTTTCTTTTGTTGCAAAGTAAATTAACCCAATACCCCCATAATGAAGACAGAAGTGAGATTCTGAGATATAGAACTGTCAAAAATCATTCAAAAGGCAAAATTAAAATCTTTTTTTCTTTATAGTCCATTACAGTCAAAACATTTGTGATGAGTTGGATTGTATGAAGGAGAGCAGACAAAACAGCAGTACTGCAATATATCCAGGCAGACAACAGAATGAAGTCTGTCTTGTGAGTTTGTTTGAATTTTGTTACAGGAAAGACAATAAGGCTTAGCAAACTTGCTTTTAGACAAACCTATCTGCTTGAAAGAACAGTCTGTATCAGAGCTAAAGATCGTCATTTCTTCACAAATTTCAGCTTACAAACACAATACTGGGAAAAAAACAGTCAGTTAAGGCAGACAAGGGACCTGTCATTACACGAGTTGTTTACCTATTCCTATCTTCTGATACAAAGCTTCTCCCATCTGGTATCCTCCAACAGTAAAAAAGAGATTCACACTCCAGCTCACACACTGTGCTTTTCATATCACATAGCTCATGAGCCAGCACCTTCACGCCTTCTCTGTCTCCCCACTATCAGAGTGAGGCTCTATTATGAAGCTGCCAGAACTTGAAAATTTCCGGCATAAACATGAAAAACAAGAGTGCCAAATGTAACAACCACTGGAGTCTTACAGTCATCATGCACCTCATTTTACCTATTGTGGGGCCATACGAAGAAGGATTAGGCTTTGATGGTGAGGCTTTGTGATTTAGAGAACAGCTGTGAGCTGCTCTGTTACCCAAGTGCAGTCATATAGCATTGGAGTTTACGACAGCACCCTTCTGCTGCTGTAGAGGCTTTCCGTTAATGTGCGTGCTTGTAAATAAAAAGAGCTTGGCATAGCTATGCCAAAAATAATTGTCACAATGAGTCATTCCCAAATTATGACCCATTTTCTGTGATTAGCTCCTCCACATCTACGTGAGCCAGCTGTGATATATGGTGTGTTAGTCTAGTTGCTATTCAGTGTGCTCTGTAACCGATCATTTAAAAAAAAAAAAAAAAAAGAGCAGTAGGCCACCACTAAACGCTAATCTCTACTGTTTAATTCAAGTATATCTGTACAGACCTTACCTCAGTACTTTCTGTTCATAACGGTGCTTTTCCTCTATCTCAAAACCTCTCACCTAAACCAGTCAAATTCTGTGTCAGAAATGGTAGTGTCTGAAAAAAATTATTTCATATCACTCTTTCCACAGCTACTTTCTTCCACAAGTTAGAGATGCTATTTCTTAGCAGCCTCCCAGAGTATCAAATCTTTAATACATCAGATGTTTCAGTTTGGCTGTATTCTTTATGCATCTCTATGACTCGATCTTGCACATCATTTCTCTGCCTGCAGTTCTTCAGATCTGTGGATTCTATTTGGCTTCCAAAAATATTTCCTGCGCTACTCCAAGAAGTTTGCTTTTCTTGGCTCTTTTCATGGATGTCTTTCAAAGTAGTGCAGTGACTTGCAAGGATCTGTAGACCAAGGTTAAACCACAGAGCTAATAATCTGAGTGTAGCACTAAGATACCTGGATGCCTGCAGTAAGGAGAACAGGGGATGTAAATCTGCGACAGTTTGGTTAATGGATTTCTATCACAAGTCGTCTTTCTCTCAGCCAAAGTAATAAAAATGAATCTAATTGATATTTATGGTTGGTGTGATATGGCAATATATCTGTGTGAAGTAATCTTTGAATATATGTAAAACACTGGCCTGTGATATATGAGTGTGCGTCTGTGTTAGTTCCTGCGACTGGCAAAACCAATTACAAACAGTTATCTGTACTCCTCCTTGATATCAGGATGAATCTAATTTTGAACAATGCAAGTTCCCGAACCATCCTTTCAACTAATAAATAATATTCCATAATGTATTTAATGTATTTATATGCTGGCACCGGATACTATTTTATTTTAAAAATAAATTTCATCTAATTCTTACTAAGTTTTCCAGTAGTTCTTTTTCTGGAACAGAGAGGAAAATGCTTAAAAGTGGATTTGCCCTTTTGGCAGTTCACCTTTAGACCCAATCCTGAATGTTATGTCCTGGTCCATTTTAGTGCTGGATTTTTGGTTTGGGAAAATGTGCTTATTAGTATACTAAAGTTGTAGGAAAAAAATGCAAAAATTTTATGAGTACATTTAAGAAGATAGATGGGATCAGTTAAGTATTAATTACTGACTTTGAGCTACCATGTAGACAGATTTGTTAGATGTTACTTTCACACTTAAAATATTTCAGTGAAGAATATATACTACTTTGTAATTCCGAATTTATATCTAACTGAATTATCTGAACACAGACAAGTTATAGTCATACAGCTTCTACTTCTAAGGTCTACCTTCTAAGTTAGACACTATGAGAAACGTAACCTGTTAGAAACTAAGACACCAGGTCATCATATCTAATAGTCATAATTTTTTATAGAAACACAGTATGTTCTGTATTTTTTTTCAGTTGTTCAGACTGTATTTGAATTTCCCAAACATGCAATATATATTTACATATTTTTCAAGAGTATTGTTTTCACAGCATGAAAGAAAAAAATAATACTCAAAGAAGCATGCAGAGATTTTATTTTCTTGTACATATATATACATATATATATACATACATATATATTTTCTTGTACATATTTTCTCGGACTCGACGATTTCTAGAGATCCCTTCCAACCCCTACAATTCTGTGATTCTGCGATTTTGTCCTTTACCATGATCTGTTTACTACATTTTTTTCCTCAATCAAAACAATAAAAGAATGGAGTTAGAGTTAACTAGTACTTAATACACTGTTTCAGGTGAACATGCATGTCTATTAATCCCATTGAACACATTTTATTTTATGTATTTTTAATGATAGACCTTGAAGACTGCTCCAAGGAACATATTTCATATGTATTCATCCTGAGAAGAATATTCGCTTAACTAGTGCTAGGTGGGACTTTCCATTTTCATTTATTTTCTTTTCCCAAATTAAAAATTTTAGCATTTCCCAGAATATGAACTACTAAAAGAACATTTTTTCAGTTAACAATATTTGTAATTCTAAAGTTGAAAGAATTGTACTGAACACAATCTGAAATGCACTTTGAAAGTCTCAATTTTAAGGAATGTTTTGAAACATTCAACCATGTGAAATTTCATGTTACCATCCTGAAAAAAAGCTTTTTCAGTAAGAAGATACTGTGGTAGTGAGTGTTCCCCTGTTATTTTAATGATAATGTTCTGCTAAGAACTTCCTGACCACAACAGTTTGTTTTGAATGGGCACTTTAGCAGGTCCTCCCCACTCACAAGGATGGATCTTCTGAAAGCAGTAAAGACTGTAAGTAAAGACTGCAGGTATCTGACTAGAGATGTCAAGAACAACAAAAAGGGCTTCTTCAAATACATCAAAAACAAAAAGAAAATAGGGAAAATGTGAACCCACTACTGAATGGCACGAGGACTCTGACAGCAGAGGACACAGAGAAGGCAGAGATACTGAATATCCTCTTTGCTTCAGGCTTCACTGCTAAAGCCAGCCCTCAGGAATTCCTGACCCAGAAGACCAGAGAGAAAGTCTGGAGAAAGCAAGACTTTTCCTTGGTGGAGGAGGTTTGGATTAGAGATCATCTAGGCTAACTTGCCATCTACAAATCCATGGGCCCTGACGGGATGCATAAATGAGTGCTGAGGGAGCTGGTGGACAGCATTGCTAGGCCACTCTTCAAAAGGTCATGGCAACTGACAGAAGTGCCTGAGAAACAGAACAAAGCAAATGTCACCCCAGTCTTCAAAAAGGGCAAGAAGGAGAACCCAGGGAACCATAGCCCGGTCAGCCTCATGTCAGTTCCTGGAAAGCTGATGGAACAGTTTATCCTGGGGGTCATCTCTAAGCTTATGGAAGACACAAGAAGGTGATCAGGAGTAGTCACCATGGATTCACAAAAGGGAAATCATGCTCAACCAACTTGATTGCCTTCTATGATGGGACGGCTGGTTGGATAGATGAGGATGCAATGGACGTTTTCTACCTGGGCTTCAGCAAGGTTTTTGACAATGCCTCATTGCAAGCTCAGAAGTGCAGGCTGGACAAGTGGACAGTGAGGTGGATTGAGAACTGGCTGAGTGGCAGATCTCAGAGGGTTGTGAACAGTGGTGCAGAGTCTAGTTGGAGGCCTGTTGGTTTTCTCCATGGGTCAAGTATTGTTCAACTTATTAATCTGTGACTTGAATGAAGGTATAGAGTGCCTCCTCAGCAAGTTTGCTGACAACACAAAATTGTTTGGTCTGGGAAAAAGAAAGCTCAGGAGCAATTTGATCCATTTGTACAAATATCTGAAGGGAGGGTTTCAGGAGGATGGGGGCAGACTCTTCTCAGTGGTTCCCAGCAATAGGACAAGAGGCAATAGGCACAAATAGAGAAAGAAATTTCCATCCGAAGATGAGGAAGAACATCTTTACTATGAGGGTGGCTGACCACTGGAACAGGCTGCCCCGGGAGGTTGTGGAGTCTATTTCCCTGGAGATACTCAAAAGCCATCTGGACAAAGTCCTGGGGTAACATGCTCTAGGGCACCCTGCTTGAGTGCAGAGATTGGACTAGATAATCTCCAGAGATCCCTTCCAGCCTCACAGAATCACAGAACGGCTGAAAGTTGCATAAAATATTCAATTTCTTATCCTTTTCATTCCAACTCCACTGCATGACTGAATTTGCCAAGAATGTTGATTTACATCTATTATTTTATCAAAAGACCATCAAGGTAGTCACTGTGCTGGAACTTCCAGGAGACAGCAGCCACTGCAATGCCCTGCTCTGTACTCTTCTCAGTTTTCCTTACCAGGTTAACCTAGCTTCTGCTTTCTCTGTATAAACTTCGGAAGCAATTACTATGGGATATTGATTATTTCTGGTACATAGGGAAATTAAATGGTGTTATCCTGCCTATACAGTTATTTGAAATGCATTTTGATTTTTCTGATATTGCTATGTACTATTCCACAGGTATAATGGTATACATTTTCTAGGCTCAGTACTCTGTTTATTGAAGAGTAGCCTCAAATGATGATGACTAAATAAAAAATACTATTTTCGCCCATTTCCCCTACCTGAAGTATTCGTCTATGTTGCTTTTTCTTTGTAAATCCTGGCACAGATATTCTAAAGCAGTTATCAGTGGTGCAAAAAAAGATTTGCATTAGTCCCAGCAGGAACTCTCTAGTATTTCAAATGTAAAAGTAATCTGATAAATTCAGACTTTTTTCTTACAACCTAAACAAGACTACCTAGAAAGTAGAGGAAAAGAGGGAAAATTCACTACATGTCAGATTAGGTAAAAAGATATCTTTTTACCTAATGGTGTTTTCTTCTCTGTATGGAAAGAAGAGGGTTTTTTCCCTTGGTTGATTTCTTTTCCTCCATTGGTGCTTTGCATTAAAGAATCAGACTACAAATTCAGCTTGGAATTTGATCTAGTGCCTACTTTTGCTCTAATTACCATAAATCGATCAGAAACAAATTGTACCCGTGAAAATAGAAACAGGTTTTAAAAGAAACATCATCATCATCATCAACAACAACAAAAACAAAAAACCCTAGAAGGTGAATGCTCAGGTAAATGCTCAAGTAAAATCCTCTCAGATTAGTTCCTTTCAGGTCAGAGCATCCTCTGATATGTCTTTTCACCTTGAAGTACAATTCTGTTTCTAGTCTGGTACTGGTTGATTTTCAGACTTCTTTGGGAGGCTGCACTTGGTGGGAGAGTTGGTATTAAATTTTATTTCATGCAGCGGAGGGTAAGGCAACTGGAGTCTGTCCCATAGAGGATACTCCAGCACATGCTCCAAAACAGGTCCCCTGCTAACTACAGAACATCTCCAGGGCTACTTTTCACATGTATACAGCAGATCGCTTCTGGTCTTGAGCCACACCATTGCGTCCTTGGATGAAAAAGAAGGTTTTAATCTTCACAGTTGTTAATACACACTAAATTACAGGAAGAAAAGAGAATTAATCTCACAATAATGAAACCAGACTTGGTACAGACATAATTCAGGGATTAACAGTGGCTGAACCTGAGGCCATCATCTCTCTTTTGATTATTAATCATCAGGAAACGTCCTCACATAATCGTTAATGCTCAGCTAAACCAAAAGTATGCTAAAGGCATAAAACTAGAACATTCAACCACTATCTTACAAAATTTTGGCTACAGAATTACTTATGCCTAGGAATCTTTATTCTGTAACGCCTTGTGTGAGCCATGGAGAACAGTAACACATGCTCTTTATTTACCTCACTCTGAAATTCCATATGTTTACAGTTTCTTTAAATTCTGTAAAATGTCGTGTAACATATAGAGCATAGCCTTCACATAAGACATAATTCATTATGGAATTGTCTTTTTAAAGTTGTCTTCATTAGTGAAAGTAAACATATTCTACCTGTATTGAAAGACAGCATTACTTACACAAATGATAGTGTTGCTCTTTTCAAGAATTCATATAAAACAGATTATACTTCATTTGTTCATTATCTGCCTGCCTGTTTACATACCCTTTCCACTGGGCAAAATAGCCAAGATAAGGTGTTCATCTCTTCTTCAAAGACAGTATGAACCTTTAAATAAAATCTAGCATTGGAAAAATTTGGCATTTAAATGGACTCATTTCCTGAATTGCTTTAAACAGTATTGGATGGATTAGTTTCCAGTCTTTAGGGGAAAATGTAAGAGTTTTGGTATAGTTCTCAGAGAGGCAAGTATATCATTAATTGGGAAATTTCTTTCTGACATAACTTTAAGTGATCTCACTCAGATTCTTAAATTTATTAATAAAGAACTAACGAAGATTTGTCTTATATTACTTTTCTAGGTAAAAGAAGGATTATAAATATCTGGAGAAATGGCTAGAGTTGATGACCAAAAAAAAAAAGTCATTATGAAAGAAATGCAAATCACTTGTATAAAGCACTCGGAAAGAAACAACATGCATTTTTGTTTACTGCCTGACGGCTATCAATGATCTCTGCATAAGTTATCAGATGAGAAACTAATATGTAACAGAATATAAAGGTCACTTACCACAATAAGCCAGCAAATGTTTAGAAAGGTTAAATATTATAATGACAATTGTGAACACCGTACTTATTCCATGGATGAGCAGTGAGGCAGTGAAGTTTTATTAAAACTCCAAGTGATGTTATTAAACTTTTATAATTTCACTGGATACATGCAACAGCATTTTTCATAAATATAAACCTGAGCAATGAGCAATGAGGGAGCTGATAAACAGTGAATTACCATAATCAATATATGAAATTACAAAAGCATTAATCAACATTATGGCAGTCCTGACCTAGGAAGAAATTAGTTTTGTGTAGATCACATAAATATGAGATAAATTACATACTGGACCAAATGAATGGCTCATGTAACTCAATTGCTGATATATGCAGCTGGTGATACATTTGGATGTAGTGATGAATCTGGAAGATTACATTTTGACATTATATCAATTAGCATAAAATTTTTACAAAGGCTTATTTTGATGTAAAATTTATATAGATTTAGCTGTGCTTATGCATTTTTCCAGTTTGTATGGGACATTATATTGATCCACAAGAAAGTCATTGCGTTTTACTGGCATAGGAATCTACAGATGGGTAAGGTTGTATCTGTTCTGTTACAGGAAATAGGAAAATTTTATTGAAAGGGATATCACTTAATCACTTGTAATCTCTTCTGATGCAGGTCTCTGTATTAAGTAAACCAGGTAATGAATCGTTCACTTATATTCAGAGACTTCTTTAGCGCAGTGAGAGGAAATTAGTATTAAAATTTGTGCATTGTAATTATTCTTAAAGAAATATTTTTCATTTGAGCCTTTTGGTCTAGGAGACATGAAAGTTGCAGAGATGATCTTTCTTACCTCAACTTCTACATCTTCCTTCCAAGTACCTAGAAATATGCATCCGATTTTGCAGTTACTTATTTGCCAGATAGTAAAAAGTAGGAGATATGTTGGAAGACATAGTTGCAGAAATATTTTAAGGGTGTGTTTAAATGTAAGAAGCCTTTAGAATGTTTCTTTATTAAAATCTGTGTAGAATAGCGTCAATGCTAACTGTACATGCATAGCCATCCTAATTTTCTTAGTTTGCCATTGAGAAGGATAATAAGACTGTTTCAAGGTAAATACTCACCTTCAAGAGATACAAACAGGTCCACTCGCTATTCTCAAGTGTAAAGATAAATGACCAGGCACGTACACTGCTAGTGTGAACTTACCGAAATGAAAGGAAGGGTTTAAATTGGCTGCATTATATTGTTGCGTCTCTAACAGGGAATACAAGAGTCTCAAGAAGGGAAGCAAGAGCACAAACATAAACAACAGGCAAGTGAAAAATCTTTGGATAAGAAACAGAAATAGCTGTTAAAGCTGAGAGAGACTTGCCTAGAATGCAGCTGTTTTTGCTAGCCAGTAGAAAAGTTCTGCACAAAAATCCAAGCGAATTTGTCAGTGTTTAGAAAGAAAAGGTAACAATGTGACTGAAGCATCTTTAATATTCCATTATTAAGTCCTCAACATTTCTGTGTTCTGTATATATGTATATAAAAAAAGCATCTGAAAAATAAATGAAAATGACAGGTTCTAGACACTATATTGGCTGACATGGTGGTGATGTGTATTGATCCTGTCAATGTCTCAGAGTCGTTCACTTGCAATGATTGCTTTTTTGACTGTTCACTCAATTCTTGTTAACAAAAAATTCAGAGTGAGATCCATTAGTCTTCTCAATTGCTAGTGACTGTCAGTGAAGAGTTTAGTTTTAGTTGGGCTAACTCTAACTTCGCTAGATGAAAGGAATACCCATGAGGTTGCTGTATAATTCAGGAGTGACTCTAAGTCTGGCCAACAGCATTAAACTGAATTTATTCAACAATTTAGGCTGAGCCATAATAACAGAAGTTGATTTAGTATTCAAGTAAAAGTTCGAAAGAATAATGTATTTCTAAGGAATCTACATGCTGGAGGTAGATTGAGCAGAGTCCTTTATTTTATTTCTAGCCAGAAAACGTGGTTTCCACTTGAAAAAGAGGACACATGAGGCGGACTCCAAAATCGGCCTACAGGAAAAAGTACACAAACAATAAAAGCACATTATCTTTCAAACATGGTAGCAGAGCCATGTTTTTCAAGGGAACTAGGGCATTTTATTTCTACATCTTGTTTATTCACTCACCTTTTTCCTCACTTACTAACACATTGGAAGAACTTTTTGTTAAAAGATGTAGTTATACTTCTGCACAAATGGGGATTGCCTTTCTTTTCATAGCTAATGCTGAAATAAAATGCCATGTTTTAAAAAAAATAAAATGCATAATAATCCAACAACAGAAGACCTGGATAGAAAATCTGAGCTGTAGGGAAAATAACAAATATTTGAATTAGAAATCTGATATATCAATTGAGTTGTGCTGAACACTTCCAGATTCATTAGTTTTATACTTCCACCATTGTGATCATTAAGAACACTGAAGAGTTAAAAAAATGAAACTGTTACACTTGAGAGCAGATTGGGATGCATTTTAGATAATCTGTGTAGGCATATATAATAAAGGATAATATTAGTCCCAAAACACCAACAATTAAAGCTGCATCGCAGTTTCTCTAGAATTTTGTGCATGATTATTAAAGTTGCTGATAGAAAATCTGTCCGTGTTCCATTATAATTGAATTATTTTGCTCAGTTTTTCTGAGTCACGGGGAAATACATTAAGAGAAATAATGCTGAGTGAAATGTTCTTTTCAAGTATTATAGAGGGTATTATAGGTAAAATTTTATAGCGTTACTAAAAAAGATTGTGCATTAGGGTAATTTAAATACTTTTAAGTGCTCCTTTCTTTTTCCTGAGTGAGCACATTTTGTATGCCGAAGTCTGTTATTATAAATAATACTTCCAGACCACAAGGAAAATAAATTTTGGCCCATCTTTATTGTTATTTACTCCATAGTTAGCTGTTGTATTTCATCAGAAAATATTATGTCTATCATTTCTAAGAAAATACAGTTGTTCTATTTTCTCATCTTAAAAGCTAAAAGCAGTGAAATATAACATTCTTTTGTATAATAAATTAAACTGCCAAAGTGCAAACAGGGTAAAGTGGATATGAAATGAAGCAAGCAAAATTAATGCGTGCTTTGGCAGCTCTTGGTTTATAAGGTTACAGTAAGCAGTTTGCCGGTGTGGAAAACATTTTCTTACTTTTCAACCCTTTAAAACTTTTCCAAATCGTTTATATGTTCAGTCTATCACCAATATGTATGTCAAAAAATTCACAGTACTACTGAGAAGCGGAAAACGTTTTTTTGACAAGTTCATGCATGAATTAGTGAAATACCAACATTGTCACATATATAACTGCTTCAGAAAGTAAACTAAATGAAGCTTGAGAGATTTTAGCTTTTATATTCCAGGATTATAATTCACTAATCCTTAAATGTCAGAGAAAATTTGTACATTTATGAAGCAAACTTTACAAAAAGAAGAAAATAGCAAAATTGATTAAGGTCTGAAAGGAAAATATTGCATGAGGCTGCATATCTCAGTTGGTATTTTTTTTTCTCTTTTCAACTGACAATAAGTCCATAACTCTACTTTAGAATGAACTTCTTATTGCAATAAGAAAAGCTATTCAGTTTTGTCTCGTCCCATTTGGTAGGTTGCAAGGAAGGCATACTTTGAAATCCCACTGAATAACGCACACCCTGGTCGGCAGGAGTCACGACTGCTACAGTCAGACAATGACTCAGAGGAACAGTATAAAACAATTTATTGAGTTTTCCAGCCACAATTGGTCACCTACCTCAAGGCAAAATTAGGCAACCTTCTAAAAACAATAATAAGCGTTATGGATAAACAGGTACTTTGGCACAGGCGTCATTTTCTAGTCAACCAGTTCGACCTACTTATAGGCAAATTTAGGCAACGGCTAGTAAAGAAAACAAATGAAAAGAGATTGAGAGGAAAGAAAAGAGTAAGAAAAAAATGAAAATAAAAGAAAAAGAGACAGATTTTTCGCTACGTCCTCAGATCCAGAGTAGTCATGAGCTGGGGTCTTCCTCCATGGGTGGCAGGTCAACAAAGGCTTCATCCATGGGTGGCGAGTTGACAAGGGAAAACGTGTGTTCACCTTCTATAGTTCAGATGATCAGAGACTGCCCTCAGAGTGGAAACTCTCCTGCATCTGTGCAGCTCCACGTTCCAGAGGATTTGGGAGTTTTCAGCAAAGGCATGTACCCCCCTCCTCAGTAAGTTGCCATAAAAGAAAGTGGGTAGAACAGCTTGCTGCCCTGCCACCATAGGACCCAGTCCACTCCCTCACCTTCCCTCTCTAGCTCGAGTTGTTGAGTCAGGTTTCCAGTTGGTCTCCTACAAGTTTAATTAGATATATTCAACAGATTGAGAATCTTCACATTTTGTTCACTTTAAGAATTGATTGAAGATCAGCACAATGTGACCTTCGGGCTACTGGTCTTCCAAACAGAGCAATACAAATCCCTCTCTCCCATTGACTTTGATAAGACTTGAATACGAAAATAATTTCTGAGGATGCATACCATACCTTGGAAATTTAGTTCTGTTATTGTGTTTACATTTATAGAATCTGCTACTAAGTCTTTGTTCTTCCTCTGCAATAGTTTTGTTTGTTTGTGGGGGTTGTTTTTTATACTGCTTATTCATCATACCATTCCTCAGACTTCAAGCACTTTATAGGAGAGAAAATGACAGCTTTTATTACCAGAAGACAGGAAAAGGCATTATGGTGCAGCTGGTGAATAGTGTTTCTCTAGACTTAAAGAATGGTGTTCTTATTTACAAAGTATGTTACTTGGCTTCATATTTGAATAAGAATACATTAATAGTTTGGAAAATGACATTTTGTGATTAGCTAGGCATGACACCTACACAGTTGTTTAAAATAAGATTGGTTGTTCTCAGAATTGTTTAACTATGTCAAAGGAAACAATAGTCTCTCTTGCAAGTGTTTTTTTTTTTTTGAATCCAAACCCAATTACTTGGATTCACTTTGACTTGCAGGTCTGATATTTTAGTAAAGAAATAAGTTCATTTCTGTGTTTTCTTTTCCAATAATCAGTGTTATATCTTGTTTTCATAAGACTTGTAACACAATGTGGATTTGAGAAACAATATTTTTTTACAATAAGCACTAACATGGAAAGAGCTAATTGACGAGAGATTCATGGGAAATATTTTGCCTCTTACAGTAAATATGAACAGAACTTCAACAAGTTAATACAGGCTGAAAAGGGATGACTTTTCAAGGTTTCCTTTGTGATGTTAGGACATTTCAAAAGAAAAGTAACTGAAGAGAGGGATACTTCAATGGAGGTCAGCACTTAGTGTCTAAAGAGAGCAGACGTCAAAAATAAAAAGAGCACTCAGTGTGATGAAGTAAGCTAGAAGTTCAACAGTGTTCAAAGTGAAGCTCATTTGTTGGCCCAAGCCCTCACCTGAAGTACATCAGGAGATCTCCACTGGGTTCAGTGAACTAGGTCACAGAAGTGAGGTGTCTTCCTCACCTCTAGTACCGACTCAGCCGTATGCATTTGATAACTAGGACTGCAAGTGTTAGTCTGTCAGGATAATCCTAGAATCACAGAATCATCAAGGTTGGAAAAGACCTCCAAGATCATCTAGTCCAACCATTCACCTACCATCAAGATTACCCACTAAACCATGTCCCTCAGGTCCACATCCAGACGTACCTTGAACACCTGCAGGGACAGTGACTCAACCATATCCCTAGGCAGCCTCCTCCAGTACCTGACCACTCTCTTGGAGAAGAAGTTTTACCTAATATCTAACCTTAACATCCCCTGGCACAACTTGAGGCTATTCCCTCTAGTCCTATCGCTAGCTACCCAGGAGAAGAGGCTAACCTCCACCTCACCACAACCTCCTTTCAGGCAGTTGTAGAGTGCAATAAGTTCTCCCCTGAGCCCTCTCTTCTCCAGAATAAACAATCCCAACTCCCTCAGTCACTCTTCATAAGACTTGTGCTCCAGACCCCTCACCAGCTTTGCTGTCCTCCTCTGGACATGTTCCAGGGCCTCAATATCTTTCTTGTAGTGAGCGGCCCAAAACTGAACACAGTACTCAAGGTGCAGTCTCACCAGAGTGGAGTACAGTGGGCAATCACCTCCCTCACCTCAATCCTCTTGTCCAGACCATCATTAAAGACATTAAACAGGATGGGCCCCAATACTGACCGCTGGGGAACACTACTCATGACCAGACACCAGCTAGATTTAATGCCATTCACCACCACTCTCTGGGCCTAGACCTCCACCCAGTTTTTTACCCAGCAAAATGTGAACCTGTCTGTGCCATGGGCTGCCAGCTTCCACGGGAGAATGCTGTGGGAGACAGTGTCAAAGGCCTTGCTACAGCCCAGGTAGACTACATGAACAGCCTTTCCCTCATCCACCAGGTGGGTCACCTGGTTATAGAAGGAGATAAAGTTGGTAAAGCAGGACCTGCCTTTTGTGAACCCATGCTGGCTGGACCTGATCCCCTGGTTGTCCCGCACATGACGTGTGATCTCACTCAAGATGATCTGTTCCATAACCTTTCTTGGCACTGAGATCAGGCTGACAGTCCTGTAGTTCCCCGGATCTTCCTTCTGATCGTTCTTGTAGATGGGAGTCACATTGGCAAGCCTTCAGTCCTCCAGGACCTCTCTGGTTAACCAGGAAAATGGTAGCTGTGATGCCAATTAGATGGTCTAGTTTCAAAGACTCTGCTCCCTGCTTTTGGTGGTGACAGCATGTTATCATGTGTGCAACCCAGTATGGGTTAACATTATACAGAATATTCTATTTCCTTTGTAGGCTGGACAAGTTTCTTTTGCAACTGCTTGTACCAGTTTGTATTACAATATTTGCAATGTGTATAAGAAACTATAGGCAAGAAATGCAGAGAGCTACACTTCTTGGGAGACAATGATTCAAGGAAAATACAGCTGAATTATACCACTACAGCATCAGTTTCCAAGGACTAATATTTGAAACCATTGTCTTTCAACAGTTTTGTCCAGCCAGCTTGAAAAGATTACTTGCTAGCACACATACCAAGGTGAATAAATGCACCAAATAACATTTGTGTGTTCACCTATGATCACGATACCAGTGTAATATTTTTTTGCTTTGTGGAAAATATGCAGATGTAGGTGGATTGAATTATGTGTTTGATTGTAATATCTAATTCTGTCGTATGAGATGTTTAACAAGAGATGATGAAGAAAGAGAAAATAAAAGAAAGAAACAGAAAACCCATTAACCATGCTCCAATGACTGTGGAAAGGATTTCAAAGACAGAGTATTCACTCTTCAATGTCAGAAATTCATTTATTTCTAAGTTTCACCCTTCAGAGACCTTTGATCTGATTCTGATTTCCCATCTTGCAACTTCAATATGTATAATGTTGCTTCATTATTTTATGACATCTTACCTCATAGTGAGCAGGTGTAGCTTGAAAATAGCATGTAAAAGCAATCTCTAATGCTGTTTCCGATCCCTGAAATATAATCTATTCCTGAGCCACTTATTTTATTTTATTTTAAAGCATGTTTTAGATCCTTGAAGCTTGGAACTTTATCTCCTGCTTTGGGATTTTGTGTGTGAGGGTGTGTGGCTCAAAGGAGTCTCAAATGTAGTGTATCTATTCCATTTTGACGAGGGAAACTTCCATGCTGGATTACAGCCAGGTAGGAACTGAGAAAGGAAATGTGCTTGTCTTCCATTGGTGGTCATATAACTTGTAACAGAATACAAGTGTATACAATATGTATACAACTTAGGGCAAAAATGTTCTGTTTGTGTAGCTGTAATACATTCCTCTGTTAGTACTAGCCTGAGGTAAGAGACATCACAGTCCAGACCTGAAGTTGCTTGTATCTGGCAATGCATGCTGGGAAGGGAAGGGAAGGGAAGGGAAGGGAAGGGAAGGGAAGGGAAAAGGAAAAGAAAAAGAGAAAAAAAAAGGGAAAAGGAAAAGGAAAAGAGAAAGAGAAAGAGAAAGAGAAAGAGAAAGAGAAAGAGAAAGAGAAAGAGAAAGAGAAAGAGAAAGGGAAGGAAATCTATTTGAAACTAGGTCACGGATCATTATGACAATAAGAGCTACTTCTCTGAAGTTGTGGCTTCAGAATTTGAAAACACTTTGACAACTTTAATGTAGCAGATCTAAAATACTGAAGCACTCCAGGATTATTAACCTCCAAATAAACCACATCTTCTCTTCAAGATAAGTCTTTGATCAAAGTACTCTTTTGTTTATTTGTTTTTTTTCCAACTCATGTGCCTGCAATATATGAAACATTTTGATGAGCATTTTGCAGATGATACTGATGACAGGGATTTCAGAAAGGGTGGGGAGATAGGTTTGCTTCATTTGCTGTACTTTGAGCCCAAAAGACATAAAAGATTGTTTTTATGAACACTAGTAAAATGCTTGATCCACTTTTTTGACTTTTTTAAATTTCAAAAATTAACTGTTTTCCCAAAGTTGTAAATGTAACAATTCAGTCTGAGTTGGCATCCTACCTATGGAGAATTTTGACCCTGCTAAAATGATTGCTTTTCCTGAGCCAGAATATGTGAAAGGGAAAATGATTCTCAACATCATGTAGATAATTTTGGCATATGCAAAATGTCTGCATGCATAATACTATGACCTGTAAGATACTAACATAACAAATATATATTTATTTCAGATTTAGCTCTTCCTTAGTAGAATACTAGTTTGTTCTTCAGTCTTTCCTGTTTGTAGTTTGACTAATATTCTTTTTTTTTTTTAATTTCTTCCTTTTAAGTGTTTATGCTTTTGAAGTTGAGTGAATTCTTTCCAAGTATAAGGCAGAAATTCCCTCATATTTAGAAGCACATTTTTGATGTTTGGATTGAAAACTTTCCCTGTATTCATTCTGCACCAGTACTTGCCCATGCTGGAAATATTTGCCAGATCTGAAAATAACCTTGCATAAAATTAGTCAAACTGAATTTTGAAGTTCATGATCAGCTTGCCCCTAGCAATCACACAGTTTTATGTGTTATACTCTGTGCAAAACAGTTTCTCTGCACTGAGAGTCTTTCTCATTTTTCTAACCTTCCTTTTCCTCATTTTTGCTTGAACTAGGAAAAAAAAATCACAAAGAAAATATAACAAACATTTTTCAGCAATAGAACACTTACTTACAACAATTTTAGCCTTTTAAAAAGTATTAGCTGTAGTAGATGGAACAGCAGCAGGGAAACTAGAAGACAGTATGTTTGCAGTAAATGCTGTTGAAATAGCTCTCAGATAATTCACTCACTAAACTCTGTTTTCTGTAAGGAAATTTTAAGTAATCTTAAATTGAAATTTAAGGTCATTTAATCAGCTTCGCAAAAGAATTCTCAGTATTCAGGGAATAGATTATGTTGTGATTTTGTGATTTTTGTGGTGCCACAGTCACATTCCAAGGACATTAGTATAATTTTTTTAAAAAATAAAATAAAACTTTTATTGCAGTTCTATAAGCATAGACAGAAGGACAGTTCTCAGAACTTGTTACTGAAGAGTATTTCAAAAGAAACATGAACATCTATGATTTCCTGCAGAATTAAAAGTTTAAAAAATCCTATTAGAAATGTTTCAGTTGAACATTTCAAAGAGCATGTTAATATTTCAGAAGTAAAGTAAATCATTGCAGATTGGTGTAACACTGACTTCTTACCAGAGATATTTTAATATACATTCATGGGGTTTAAAGAAAAAAGCCTTTGACAAATTCAAAGCTTTTTCATGAAAGGAATCAACCTTGATGAAATTAATTGTAATTAATTAATTAATGTCGTTATTTTAGTCATCTGATTTTGTTATATAACAAAAAATGAATGTTCTTAATTATTTTTCGATGTAGAGCTTCACATAAATGATCTTTCTGTTGTTTTCTGTGCAGAAGTGATACCAGAAATAAATGAGACAGCCTAAAGACAGGGTGGGAAAGCAGCAGAGAATAGTTCAGTGGCCTTGTCTGAACTACAGAAGCCTGAAAACACATGAAGTGAAGCATGTTGGTCTAATTAATTCATGTTTGAACACAGCCTTTTCACACGAAAAAAGCAAGCAGAGACCTAACCTTGACAAGAACAACCCATTTTAAGACTGAGGCACAGGCTTATATTGCATCCAGCTGAGTAATATTAAAGAGAGACTTTCAGTCAAGGACAAATTTTTGTAGTTCTCTAGGAGGCAGTCTCTTGCATCTCCCTTTCAGAATGGCTCATGCCAAATAAATCAAAGACAGTACAGAAGTCTAAATGAGAAACTGGCCTAATCAGGTATGAACATTTCTGTATGTCTGTAACTACTACTGCTAAGCACTTCTCCAGAAAAACAGAGAATTTAATAAATGTTGCCTGAAGAGCCAGAAACTCATCTAAATCACTGAGTATTATAACCACCTGCAAAGTAAGTTAGAGAATCTGATTTTCTACAGATAGAGCAGCTATTGGAAAGACCTAATTACACTAATTTTAATAAGTGTTTCATAATGTTTCATCAAAAACACTGATCCACTCTGCATAGCAGGTGCTCATTAAATGTGGATGATCTGCTATTAATTTACCCCTTGTGGAAACTGTGTATTGTATGTAATAAAGATAAAAGTTAACTTCTCCAGATAGCTACCCAAGGAAATAACATTTCAATGAAACTGAATGGAAACCCCGTGTTATTTCTACACGTTCAATGAACTGAATAAAGAATAGAGAAGCCTTGTATCCTGTTAATCCCTCAGAAACAATATGTTTTATTGAGAAACAGTGTTTTAAGAGTAACAAACTGTATACTGAAAATACAGAAGCCTATAGACATTTGGGTGTAATCTAAACCCAGGTACAGTATTGCGTGTAAAAGCTATATAGCGCATACTTACTAAATGTAAGTATGTATTAACCAGACATGAAAACTTACAGTTAGTAATTATACAGTTAGTAAGTACTACTGGGCATGCTAAAGAGAGGTATACACACCAATTTAGGAAAGTTGACTAATTCTCTGGTGATTTCAGAAGGACAAGCTCTGTCCTATCAGAAGACGTCTTGCGGTGCAAGTGATGCACTTTAGAGCATTCCTGCAGAGAAGGACTTGGGGATGTTGGTGGATGAAGAATATGACATGAGCCAACAGTGTGCACTTGCAGCCCAGAAAACCAACCATAAGTCAAAAGAGGGGTGGCCATCAGGGGGAGGGAGGTGATTGTCCCCCTCTGCTCTGCCCTTCTGAGGCCCCATCTGGAGTACTGCATCCAGGCCTGGGGCCACCAGCACAAGAAAGACATAGAGCTGTTGGAGAGGGTCCCACAGGAGAGCCACAAAGATGATCAGAGGGCTGGAGCACCTCTCCTGTGAGGACAGGCTGAGGGAGCTGGGCCTGTTCAGCCTGGAGAAGAGAAGGCCCTGGAAAACATTACAGTGGCCTTCCAGTACCTAAGGGGGACCTAAAAAAGTGTTGGAGAGGGACTCTTTTGGAGGGATTTTAGTGATAGTACTAGGGGTAATGGCTTTAAACAGAAAGAGGATAGGTTTAGATTAGACATTAGGAAAAAAATAGGAGGGCGATAAGGCACTGGAACAGGTTTCTCAGAGTTGTGGATCTTCCATCCCTGGGAATGTTCAAGGCCAGGTTGGATGGGGCCCTGGGCAGCCTGATCTGGTGAGTGACAGCCCTGCCCATGGCAGAGGGTTAGTTCTGGATGGGCATTAAGGTCTCTTCCATTCCAAACCATTCTATGATTCTATGAGTATATGATTATGTGCTTTTGCATCTCGGAAGGCCAACAGTATCCTGGGCTCCATCAGGAGAGCGGTGGCCAGCAGGGACAGGGAGGTGATTGTCCCTTTCTACTCTGTCCTCATGAGGCCCCATCTGGAGCACTGCATCCAGGCTTCTGGCCCCCAATACAGGAAAGATGTGGAGTTGTTGGAGAGGGCCTAGAGGAGGGGCACAAAGATGGTCAGAGTACTGGAGCACCTCCCCTGCGAGGATTGAGGGAGCTGAGCTTGTTCAGCCTGGAGAAGAAAAGGCTGCGGAGAGACCCCATTGCAGTCTTCCAGTATTTAAAAGGAGATTATAAACAGCAGGGCAATCAACTTTTCACAAGGGTAGATAGTGACAGGACAAGGGGGAATGGTTTTAAGCTGAAAGAGGGAAGATTTTGATTAGACATCAGAGGATAGTTCTTTACGAAGAGAGTGGTGAGGTGCTGGAACAGGGTGCCCAGAGAGGTTGTGGATGCCCCATCCCTGGAGATGTTCGAGGCCAGGTTGGATGGGATCCCGGACAACCTGATCTAGTACCAAATCTGGAGGTTGGTGGCCCTGCCTGTGGCAGGGGGTTGGAACCTGATGATCCTTGGGGTTTCTCCCAACCCAGGCCACTCTATGATTCTATGATTGGTCGTAACAGTGAACTTCCCTGGGCTATGCTGGTGAGGTGTTAGTACTCTTTCTCATCCAAAAATGGCAAAATTAAAAAAACCTGAAATTATACTAAACGTTTTATTCAGCAATAATTAAATAATATTCTTAAGACCTAAATTTAGAATATGTCTAATCTACATAGTTTTCTCTTTGGCCTACTTTCTCCCTTCTCTCTCATCTGTACCTTCATGCCAGAGTTTTCTTCATTGTTAAATGTGACTTTTCTTATTTTAGCATGCTTTTACTCCATTGCAAGATTCCCATCAAACCTATGGCTCTGCTTGATTGCTTTACAAAATAGTCTTTTTCTGCAGCTGTAGAGTATAAAATAAAAACAAGCTTCTGCGTAGGAAGAGTTTTATCTCTTATATTTTACTTCCCAATATTTAACAGTTTGGAAACAAATATGAAACTGGCAGAAGAAACAGACACAATGGTGAGCACTGCTGAGCACAGGGAAGGCATGCAGAATAATACAGATCCTCTTTTAACTTGGGACCATTCAAATAAAATGCAGTGATTTTAATACAGTCAAATCTAAGAGCTTACACCTAGGGACCATGAATAAATTCGTATTGACTAACGTGTCCTGAACACTGAACAGGAATGACATTGAAAGAGAGGAGATTACCAAGCTACAGAAACTGCAAGCTACAGTCTGACAAATCCAAATAAAACGTGTACTTTTTTTTTTGTAAGAGTGACTAAGTATTTAGAACAAATTAACAAAGAAACTGGCAAATTCTTCTTTTTTTTTTTGTCCTAAGCCATCTATCGAATCCAGTAGATTGCATTTGAGTAAAGATTATATTTTAGTAAAATATTCTGACTTATGGACTGTATTATTTATATAGATCAGAATGTATATTTCATATCATCTCTCTTCTGTCTTTAAAAACCTATGAACTTACAGTAAAGTTTCAATCGATAATTGATCTAAGCCCTTTCTATCTGCTTTAGGTATGATTAAGTTAGAAGCAGTGTCGGGTATTCTAGCAGATCTTTCATGTGTGCTAGACTTACTCTGCTTTGGCTTTTATTTCTTAGCTTTTCAGGTCTTCTTTTTGACTCTTTTTGATCTTTTTCTTATTTCTTTATGAGTAGTTCTACTAGTCCTCTCAACTCACCTAAATGGAATAAGCTGGAATCCAAAATGAAACAGAACAAAGCTCTTATCTAGGATAAATTAGCATACACCTAGAGCCCCGTTTTTCCTGCTTTCTCTGTAAAAACAATTTCCCTCTTTTCCGTTATTTTTAACCATTCAGAAGCCCATTTATCAGAAAACAAATATGGCTGTAGCCTGCTTAGCCCCAGCTACAGAATGAAAAAGCAACAGCTTATGTAAGGTGAACTTCCTTATGTTCCCATCAGGAGTCTGCACTATCCTGCAACCATAAGCACTACTGAACTTAAGGTTCCTTAAAAGGGCTAACAAATCATAGTGCAGTGAAAGCACACTTTTTCTCCTCCCCCATGTAGTTGGAAATGTTTGCTGTTTTTCAGAGGAGATATTACCATGGCAGGAAAAACAAATACTGTCTGGACCCATTTCCTGCAACTAATAAGTATCAGTGCCCACGATTCTCAGGAATCATTCTACTGTTTGAGACCAGCTGAAGGTGAGTAAAATAAGTTGTAACTCTTACAGATTCACTCTTAGAGAATGTATTTTTCAGATAGATATTTTCAAAGAAATGCATTTTCTTGAAATACATTTAACATATTTTAAAAAATATCAGAAATATTCTTCCAAATCTGGTTTGTTAATGCAGCTAACAGATGTGCAAATTTTGTCTGGGGATTCAAAAAATACAGTTTATTAAATTGTGTCATATGGCAGATGGGTAGGAGCTCAGTGGAATATTCGGTTGATTACTCCACGGTTTCTGCAGTCAGAGGAAAAGCCCCGGTCTGTGTTCTTTGCATACCCACAGATTCTGAGAATGCCAGCTTGCATTTGTGAAAGAAAGAGGATTGAAACTAAACACCTCAGGGCTTCCCCAAGGGTATCTTCTCTGCATCAGTTAATTCCAGATCTAGTCTTCTTATGGATAAGAAACGGAATAAGAAGGCAAGCCCTTTGGGCTAAACAGCTACTTCCTACGGTAAATGGAGTTTTTAGACTTGCTATGTCATCTTCTGTACCTAAATAGCCCCTTAAACTTTCTCTGTTAGCCGTCATTTCATAACAATAGTTATATGAAGGCTTGGACAATGCTTCCAGTATTAGAACAGACTCCAGCATCAAATGGAAAAGCACTCGTAAATCAAATTTCCTATTCTTAGTTTACAAAGGTCCCAGTGGTGCTTGGTGACTCATAATCTTCATATGAGTTGCAGCAGTCAAGAGACAAAGAAAGCACTTTTATGTTGAACCAGCAAAACAATTATCTTAAAAAGAATAGCCCAATTATCCTGCTAACACATTTCCTGCATTGGTGCAGATACATTAGTGTATAGGAAACTAAAGGAGACAGACAATAGCAAAAGCCTAGATCTTAAATACCAAGAATGACAAATAACCAACATAAAATGTTTTCCTGACTATGAATGCTATTGGTTTCAGTCCCCGGTGACCTTACATTGTCATTAGGAACTAAATAGGAATATCCAGAAATCACCAATATATTTTTGGTGAACAATTTGTAATACTTAATAACTTATTTCATTTATTAACGCAAGCAAATTATGAAAATTGAGTAATACTTTTTGTATACATGACTGTAATAATGACAATGTACTTACACAGCAAAAGGCACAGTACAAATGGAGCTATTAGGTATATGTGTATTAAAATGACTTCCACTTAGCACTTTTTATCTGTAAGATTCTGCATTCAATTACCCATCAGTTAGTCAAATTTCAGCCATTGCAACTAAAATTTTCCATGTCAGTAAGTTCACTTCAGACAGAAGGTCTTTTGGGAAGTTTCTAAAAAAAATGTTTCCCTTAGAAAATTTTCTGTCTCTTCCAACAATGACAATGAGGACTAATAATTGGTTTGTTTGTGTCACATTGAGACCAAGAGGCTCTGGAACAGGATTTCCAATTTACCGATACTTTTTGCTCAGGAAAGTAGCTGTTTCATTGAATGCTTTTCAAAATATGGTCAACTTACTAACCTGCACTTAAAGTCTCAGCATTTTTCACATTTCTAGTGAAAGCATCTCTCGAGTTATAGAAATAGACCCACGTGGGCTGGAGAAACATCAGACATTAAAGACTGGAAATCCTCTGCTGAAGTGTGGGGCTCACACTACACTAGTACTGGTTCATACAGAGACTAAAAGTTGTCAGCTACTCCAAACAGAAAGGCTTTGGTCTGAACAATTAATCCCTGCGTGTGTATGGCTCAGTATACTTATAATTTTGTTTTCTTTCATTACTGAAATCTCACTGCCCTTCATGTCCTGATTAGTACGAGGAGAACAGTATCACACTCTCCCCTCACAGGCAGAATGGAAAATGATGTGTTTTCTGCCCTCGGAGCAGGGTCTGAATGGTTGGCAGTAAATAAAGCAGAAGATCACAGGTTGGTAGCAAGGCTGGCAGGAAAAAAATAAATGACAGAGTCTGTTCCTCCCTTCATTTCACCCAGTGAGGTGGGAATCCCGTGGAACAGAAAGTAGGTGATTATTCAGTAAAAAGCCAGAGGAGAGGAGAGGGGTATCCACAGAGTCTTGCTTTAACACTGGAGATTTTAACCTCCTGTCCTGTAGTCAGCTGCCAGAGAGAGCTCCTTCAGGATGGGGTTTATAAGTCTTAAAGCTGACTCCTATTCTAGCTTTGCTCTTCAGACATGTTTGCTTCTCTCCTTCAACTGAGGAGTGACACAAGGCAGGTTGTATCTCCAGAACTGAGCTGTGCTGCCTGAGTCTTTCTCTGTGCAATACTGTAAGTGCATCAACTCATTCTGCAGGAGAAAAAAAGAAAAACATCCATTATTAAAAGCAAGAGGAAAAAAACCCATGCCAGTAACATCAAAATAAATCTTTTAATGATTCTTCTGCTGTAAATGCCCTGTGAATGTTAAGGAAACAGGAAATTTCAGGAGTTGCCTCTAACTTTGTTTCTGAACTCAGCTGGGACAAGAGAATAATTTAAAACAGTGTGAAAATTTCCTAAAGGATTGAGTTCCAACTGAAAGCCAATTAAATTATTTGCAAAACAAATTCAGTACCTGATAAAACTTTGTGTAAAACAATGACATTCTTTTTATATAACCATTGTTGAATCTTTAGATACAAAAAAAAATCTGAAATAGAAAGCAATATGGATTTAGAAATTTTGGGAGCCAATAGTGGAAGTGGCAAGGTGTTGGCAATGGGTATGGTATTGGAGAGGAAAATAGTGGAGTGGCTTTGAAGACAGTGATGTGGTCAGACTCACAAATCCACTTGATTTGCAACAGGACTTGCACAGCATTGTACTGCATGCTTCTTGCATTTATTTTTTTAACCTGTGTAGAGCAAAAGCTCTTCATACAATGAAGTTCAGTGGAGATGCTTAGTTCTGTGCTTCTGAGAGGACTGTCAGTCATATGCTATGCTATAAATCATGTGTGAGTGCATAAAAAAACTTCTTTTGAATTATTTTTAGTATAAATAATGCTCACAGAAAGTGTAACAACTAATCATCCAAGTGATCTCATGCAAAGTAAGAATGTTGTTCACAATAGGCAAATGGGAAATTGCTGTCTGAGCACCATGAGGATGGATGCAAGAGCGGATAACCGCAGCTTCCTTGCTTACAGGTTTAGCACTCAGCAGAAGGACAGGAACTCACTTGATCTTGGTTTTCAGTACGAATACAGACTGCGAAAGCGGGGCCTCACAATCCTCTGAATTTTGGGTTCGGATTTTTTGAGTGAAGATCCTCAGGCTTTGTGTGAATACATGCAGTGCTCTATGACAAAAGCACTTTACTGGGCTGCCTCCTTGCTTGCCCTGTTACTGGTCAGCAAATCCAACGAAGTCCTGTGGCTGAGATGGCATGAGGGAGGCCTTTTGGGACAGCATTTCTCTCCTAAACACTTACTAGTCTCACAAAACATAAGTGTCTCACAAAATGAACTAAAGGAATAGCTGAACAGGAGCTCTGGGGAAGAGGACTTGTTTTGATATCCCACAGGGCTCAGCTCCTTCTCACTGTGTAAACAGCTCAGCTTATGTAATGCACAGCTCCTGGAGAATGAGCAGCAGGGCTCATATGCATGGAGCTCCCCTTTAACTCCCCTCTCACTCCCTGTCGCTGCAGGTTTGGCATTGATTGAAGCAGCTCTGCAGGCTTTAACCTTTTCCACCAACAGTATTTGAAAGGAACGACAGCAAGCTCAGCTACAGATATCAAGCCAAGGACTCACCATATGGTGTTTTTGTTTCACGCAAGGGGAAAGATTGCTTTAAAGATCAAGGGCCAAATTCATCCCTGGTGTAAGACTGTTAAATTCAATGGTGTTAGATCAAGCATGAATTCGGCAACCAGCTAATTCTATGTAATGCGGGACAGAATTCAAGGGGTTGGAGTTTTGGTTTTTGTTTTTTTTTTGAAGAGAGGTTGCTATTTGTTTGTTTTGTTTTGTGTTTTGTTTTCAGTAGCCCAAGGATGTCTGTAAGGTAAACTCAGCTGAGCCAAGTTTATTTTTTTTATGTCTAACTGACATCTGTTCTCTGAAAGCCTCCAGCACACTGGAACAGTTTCCCAACCTTTTCCCTCTCTGTAACCACTGTGAACTTATGTGGCAGTCAGAGATGGTGAAAAGACAGGTTTTGTATGAAAATGGATGCTACAAACGACCCAGCTAAAACACAGTTATAGTGGTCCTATACTCAAGAAAAAATATGACAAGAAAACTTTCCAATAATAAGTTGTGACTATTTTGTTAAAGCTCTCTTAGAGATTTATGAACATTGACAGCAGATGTGTTTTAGCAGTTGCTGCCACCATGCACATTAAAGAAATGAGACCAAGGACAATAGACTGCAAGCTAGCCAAACTACTGACGCTCTAAGCCCCTCTTTTACATTTCCAGAGCATTTGATGTGTTGATCAATTAGAGAGCTTATTTTGAGTCATCTTCCATAGTGCAGCAGCTATGACATGCAGAACCCCCATAATGCAGACATTCAGTAAAGTGCACATTGGCATACTTTTATCTTACAGCATGTTATCTCATTTTTACAGGGAGATGTTACTAGAATGAATTGGTTGAAATGTAAAAAGCAAAAGAAGATCCTGGCTTTTAAACTTGATGAGTTAATAAATAGATGGGGAAAAGTGTTTTTTAGCATCAGTCAGGATGTCTAACCTGACTACTGTTGTAGATTAACTTAACACCTGAGCAATTTTAGAGGAGCTACTTGAAGTCCAGGATAATGGCTGGTGAAGCCATACTCAATGTAATGTAAAGTAGTGCTGATTCAATAGAATCCAATGGAGTTAAACAGCTATAAATCCGATAGAAATGTGGTTGGAATTAAATCCAGCATATCTTTTGTATAATAAAACAGGAGCTGTTATATAGATACCTTTATCTAGGACTGAATTAGGGGGAAAACTGAGAAGCAAAATGACACGGCAGAAGTCTCTGCAACATCAATGACAGATAATACCTGCCTGCAGAATCAATTTTTTATTGACAGAGTATAGACAGCTGAGATATGTTTAAAGAAAAATAGTCTGTCCTGTGACTCTGCCTGCTGCTAAGTGGCAGAGTGGCTCCACAAACCTGGAAGCTGAGTTCACAAAATAGTTTCGTCATTCTCGTAAGTTCCTATGAAAGACCAAGGAATGGTGCTGGTGAATATAAATCATTCATACATTAATCACATTATTGATTCTGGCCCTGAATTCAGCGAGGCCAGAAAAGGGAGGACTGCCTCAGAAGTGAAAGGAGATCCCCTGAAGGTGAAGGCTGGTACAGCAGGACATGTTGCTGCTGGAAGGAGTGAGGCTAAAGGAACCAGGTTTTGTATGAACCCTACAGTGCCCTAATACTCTGCTGAGAAAGTTAAACAATGCACAAAGAATTTTAGCTGTTAGTGGCTACTTTACAGATGTCAGAGATCTCTTTTATTCAGGTTCCAGTTGACCACCCATAGCATGGCCGTCTCTGAAGCTACAATGGTTTTTTTTGCCAAGTGAAAATTCAGTGTTAATAGTTCTTAAAACTGATTGCATGCAATTGAAATGCTTATACTGAACGTAATAACTCGTTTACAGAAACATCATTACACTACTTTGGAGAACTGTGTGATAATTTTGGGGCTGCCAGCAGCACGGCTCTCAGGGATGGTGTGTGCACAAGTCCTCTGGTTCCTTCACCCTCTGGTGCTCCATCACTTCCATCAACCACTGCTGCTGCAGAAGCTGTCAGCCAGCAGACCCCAGCCACACAGCCTCTTGGCCCAGAGAAGTTGTAATGTGTTCCTCACCATTGTCTGTTGAAGCTGGTTGAGCTGACAGCATCAGTATCTGTTTGCAGGCTCTTTCCCTTGAGCAACGGTTGTGGCAATGAGTCCATATTTTGTGTGATTCAAGGACGAACATTTTTAATCAGACTGACATGTCATCCACTTTGCTCAAGTACTCTTTTGCCAAATGCCCTAAGAACAAGTAACCAGCAACTCTTTGAGGCTTGCATTCAATTTGCAGACTGTACATTCACAGTTGAAATATTATCTCCATCTTATTGGGAAGTAACGAATATATTTGGCAGGCAATAAAGGCACTATAAATAAAGATATTAGATTTCTTTCACACTCAAGGACTTAGACAACCCTGTTCTTCTGTCTAATTTTATTAGGAATATGTTTTTGTTAGAACATGTAACATAAAATTGAAGAAAACAAGGTCAGGCATAGACATCAGAGATGGCCTGTCTTTGCTGGGATTTATCTTTGTTCCTTTCTGTATTATTTTTTCTCCCCGATACGTTATTTTCTTTTCAAGAAATTTATATTTTTGTCTGACTAGCTTTACTTCTGAATCTTTTTCAAAGCTTCTGGATGCTTTGTTGTGTCCTCCTCTTTTCTTTCCTCCCATTAGTATGTTTTGTCTGTATCCTCTATATCTGAACAGTGTTAGAATTGCTGATAAATCATCTCAGGTATTGAACACAACCTAGATGGCACTCTGAGGAGCAGTTTCTAAACAGGGGAGCTGAGAGCAGTGGGAAAAGAGGAAATGAAGCAAAGGCTTTGGGATCACTGAACGAATAAAAATGTGTGCTCTGCTTCCTTGATGGCATCTGTTGAGACATAAAAACAATAGAAGACTATATAAAAAGTCTATGCAGGAAAGCAGACACAAAACCATTACATTTTAAAGGAAGGATTTTCGTTGCCTATAAGGAGAGAAAAAGGAAATGATTCAAGAAATGTCTTTGTATATCCTTTAATATGTGCTGTCACGTAACTTCTGTTTTTTCTCCTTTTTCTTTTCTCTTCCTGTAACATAGTAACAATGTACAACGTTAAAAAATTCTGCCAGGATTCACTTCATCTCTCCCATGGTTGTATTACTAACAATTTGGACCAAATTTTTCATTCTGGGATGCCTTGCAATACACAGAACTGTGGCTCTAGCTACAAGTAACTTGTTTAATTCCACTATATTCTATGCTCTCTAATCATCAGAGTTGTCCCTAGGTAACACAACTCATCGTGACTGTGGTACAAGCCAGTTGATTCCCACAAAATAGCTGAAATTTTCCTAAGTCAAGAAAGGGCTGAATATGCATCTCATCTCCATTTCTCACTACATCTCAGAAATGTCCTCATGGAAGTTCTTTCTAGGAGAACTAAAATTCAGTCAAAAATTCTTGCTGTTAGTTACTAGAGAAATAAAAAGAAAGTACAAGGAGTTAGGAAGCCATTTCTTGTTACCTGGGAAGGACCACCTATGCACTGTGCTTTGAGTAATGCACATGCACACGTGCTCTTCAGTGCAGGCTGAATATTCTGGTTGTAAATGTCTGGACCTTGTATAAAACAAACATAGCCACAAATCCCAAGGACGTCCTGGTACTGGAGTTTCTTCTCCACCACCCTACTTGATTTCACTCAGGTCTAGCACTGCAGAGGCCATATAGCCCATTCAGATTTCATGTCTTTAATAATGTTATTGAATATTTCAGTTCACTCGTTATTCCTGGAGAGCTATGGAAAGTGACTCCTATATAAGGCAGAACATGATCAGAGCTGTAAGTTTACAGTACTGCTCTTCCCAGGATTATTATATTTCTAATCCAGCACCTGTAAAATTTATAAACAAATTAAGAAACTGAACCCAAATTTGTCAGCATCCCACACATGAAGCTTGGGAGTTAGCTTTTCTCACACCTCCTCCTTCCCCCAGCGTCATGAATTCTCCAGCCCAGTATCAACCATTCAAGGAGAAGATGTGAAGTCTGGAGAAACAGATTCTCTTCAGATTGAAAGACAGCTGAGAAACCATATCCTTGCTTTGTGTCTAAGTGCTTTCAAGTGTCAGTTAGAATGGAAAAGGTGGGAACCTCTGTGTTTTCTGGCTGAAAGGAGCTGCTATATTTTCTTTTTCTACTTGCAGTGTCATCAATATGTGGTCATAGCTTAAGTAACCTTTCCTTCCTTTTTTTTTTTTTTTTTTGCAACACTGGAATTGAAAAGTAACTTAGATATATGCTACCTACAGTGCACTTATGGGCCCATATGAAGTCTGTATTTATTTAATTAGAAACTTCTGTGTATTTGAAAATGTGATTAATGGGCTTAGATGGTTTGTTGTGTTTGTTTCTGATTCCCATCTTAACTATGTACATCAGTTGAAAGAATTATGCCTTACTTCTAATATTTCTTTATCAGTCATATGACTGTTCATTGATGGAATTGTAGCTACTAGTCACAACTGGGTAAATGGTCAATTTGGTTTGTCCTCATCTGTGAAAGAGATTAAGACATAGGTATTTTATCAGCCCTCGGATAAGCTTCAAGCATTTGGTATGATTCAGCCTATTTCAGCTAACTGACAAACCTATCCTAGTTAATCATCTCATCCTTTGTTACTTTAAGAAAATAAATATATTGTATTGCTGTTATTTAATGTTCAATCAAAATAACGAATGCAAATATTGCAAATTTAAGACACAAGTAACTATGTCCTTTTACCCTTATGAGCTGTAAAAGCTAAGGAACAATGCTATTTTCACTAGATGTCTCTAAAATAAATGAAAAGCTGTGGAGTCAGATATCTCTTTAGTTAACTGAGAATGTGAGCCTTTTCCATTGGTTTGTATCTGGTGATAGACCTCGATACTAGAGCAGTTAATCATGACCTAAATCTTTTTAGCTTCTTAGCTCTGGCTAGAGAATGAATTTGCATCTCCACAGAGAAAAGAGTAAGAAAAAAAGAGAAACGAAGGCAGGAGATTATAAAAAGTGTATGTTGAAAGTAGTGAACTATTCTCTGATGAAAATAAATTAACTATATACCTTTAACAACTTTTTCCTTTGCATCATTGCTTTTCTTCTTGTGCCCTATATAAGTAAACCATCTGCTAGCTGAGGAAAAAATAGCCAGAACGCATCCACACATTCAATCTCTTCTCTTTGTTCCATCGGGTTTTCTTTAAAAAGTGACGAAAGTTCTGCTTCAGAGGATTAGACCGATTTAAATTGTTTCTTTAAACAGAAATTTGGAAGAAGCAGCAACATCAATATACCTCTGTGCAGGAGGAAAAATAGATATCTTTTCTTCACCCTTTGCTTCATTTGTTTTAAAAACAGTGGCTGCTCAGACTTCTGTTTGTTCTACACGAGCAATGAATTTTGCCTGCATTACCTGACCTAACTCCTATTTTGTGTATCTCTTTGCCACAAAATGGTGTTCTTATCACTTTCTTTACCCATTCTTTTTGTTTCCAGTAAGAAGGCATATCGGAAATATGCGTGAGATCAGACAGGCTGTGGGATAAAACCTCGTAATACCATGCAAATGTTACCTAGATGAGTTCAAGTTATTAAGGAGAAAGTAACCAACAATTATTATAATATCTTCAAGCTGAATTATGCCTACTTGCAGATTTAAGTGAATTGTGTATCACTCCCACATTACAGTCTTCTGTAAACTACAGCTTTTATCTCCATTACTTGGTAGTTGAATCGTTTCTGTTATGATTTTCACAAGCAGCTATGCATCTTGCCTCCATTAACACTCGTTTCAGCTTTTATCTGCATTACCATTGTCTATTTTCTTTCCATGGTGAGCAGTTTGTATACCTGCACTACTAAACAATGTTTACTGCAAATAGTGTCTCTTTCCTTGTATCAGTCACAAGTCCCCTAAGTTTTGTCTTCTTTACACTCTGCAGCATTTTGAATCTCCTCTGATTTGAATCAATGAAATAGAAAGCCCTGGAAAAGACATTTTTCTATTATATTTCATACAATTACCACCATTTTTGTAAGTATATAAAGCAGTGAACTGTGAACTGTGTGACTGAAAACATCCTTTAAAATTATTATTTTGTGTACTTTAATATTCACATTTATCTTTCCTCATTTGAAATGGCTCCTTGGCTTCCATGTCTCACTAGTGCAATGAAATAAATGTGGAATACGTGAAATACTGCTATAACTACTTGTCTTTCGATGAAGTTAGATTGTAAAACTATTTTAGTATTAGCAGTGTGGAAACTTGCTGAATTTATATGTGTCTGTGTGTATGGGTATGTGATGGATCATTTATGTTGGCTATATTATAAGCTCCATGTTGTGTTTGATGCAATAGCATGGCTTTTTCTCTATATTGATCATCATAAATGGAGACAACATGAAAGATTCGCAGACACTATTTTGGTTGCACTCAGCAGTTTCATAGAGCAAAAAGGCTAAAAGAGTGTTTGAGTATATCTATCTATGTACTCAGTACACTGAGTTTTCATATCTTTATGTATACACATATGCAATGTAAATATTATTACTTGTCTAAATATTTTAATACAAATGTAATATCACAGAATCACAGAATTATAGGGGTTGGAAGAGACCTCTAGAGATCATCAAGTCCAACCCTCTGCCAAAGCAGGTTCCCTACAGCAGGTCACACAGGCAGGTGTCCAGGCGGGTCTTGAATATTTCCAGGGAAGGAGACTGTACAACCTCCCTGCGCAGCCTGTTCCAGTGCTCAATCACCTGCACTGTGAAGAAGTTCTTTCACATATTGGTGCGGAACTTCCTATGCTCCAGTTTGTGGCCATTTCCTCTTGTCCTGTCCCCACACACCACTGAAAAGAAGTTGGCCATGTCCCTTTGCCTCCCGCACTTAGGATATTTATAGACATTAATAAGATCCTCTCTCAGTCTTCTTTTCTCAAGGCTAAACAGAGCCAGATTACCCAGCCTTTCTTCATAGGGGAGATGCTCCAGGCCATTTATCATCTTTGTGGCCCTCCGCTGGACTCTTTCCAGGAGATCCCTGTCTTTTTTATACTATGTATTTGTATTAAAATATTTTTTATATGTGTTTGTGTGTTACAGGTGACAAAAATGTTGTCTTGGCTCTCTTGGACTTACTATAATTCCTGTAGTTCAGTGAACTTGGAATTTTTTTTACTATATTGCTCCTTTTAATTGATCTTAGACCCACTTTTTCCAGCAGAACTAGATAATGAATTGATCATCTTGGTAAATGTGTTCTGAACGATTCTAAACCGAATTGTAAAATTTCTGTTTCCCCTAATCTGACCTTACAGATAAAGAGAAAACAAACCATTATGAAATAAAAGTCAGAAAATGTCAATTTTCTGGGTGGTCCATAAATTATATAGAATGTCTACTTTTAGATATCTGGCCTATGAGAATTGGGGTGTTATAGAAGCATGAACACTTCAGGAAAAATTTCTACAAATTGAAATTGAATTTTTAACAGCAAGCTGCAAAACAAAGCTATTAAAGTATACCAAAGCTGTTATCAGTTGTGTAGAGAGTTTTGATAGTCCAATATGGTATACTTCAGACAGACACTTCAAATTGCATCAAGTTTATCACTAGCTAATATACTTTTAAAGCACTGAATAGAGAAATAAACTACTGATATAATTCAAACATTCAAATTGCACTCAGAAGAGCGAGTTTTGCTAGGATTTAGAAAAGTTTTGTTTCATGATGTGACTTAACATGTCACATATTAAGCTAGTTGTAGGGAAACAGTTGATCCCAGCATGAACTGATGATTGCTTTTTACAAGGACAGGTAGTGACAGGACAAGGGGTAATGGTTATAAACTGAAAGAGGGTAGATTTAGACTAGATATAAGGAAGAAATTCTTCACCGTGAGGGTGGTGAGACACTGGAACAGGTTGCCCAGAGAAGTTGTGGATGCCCCCTCCCTGAAAGTATTCAAAGCCAGGCTGGATGGGGCTTTGGGCAACCTGGTCTAGTGGGAGGTGTCCTTGCTCACGGCAGGGGGGTTGGAACAAGATGATCTNAGCTGGAGCTTGAGAAGCTGGAGCTTGAGAAGCAGAAAAGACTGGTGAGAAGTCTGGAAAGGAGCCTGCAAAAGAAAGGGAAGATAGAATGGTGTAGTCGTAAGAGTTTTGGGACCCTTTCCCGTTACTCTAGTTAAAACCAAAACTAATTTTTTAAGGAATGCTAGACAAACCTGAGAATGAGTGCATAGCTACGCTGAGATTTGAGTAGTCAAAATTGAATGTCAAGTATAGCAAACCACAACAGTCCTAGAAAGCAGCTGAGTACACAGGAGCAGCCTGTAACTGGTGTCTTACTTTCATATTTATTGCCACTTATACCTTGCCTGATGTCTCCAAAGCAGATTGTTTTGTGTGACAAATCTGTCCTGCCACCCATTGAGTGTACATCCATACATATAGAAAATCATTTATTCTTCACACATGATGTTCTCTCATCACTTCAGCTGTATTAACAAATGGCTGAACCAATGGCAGGACCAAAAATTTAGTCATATGTAAAAACTGTTACTGCTGCTCCAGAGATAACCCCTTAGGAGCATCAATTGGCGTTATAATTGATAACTGTGGGACAGGCTTTCCTATGATCCCAGCATCGTAGTATGACAAACAAGTCAGCTAGGAGTATGGCTGGTTGCTAATGCCTGTCCCTTCCAGAGTACACTTTCTCAGTTCTCCACCAGTCTGCAAAGCTACAATTATGTTTGTAATCCTTTTCTCTGTCTCAGGCATTGCAGGCATGTTTAAATTGTGCATGCTCATCTCTGACAGATTTGCTTAGCAAATATTATGCTAAATATCACTGATGTGTGTATTTATGAAAGGTTGATTTACGAAGACTTGCAGAGAAATGATGCAAAGAGTTTATAACTCCAGATTCTTTGCATTTGTTTGATTTTTTCAAAAACAAATTAATTTGACCTGCATCATTTTTTCCATGTTGCGTGTAACAAGTTTATTTTTAATTACTTTTTTTGTATAATCCCAGAACCACAGTTTTCACAAAGCCTGCCACTGCCTACCTTTATGAATCATTTCAAAGAATGTCATTAAATTATTTAATTATCCTTTGCAATCCTAATGGAGCTGCACAGCAAAACAGATTCTTCTTACATTTTCATCTTTATTTACCTCTGGCATGATTAAGATGAAATTCTATTTCAGATGCCTGTGCATCTTTCCCAATTACTTCCCTCTCGTACATCCTTGTTGTGTAGATGCTCTTTATTGCACTCTCAACTGGCATAGGCTCCTTTTCAAAGGGTGGTCAGAGGTTTTGCATAGTTTTCCAAATGACTGGATTTAGCTAGATGACATAAAATCCACTTTATCTTCTCCCTGTAAGTGTCATACAAGGGAAGGGGTCTCATCAAATCCTGATTTATTTACAGATGCTATCAACAGTCTCAATCATGTAATCCTTGGCAAATTGCTGAGCCTGAGATTAAAGCAGACTACTCTGCCCAGCAAGACACTGTCTGCCGCAGAAATTTGGAAGTACAAGTCTTATACCTCTAGACACGCTGTAAAATCTTCATCAAAAATACAATTTGCTTATCTGCTGAATAAAAATTCCTTCCTGCTTTACATCAGGCATTGCTGTTTTCTCAAGGAATGCTGCCGTCATGGACAAGTACGCAGATGAAAGTACTTGGGTGCTGAACACAGGATTAATTGTTTTAAGTGAAGTTTTACACAGACTATGCTTTTCTTTCACCAAAGGAGTTGGTGATGGAATATATATATAGGTTACGGTGCACCTTTCCCATGTGCTAGCTTAACCACGTGGATATTCCACTTTACTGATGAGAGTACAAAATGAGTGAACATTGTTTCATCACATGCACTCTAGTAATAATGTCCAGCAACGTGAACTTAAGATCTATCACACTACAAACTTCTACCTAAAGACCTCGTTATACTGTTATTCTATGACAACTTTTTGGTATGTTGGCACTTATAGGAAGTTTCTGTTATAACATAAAACATCTCTGTAGTTCCAGCGTTTGCTACAATTCGTTCACAATGAACTCACACACATATTTTAGGAAAGAAAAAAAACTATGTCCATTTAATTCAATGCTTTCTATAGATGTTCTCTTATTTTCCTAGATTCTTTTCTGAATTTTGTATGTCATTTAAAATGTAGGGATTTTTTTTCATACTTATATTTACTCATGATTTCTGTTCATTTTCATAGGAGAAAGGGAAATACAAGTTGAAATTTAACAGGAAAAAATAATATTTCTGAATCCTGGGATCTTTGTACATTATGACTAGTTGGAAAACTTCTGGGTGTTATTTATTTCCAGATCATTCCCTAAATGTAATTTTGAAATATTCTCTGAAGGATAATCTTGCATATGTTTAAAATTTATGAAGCATCTTTATTAAAAATATGTAGAAGTTAAGATGTTCTAGCTTTAATCTGTTTTCCCAATATACCATTTATTTCATGATGCTTTGTATATTCTTATAACTTTTGATGTCTTCTTTTGTGAATGGAAGTTTCCAGTCCCAAAAAATTAATTTCAGAATATACAGGAGTATATGTTAACAACGTTAAAGCTTTCTTTGATTCTCATGTCTAATGCTACATCCAAAAAATCCCTCTTAATTTCAGGAATGTATGTATTAAATTGGATCTTTGATGCAGGTGTTAATAAGCTTAATTCCCTGAACATGAAGAGGATTGGAAGCATTGAAACAGGGATCAACCAAACTTACATGGCATATGGCTGGAGGAGCCAGATAAAAGAGGAAGCTGGGAATGAAAGAGTTTATTTTAGCAACTTGCGTTTGAGTACCTTGGGATTCATTGACCGAACTGTCTCCCTTCTGTCTTCCAAAGGAGAACAAGGTCAGTCCTTCTATTAAGAGTGATGCTGCCCCTTAGTGAATTTTTATGGGTTTATGACTGTGTGGAAGATCTGGGAGTAGAGGCAAGGAATCAGACCTCCTGGCTGATCAGGTTATACACTTCTTTAGGCAGATCTGTGAAAAGAGCTGTAGGGTAGATGAGTAACTTCCATTCTTCCTACTGCCACCTCATGGAATATAGCTCATGACTAAGCTGGCTCATACATACGAATTTCACTGTGATTATGATAACCACCTGGAGGATAGGGAAGCCAGGAAGCACTGGATAGTCTAAAACTGTGTCTAATCAACTGCCTTCTTTGCTTACTGGGAAGCACCAGTTTAAGACTCCCCTGTTTAAGTTCACTACGACCCATTTCTTTGAAAATAATGTGGCAACAACAACAAAAATTGGTTACCAATGGAGCTCATCTGGTGAAAACTGTAGTAACTACAGATGTGGATATTCTTTCAAATTTTTACCTAAATTCTACACTAGCTTCATCTTCAAAGCATAGAACTTCAGTTTTTTACTTTTCTAATCCCTGGTTAGCATCCTCCTTTTGAAGTTAGTTTTATTTTAAAGAAAAGCATTTCACTTCTCCTGTTTTGTCTCCATAAATTTTCTAATCTTTGCTAAGACTACTAAAAGGACAATTTTCCTTGAGAGTGGGAGAAGACAAACTACTCTGTTTTGTTGATTGGTAATTTGTAGAGAGCAGCAGGAAGCTATCACTTACCGACTGTTCACACATTTAACAGGCATTTGTATTTTCTGACACCATGTTGGTTCTCCTTGCCATCTTGCCTGGGAGTGATGGTGGCATTCCACGATAAATACCAATGATTGCTGATTGTCATTTCCGATGACCAGCCATGAGCCAATATTTAATTACAAATTCTGGCACATCATCACTATGTCTATTATGCAATGTAGCGTTGTAATATGAACAGCTACTGCCAAAGACATCTAAGGATGCATATACAACACTAATTTTCTGGCAGAAATGTATCCTCTTATGGCCTTCTTTCGATGTCAGCCCAAATGCTGCTATTTTCTAGCTATGTTGAAAAGTTGTTCGTGAGACAAATTCATGACTGTTCTGGAGTAAAATTAAACTCTAAGACAAAAGAAAAAGGCAATTTTGATTATTGTTTTCTATGAGAATTTCAAAGCGAAGACATTTCTGGTCGTGAACTATCATGCACCTATACAAGATTTTAATTAATGTTGCAGGGTCAATATGAATTGTGTAATATGTAAATATATATAAAAGGGAAACTGAGGATGAATAAAGTTTGTATAAGTGATAGTGTTCAGAAAATTGTGTATTCTTTGATATTCCACTGAAAAATTGCATATGCAGAAACCAGCTTATAATTCCTTTGAAAATTAGAGCACATTGGGGTTTCAAATGAGATGAGAAATGTCTCTTGGATTTACATAGCAGAAGCCTGCTTCCAAGACAGCTGCAGATATCAAACAGAATATAATTAGAGTGAATTAAATCATTCTAGGGCAATAATACCACATTCCCCCTGTGAAGAAAAAGAAACTATTTTAAAATAGTTTCTCTAATGACTTATTTGTCTGTACTGCTTCTTAAAGATGCCTATTTGGGGACCATTTATGTTGCAATATGGTATGCAGTGCTTTACCCAGAAATCATTTTAAACACTTTTTATTTCTCTGATGAGCATATTTGCAGGATCAGTAGAAGACAGTTTAACAGGTAAGGGTTTTTATTGTTACTATTTTCTTTTTTTTTTATATGAAGACTATTACAGACACTCCCTTGGGATGCTCAGTTTAAGAACTACAGAAAGTAATATTTTGTTGAGATTCTGCTGTTTTTGTTCATTTTGCAGACATTTTGGACAAAAAGTTGAAAGTGTTTGTCAGGTTCTGAGTAACATAAGAGAGATTTGCAAATCTCTGCAGCAATAACAAAATATGATTTCCAGTAAGGCAGTCCAAAAAGTAGCATGGAGAGTAGACAGACAGACTGAAGAAACAGTAAAAAGCCTGCCCTTCACAAACAGCATTGTATAATTTTTATGGTATAACATGTTGTTGTCCAAAGCACGATTTCTGTATTGCTGAATTCTCTGTGGTTTGCTACATTTTTATGAGGTGATGTTTGACCTGCTGTACTCATAGTATAATTTGATAAGATATTTTCAGCTTTTTCATTGCTCCTCTCTTTGTGGAGGTCTATCTGTCCTGCAGGTGTGAAAGGTACCTTGAGAGTAGTATCAAACCTGCTGAGCTCTCTAGCCAGTTCTCATTCCATGTAGCAAGCTTGTTTTAAAATTGATTTGAAATGTCCACCTGGGCTTAGAGCTCCGAATAAGTGCTAGTGAGGCAGGCTGAAGAGCAATCTGCCCCACCGGTTCTGGCTCACAGCCCTCAGAGGTCCAGCCAAAAGGCAAGTCAAGCAACAAGAGCCTGAGCTTTTTTCCTCCCAGTGCACGATGACTGGTTTAAGCCGCTAGTGAGTACAAACATCTGCATAGGCTTTGATCCATCTTGAATGACCATGCAAATAGACTCCCACTGAGTCTCCACAAAGCATCCTGTCCCTGGGTCAGGTTTAGCTTGTTTCTTCCAGCACCTCAACCAGAGTGCTGGCGTGATCTACAGTCTGTATCTGCAAGATTTTCCAACAATGAGAGAAAAACATTTTCCTAACGCACAGAATTCTCAGACAAGATTCTTCATAATTCCATTTGTGCAGGTGATTAATTCAGACTACTGTAGCTTTCCCTCACAATTTTCTTTACAATCCAAGCATAAACATTGAACAGTAGTAGATCACCATTAGAAAAATCAACATTTCTTGCCTCATCACAGGGTGCTCTGTAGATTCACATCAACTGTTGTCTCATAGCAAAATGAAGTCAGTAGCATTCTCATTTGAACATAAAGTTGTAAAATGACAAATTTCAATTATTTGAGAAGTTATGATTTTCATGACATTTAAAATAATTCCAATACAGTCATGTTTTTCCTTTGGTTCTTTGCACACACTTTCTCCTCCATAGCAGCCACACCCAGGGTAGTCTCTTCAAAGAAATAAATGAGAGAGAATTTTCCTAACAGTACCGTTTTAGCACAGAAAACTGATAGTGCTTGACTGAAATTGGCTTTGATTGATCTGTAGTGGCCTAAGAACAATGAACCTGCCTCTGCAAACTGTTCCACAGCAGAAGCTGAAAATCCATTCAAGATTATATATGTCTGTAGCCTCAGGTTAAGAATAGTCTGATCCACTTTTGGTACAAACTTTTTGCCCAAGTTTTACACAAAGCCTGTCTATCAATCAGGACAGACTGATTGGGCTTTGGGCAACCTGGTGTAGTGGGAGGTGTCCTTGCCCATGGCAGGGGGGTTGGAACAAGATGATCTCTAAGGTCCCTTCCAACCTGAACCATTCTATGATTCTATGATTTAACTTCATGCCTTGAATATTCATGTTTGCACTATGCCTGCCCTTATTCAGCCAAACAATAATTAAATAAGTCTTAGAGGTTTAAATGACTTGCCTGAATTCCTTCCTTGTCCCTTTAGTTACAAAGGAAAGAAAAAAAAAATGTAGCAGGAAGGTAAAAGGCTGGGAGAAAACCACTGAGTTAAGGATACAATCAACTCCATTTTTTTCTTAGAAATTTAGTAGCTGTTGAGTAGCAAGGACAAGCATTACTTCAAAAAGTTCTAGAGCATTTCTTATCCTCAAAAATATTCCTTTTTGTCTAATTGCGTTAATAATACCATTGTGCTGTGGCACTTGCATTTCACAGATGACGTTTCATCAAATCACATCCTGACCAAAGACATCCAGGATTCACTTGCGCTTATTTTTGTTGATTTTTTCTGTGTGATATTTTCATTCTCAATCCATCAATTTACACATTTCCTGTGCCATCACTAGATTACTGCTATAGCTGTAGATTAGTACCTAACTAAGTAAACCAAAAACTCACAGTTCAAGATGCAGAGGGAAATGTCAGAGCAAAGGGATAAAGTGGAGCATATGCAGTGACCTAACTGTTGTCAATATGCAGGTTTTCAATGACTGAGTTTTCATCCTGTGAATTCACTGAATGAAAATGACAGCTTGAAAGCCAAAGAGCTGGAAAAAGGAAGATTTTACATTTTTTGAGGGAACTGACCCCAGAAATTACATATTTTCTTGTTCAGTTTCCATGCACGGTCAGTAGTAGGTGAAGTATTTTGTTTAAGGATGTGAGTGACGCCTAGCTTCCAAAAAATGCACTTAAATGCATAGGGAAAAGGTGAAAGGCCTAAAAGTCCAACATAAATAGCAAACAAAAGGGTTTTTCCGAAGGGAAAATTCTGTTCACTTTGTACTTAGGTTCATTGTTTTGAAAAGGAACACAGTGAATAGCCAACTAATTTTAGAATCATAAATTTTAATCATGATGCAGTCAGTAGTGTGATTCAGATGTGAAATAATTGTAAACACAGCAATTACAGTCTAAAGACACAAGTATGGAAGCATACTTACTAGTAAACATAGCAAAGTAGTCAAGAGTTATACTTGCACACACAAAAATATTAGACTTTCATTAAACACCTATTTTCAACCTTTGTCACAGCAAAATACATATTCAGACTGCCTTAGAAGTCAACTAGGTATGCATTAGACTCAACATCTTTTGCACCAAGGGAGAAATAGTGAAGGAACCTAGGGGGGAAAAAAAAAAAAAAGGGAGAGAGCTTATAGTTTCAATCATTGCTTTGGTAAAAATACATATCTACTGAACTCAGTTAAGTACAAGTGTGCTAAAATATTCCTGGTATTCAGGAGTCAGCAGAAGCATTGCCACTCCCCCTGTGTTCCCTCTTTCATCTTTTCTTCCTTCTCTAGCTTCTCTCCTTTCCATACATCTGTTCACTCTCAATGGGTAACCAGCAGGAAGCATACTGTCAGCAACAGAAACTTAAAACCACCTTTTGCCATTCTATAATCTTCAAGCAGAGGAGAATGATAAACCCAGGGTATTTTTATAATCATTCAGTTAGACAGCTTTACTCCCACCACGTGCCATATTTCATGAAGACCCCCATGTTGTCAACTTATTAGGCATTCCCTGACAATGCCTATTGCCTAAAGCTCCCCAGTCAGTTAAGCACAAGGAAAACTGGTTTCAGTTTTAAGCATTCAAAATTTGCCTCATTCCAGCTGTAAGTTCCTTAGGTCTTTTCATTTTATTTAAAAGCAGACTATAGCCACTGGCATCCTGGTTTCAGCTGTTAATGAAGTTAATTTTATTCCTAGTAGCTGGTATGGTGCCTTTGCTTGGATTTAGGATGAGAATAATGTTGATTACATGTGGATGTTTGAGCTGTTGAGCAGTGCTTACACTAAGTCAAAGAATTCTCAGCTTCTGGTTCTGCCCTGCCAGTGAGGGGCTAGGATTGCACAGGGAGTGAGGACAAGACAGAACCAGAGCAGCTGACACAAACTTGCCAAAGATATGTCCCATACCATGTGGTGTTCTGCTCAGCAATAAAAGCTGGGATGAGTTGGTTGGAAAGGAAGGGCTGCCACTGCCTGGAAACTGGCTGGGCATCAGTCAGCAGGTGGTGAGCAATTGCACTGTGTGTCAATTGCTTTCTTTATTCTTTTTATTGTGTTTTTTTTCTTTCTTACTGAACTGTCCTTATCTCAACCTACAAATTCTTGCTCTTTTCAATTATCTCCCCCATCCCACTAGGATGAGGGGTGATCTAACAGCTGTGAGGTGCTTAGCTGTCTGCTGGATTGAGCCACAACAACTGGTATTGAGAGAAGAAACTTTCACATATCCTCCTGGAAATGATTGTTTAATTGAGACCGTGGTGTTGGGGAAGTCATTATGAAGTGAATGGAGAGATTAGTGCATGTCTAAGATTAGACTGAAATAAGGTCAATAGCACCTGACTTGTCACAATCTTACTGGATGAATACAGGTTAAGAAAATATTTACAACCTGTGCAACTGTTTTAACAGGAACACAGGAGTTAGGTCAAATCTACCTATTGTCTACATCTTTTTAAGGATTAGCCGGCAATGAAAAAGCTAAGAAAATCTATGCCAAGACTGGAAACTCTGATTAAGAGCCACAGGGATATTCTCACTGTTTGGTTTTCAAGTAATCCTTTAATGTTCTGTGCCATCTCAGTTTGCTAGTGTCAGACTTGAACAAAATGCAATTGTTAAAGAGCTGAGTTTTGTTCCTAAATCAAAATTTCTGATTTGTATTTTTTTTACCGTTTCTTTCTTTTTCTATCATGCTCTCTCTGAGATTTCCAACATAATCTTATTTTTAAAGATGGAAGTACTTCTGCTAAGCTTATAAATTAGTTATTACCTTCAACTGGTCTCATTTCATCTGTTTCAGAAGCTCCCTGAGTGCAGTGTATAGAGAATTGTATTGCACTTGATTTAGAAATGCCACAGGGCACTGTAGTCTGCATTTCTGTGACCATCTGACCTGCTTGCTTAACTTTAACCAGATAAAACTCAGTATACCTCTGCATTTCATAACTGAAGAAAGGAAAGGAAGAAAGTTCAAGTACACAATGCAGCCCTCAATTTCACGAATGCCCTGTCACAGTATGTTCTGAATTTTATTTAGCAGTCTGATCACAAAAAATGTAAAAGAAGTACATATTGTTGATGGTAAGAAGATCAAGTCCATTTCATAGGACTGAACAGAGAAATGCAGGCATCAATTCACTCCAAAACTGCCAATATGAGTAAAAATAGGTCAGAAGTTATCTCATTACTTCATCAGTCTATCCCTCCACACTAAAACAGGATCAGCTATACCTATGTCATTTCCCTCCTTCCAATCGCTGTTTAATAGCTGTTGTTCTGGTGAACAACAGCTTGGCTATGAGTCAACAGTGTGCCCTGTCGGCCAAGAAAGCCAGTGGTATCCTGGGATACATTCAAAAGAGCATGACCAGCAGGTTGAGGGAGGTTATCCTCCTCCTCTACTCTGTCCTTGTGAGGCCACATCTGGAGTACTGTGTCCTCTGTTCAAGAAGGACAGGGATCTTCGAGAGAGAGTCCAGCAGAGGGCCATAAAGATGGTCAGGTGCCTGGAGCATCTCCTGTATGAGGAAAGGGTGAGAGAGCTGAGGCTGTTCGGCCTGGAGAATAGAAGAAGCAATGGGCACAAACTGGAACACAGGACTTTCCACAAAAACTTCTTTACTGTGAGGGTGACAGACCACTGGAACAGGCTGCCCAGAGAAGCTGTGGAGTCTCCTTCTTTGGAGATATTCAAGACACGCCTGGACACTTTCCTTTGTAACCTACTGTAGGGGAGCCTGCTTTATCAGAAGGCTTGGACTAGGTGATCTCCAGAGGTCCCTTCCAACTCTTACGATTCTGTGCTTCCCTGATTTTTTACATTTCTGGATGCTTGATTGAGAACTGTTTAACTGAGATGACATCCTGGTAGGAGGAAATGGGAAGTGATACGGACATGTTCCTTCAAGTTAAACCAGAAAAATATATGAAAAAATCTTATACGAAAAAATTTAAGTATCCACTTTTCTGTATCAGTAAGCTATCTCATATGGAAAAAGTTTTAATCTGAAATTCAGCTGTGTCAGATTTCCAAAACACAGTAGCAATGTATGCCTTTCTAAAGTTCATTGATTACATTCTCTTCTGACAATGTTGTACGTAATGCATTGCAGGTATTTTGGAAATGGAAAGAATGACCAGATAAAAACTATCAATGCTAAATGTTTTGTTGCTAAATTATTGTCAGGTTCTCATTGCCAATATTCTTGAAAAGAGAGTATTATCAATAAGTACTTAAAGAGAAGCAAATTTCTAAGATTTAAAATTTTACGTATTATTAATTCATCATCTACGAGGGGCATTTCTTGTTCAAAGTGTTTCCTGTTTCACGATAAGGTGAAGGCAGCAATTTGAAATAGGAAAGCAATAGGAAAGATATGGGAGCAGAGGAGAAGAAAATTCACCAAAACAATTACAAAAGAAACTAAGAGCACAGTGGACTTTACAGTAATGGAAAAAAAAAAAAAAAAAAAAGATAAGGACAAAAAGAAAGGTTTCGAAATCAGAATGAGGCTGAAAAATTCTACTTAATGAATATTTCTGCATCATAAGTAAGAATGCAACAATCAAGTAGTGAACTATATTATTAATATTTTCTGTTTTATATTTGAATTGATAATATCCAAGCTTTTCCAGTTGTAACTAGGGAGATTTTACTTAAAGTAAACACTTTGAAATTACCAGCCTATTTTACTGAAATTGTAGATAGAGGAGATTTCTGACTCACTATTAGTAATTTCAATTAAGTCTTGGCATGAGAGAGAAATTGCAAATGAATAAAGTATGTCATTGCAAACATTTAAACAGGGTGTGCTGGATGACCCACATGACTATGGGAAAGTTATCTAGACACCAGCCACGGGAAAATAGTGAGAGATCTCATACAGGATTCAAAAAAACAATGAATATTCAGGCCTGTAATAGATATGAGATAAAGAATAGAAATATAATCCAAGTAATCAACATGCTTTCCTAAAAATGCATCTTGTTGAACTGTTTAGTTCAATTATTTGAGAAAATTACAAATTTGATTATTGGAAGTAACAACACCAGATATTTGACTTAGAAGCATCCAGAATTCAGATATTAAAAATAGTGTCGTATTCCAGATTTTCAAAACCTGTTGTCAAATGGGATTGTTAGACAATATGCAGAAGGTTACAGTGAAACTCCACAGCCTTCAACACTTCCTTTATTACTCAGAGAAAATATATAAAATAATACCAACGGTTAATTACAGCAGATAGAGAACATTGGAAGAGTAATACATGGTTGATAGTTCAGAGCAGCCAGAGAAAGAAATTAGATCTTATATAACCTGAGTCTGTTGATCCAAATGTATATTTAATGTAGCCAGTAGCAAATGTACACATCTGGAAAGAAATTACAGCTACAGGATAGGAAACTGTGAAAGAAAGGAATGAGACTAAAATAGATCTAAAAGGCATGTGAGCCAAATTGTGAGCCAAATAAGTGAACTTCAGCTTCCAAGATGTACAAATAGGCATCAGTGAATAGGAGGAGGTAACTTGTAAGCATGGTAAAAAAAAAAAAAAAAAAAAGAGAACAGTTTAAATGTTATATTTTAATAACTTATTGACACATAAAGGATAATGCCCACCCCTCAGCCTCTCTAAATCCTGAGAAAGAGCTTAAAGTGAATAAACATCAAAATAGAAGATTTTGTCTATTTATTTTACCAGAAGTAACTCCAATCAGTGACTTAAAAGGAGGGTTTTGAAAGAGGGGAATGAATGCCAAATCCTCAGGGTTTTCTACAATCAATAACCAATGGTTACAAATCGACATGTATTTATTTATTTTGTGACTGCCAATGTGACAAAGTAATTAACAATGTACTAAGGAAAATGGATTCACCCTTTTATGTCTTACTCAACGAATCAAATCGTACGCAGCTGGTAGTTTTGACAACTGTAAGAGATACGTAGCCCGAGTGATAGAGATCCAACTAAATAATTTAAGTGCACTTTATTAATTTAAATTGCATGAATCAATATGTAAAATCATCCCTACTGATTGGACCTAGCAAAACCAGAACTATATACGTTGTTCTGAAAGTAATGCCTCCTATTTATTTCTGTGGAAACTACGAATAAAAAGAGCTCACTGTTTGATAGAGCACATTCTCAGCTACAAAACACTATTTTTGAATGTAGGCACTACCATTAGTTGCACATTTTTTCCAGTGATGAAAAAGAGCCTGTATGTCATGCTTATAAAAATCTGCACCAGCAGAGGCGACCCACTGTCACTACTGCTGAAATGCACCACCCAGCACCTCACTGTGCTCACATCCACTGTTTGCTCTCCATAAACATTCAGCAAGTGTCAATGAATGTCAATGGGTGCAATTTTTTCCGCATGGAGGAATTCAATTCCACACCTTTGCTTCATCCGCACTTCCATGCCAGCTGTCGTTTTGTCAGACTGCCCTTCTGCTGCCATCTGTCACACAGCAACACAACAGAACAGAATATTGGTGAGAAGGCTCAACCTCTACAGCCACACCACAAACATCATGCCACAAACATCACAAACAAATGCCTCTGACATTATGGACCAACATAATAAAATGGTGGGCATTACTTTTGGAGCAACACTCATAAACAAAAAATTAATTTTAGGAAGGAACTATAATTCTCTTAATGGGAAGGAAAATGAAATGGAGATAGTATAATTGAAATGACTGAAATAAAATCCATAGCTTACTTAACAGCTGAGGAAATGTATTAGCAACGGATATTGTGCCTTTTTATTGCTGTTAGCTTGATTCTTATATTATTTTTATCTAAAGCTTTCAGTATGCTAATATGGATTATTATCTAACAAAATTTGAATTGACGGAAATTTAAATAATACTGACTTCTGTTGAATGATTATTCATAGACCAAGTGTATTATTCTAAGAAATCCAAGGAGAGCTTAGTCCCAAACAAATAGCTCTCATATTCTCATCCCATTTCCTTCTAAGACTGTTTTCCAAAAAGGAAAGTAAAGATCTAGCTTCTACTTTGCCAATGCTTCTTTTAGTACATGTATGAGACAGGTATTCTTGTACAAGAGTAGCAAGTTCAAAGATTTTCTATTTTTGCAAAAATTTTTGACATTATTAAAAAAATAATGACCATGGTTAGCATACTACTAAGTAAAGGATAGAATTATGCATCTAAAACAGTCCACTATTGAATTTAATATCAATAAACAGATTCTGAGTGTTCCTCTGAGTTAGTCAACAAGATCTAAGTAACTAGCTCTTTGATTCTTGCTTGCTACCTTGTCAACAACACTGCAGTGGTTTTGACTACATTTTCATTTTCATATCACTCCAGGAGGAAGTTGTTGTGGTTTCCAGCTGCAGAACTGAAAACTGGTAGTCTACACATCCCCAAACTACCTTACTGAAAAGTATGCCTACTACCATATGCAAGAACAAGATTTTGTGATGGATAAGTGGACTGTATTCTGAACAGATGAATGATTATCATAGCAGCAGCTGGGCACATTCTTAAACCTACTTAAGAAATTCACTCAGATGTGGTTTGATTTTTGGTCTTTTAGATTATTGTTTTTCTGGTAGATTTTGTTTCTTTTTCCCCCTCCTTCCTCTCCTTTTAATAGTACAACACCTCACTTATAGACATTGAAAGGAGAACGTGCTCTAATTGATCAGGAAAAAGGAGTAACTTTAGACTGTTGCAAATGGGGGATACTATTTACTATGAACTGTTTTTGGCAAGATGATTCAGTTTCTTGGCAAGATGATTCAATTTTGTGGCAAGATTTCAGATTCTACTTCCTATCGTCTTTGTCTCTCTTACTAAGGAGCTAAAACAAAGGAATGTTTCAAAACAAGGACAGATATTTCAATTACTTGTGATCATAAAATAAGAGCCATCACACCATTTCCCATAGCTTACTTCCATTGGTTTTAGCTTTAATAACCATTTCAGAGTAAATTATCTAGAAAGTCTGAGTACTACCAAGGAACTGAAGGTCAATGAATTTGTTAAATTATTATGTAGGGATGCCTTAGACACAAAATAATCAGTGGCATTCAGAAAGCTTTAGTATGAGGTAAGATTAATTCTTTCATCTTCAGCCACTTTCTAATTAGGAAGGTGATGTTCTTGTTTAAAAAGTTTTAATGTAAGCAAAGAAGCCAGAGCATTGCAGGGAAATAGAGGCAGAATGAGACAGAAATTATATAGAAGAATTCTTATTTTCTTCATACTCACATAATACAAGGCAGCCAAAATTTAGTGGCTTGGCTCAGGTCATGTAGCTCACAGTGTTTCTAAAGACTAACGCACTACCACCTGTCAATACCAAAGGGAATATTATTTTAGACGCTTCCTAATGAAGACAGAAGAGAATCGTCTTCTCTTTTCAGAAGGTGTATGTCATATTTTTCAGATAGGCAAAATCTCACCATTTTGTCACATTCTACAAAAAGTTTTAACTCTTACATAATAGTGACGTCAATTTAAAAGGTCAAATGTAAGACTGCAATGCAACTACAAAATTAGTTTTACCTATTATTTTCAAAATTTCTAATATACTGTTCCTTCAAACAAAATCTCTATCTTTGATAATCAAGGTTATTGTGTAGATATGAGGAAATTACATTCAACAGTGTTAATTAGAAGAAAGTTGTTTAAAAAATTACTAAAACCTCACTGAGAAGCTCAAGAAATCTGTATAATTACATCTACCAAGGTCTCTTTATGGACAAGACCCTCACTTCCTGTAGATTGTGTTGTAACAGTTGTGAAGTAGTGTGATCTGAGTCCCTAAGTCCAAGACTACTTGCAAGCCATAGCTTTTTATAATGTCCTTTTAATAATAACTGATTAGCAATTAAAACATACTTCATAAAACCAAATTTAAAAAAGCAATTTCTGTCATATTTGACAGGAAAATTCTGCAATATAGGCAAACATATTAAAAAGAGCTTTTATAATGCATACTGTGGATGATATAGCATGTATTTGACGGGACTGAAAATAGATACTAACAAATCCCTTTACAAGACTGATCACAGGTCAGGAGACTCTGTAGGAAGTAGAAAATTGGAAGAAATCTGCTTTGAAACAGAAGAAATAACAATAAATTATTAATTAGGCAAATGATGGCTTTTTTCATAGTTACATTTACACACAAAACCTATAGAATACAGATAGAAAATATGGAGCTATGCTCCAAGTATTATCTTCTGAGGAAAATAGTGGATTTTCTTTTACTGCTGTGGACAGTTCAGATATTTGTACTCAACATATTACTAAGTAGATCATACTGGTAAGCACTTAATAATCAATTAAGTAACTATCAAAAATGTTGATGTAAACAGAAGGAAAACCAAATTTACTTTCTTGTCATTGTTGCTGTTCTTACTACATATCTCCAAATGTTATCTCATCTGGTCTACAGCTAAATGAGAAAGCAGATACAGTTGCACGTCCTGTATTTCAGGGGGATTTCAGGAGCACGGAAAACAAGTGAAATTTAGTTCTGCCGCTAGGGCCTCCATCCTGTGAAATCTAGAGCTGAGGGACAGCATTATTAGCACCGCAACATGGAATAAGTCAACAGCTGGAAAGAACAGCCAGATCTGGGAGATGTCAAGCATTCCTCGGGCTCCCCATAAATGAGTCAGCTGAGAATTAATATACATTTTGTAATAATAAATACTGGGCAGTATATAGTGTCTCTAGGACCATAGAAGGCACCCTTGTCAAGTTATGAACACATTTCAGACAGGCTTTTTGGATCAATACAAAATCTGCACAGGTCTCAGAAACATCTGTAAGCATACAGATGATTCATTCATATGACATAATTAAACCAAGTAACTCTACATAAAACCAAAGCCTACATATTGGCCAAAGTTTTGACCCAGTTTGAAGGCAAAACTCTAATACTTTCTATTAATATGTCTCAGGTCGTGCACAAATCAGCTACTGTGCTATACAGGACTGTAGTGTGATGGTGTGATGGTGTCTGTGTCTGATATGTTATGAGACAACTTCTCAGACAGAACAAATTGTCATTGATCCTCTGTTCTTCTTAGTAGACTTACCTCAATGAGTGAGCAGACCCAAGTTTCCAATCAGTTTCTTCATTTGTGATTCTTCAAGGACCTCAGTAAAATCGACCTTTTTGTTTCTCTTTCGGGGCTTTTCATTAGTTGTCCTGTAATATTAACAGGACAGCAAATATAAGAAATCCTCTCATTGCACTGAACTTTGCGAAGTGGACCTGTACCACATCTTACAGTGGCCAGTCGCTCAAACAAGGGTGTAAAAACAGAGCAAGTATGCAGGCACATTTCTCCTACCTCTAGCATTCGGCAACTTGAAAAATAGGGAGTTCCTAAATCAGAAATTACATCTTTGGACTTATATTACCCTTTATGGATTTTTTTTAAATTCTCAGAGTATGCATATTTACTTTTTGAAAACCATGTAAACTTTTCCACACAGTATGTCAGAGGATGTGGGTGTTAAAAGTGTGGTGTTTTGTTTTAGACTTACTGCATGATTACTGACATTGATGTCTCTGGAGTTATACTGAAGGAAGGTGAATATTTCACTCTCAATTTTAGAGATTTCTGTCATATCTGAATCATTCCTTTCTCTAGGCTGAGATGCCTTCATAATTCTTAGTATTGTTCAGTAGAAGCTTTTCTACAGCTCTGATCACCTTTCATGCCTGTCTCTGTACCTCTTACAATTTTGCTATATCTTTAATACTGCATACCCTTCTGAACTCAGGTAAAAAAGATGTGAGCCTACCAAAGAGCTATTCAATAGTATATCAACTCTTGTTCTATTTCTCTAGCATTTTCTTAAAATGTTCTATTCTCTTCCTACAGCTTCTAAGGACTGAGGTAATGTTTTTATGTTCCTACTCAAAATGACCTGAAGATCTTCTCTCAAGGTTGTAATGGTTACTTTAAAGCCCCTCATTAGGCATGTATAGTATGGTTTGTTTTTCTCTGAGAATTACTTTGTACTTATCAATGTTGAATTTCATCTGTCACTTTATCACCTAGTCACTCAGTATCAAGAGATGAATCAATGTTTCATGAATTTAATGACATATAATAAAGAGTTGTTTTAGAAGAAGCTCAATCTAAATAGCATAAAAGACCATGGGAAAATTACTTTGCAATTCCACTGAAGCAAAATGAAATCTATTTCCCTATTTAGTGTCATTTCACATGAAGAACAATTAGCTGTGCATTTAAACTGCAGAGAAGTTTTGGGGTATAAGGAGAAACATCCCCTTGGTTTGTGTTTTAATGGAAAAGATTATATCAGCTGGCATATTTCAATAGCAGTTACTAGGTTTGAAAGTGGGGAAGCAGGGCAGAATTCCCACAGTAGGTCTGTTTGTCTCCTTGCTTTGATGGAACCCGTGTATTGGGTCTCAGAATACATTATCCCTACGTCTATGGCAGACTTCACAGAAATGGGAAAATCAAGTTAGAACAGATCCTTTCATAATCAGGGATGTGCCTTACATTTCTCTTTTCTTCTACAAAATTTATGTATTCTGTGTATTTTTTCTTGTGAAACAATATGGAAATAAAGGTTTTAGGTTGCTACTGGATTTAGTAAATAAATATTAAATCCAAATTTTCGGACAAGGTTAATTTGACTCCTAGAAATTCAGCACAAAAGAAGCTTAAGATTGTTCAGGGAAAAAAAAGGAAAAAAAAAAAGCTGCTTCTGAGAGTAATTCTTTTCACAGCCATATTTTTTTCCTATGTTATTTTGGTACATAAAATGTATGCTTTGAATATTGAATATTAGAGATGGCTCACAAATCCATAACACATATCTCCTCAGAAGCATGAGACATTTTTTCATCAGTCCAGTATGGACTGGGGACCCTCAGCTTTTCTTATGAGGCTCCCAGAAGTTCATAAAACCAAGGCCTAGTTACTTTAAAAAAGTCACTCAAGTTTTCTCTATGAAAACCAGTCTGTCTGTAAAATTAGTATTCAATGCTGTTGTCATTGTATTAAAAAAAAAAAAAAAAAGAAGAAGAAGAAAACTGTGTTCAATGATCAATCGTTCCCATCTTTCTCCTGCAGGAAGATTTTATTTTTGCTAACCTTGTGTTCTATAGGTTAAGGAAAAAGCACTGTTCTGACTAAATGTACATGGTGTGTGATTCCCCAGGCTTAGCTTGCAACTCACCTAACAACTGGTAGCTTAATCAGCAGACAGGTGCTACACATTCAAAGCTACCAAATAAATAATCTGAATATATTTTCTGACAAGAATTTCAGGGCTTGGAAGAAAAGCGGAATGTCATTTCACGCAAAAGCAGTAATTTCATCATTTTGTGTCATAAAATCCAAGGTCAAAATCATCATGGCAATGAATAATCCTTGTTTATATATCTTATAATATTTAAACTAAATGTTAGTAATTCAGCTTACTAGTACAGTACAATAACCACACTTTTTATTGATCCATCACCATGAACATAAATTCGAATTTTAAAACCATTATTATTGTGACCATTTACTTAATAAAGTCTGCTTTTCAGGCAAAATCTTGCTCAGAGCCACATAACATAAGCTGAAAAAAACACAGTTCCAGCTGTGAAGAACAGAAGAGAGCAGGTGTACTGGGTCAGCAAAAACATCCTGCTCCACAGCTTACCTCTTTTCCCAGAAGAAGCATGCTGTACCTTTTTGGCATGTAAAATCTTGCTTAGAATTTGTGCAATAAGCAGAAGAGATCTGGGTCCTGTTATATATATGCAAGCTGCTGAAAAGCAATAATGGCAGGGATAAGAAGAAATCCTGAAGTGCTTTGTAGTGCCTATAATGACAGAAAGGATTTATACTAATGGACACATTTGAGTAATGAACAGCAGCAATGATAAGAATTAAGGCAAAGTATATTAGCAATACTATCCTCTAAGAACAGTCTGTTGTACTTGGAAAGTAGTGACCAGAAACATATATTATGTTCTACTTTATATTCTAAGTAGAATATAAAATAGCAAAGTCAATAAGATAAAAAGTTTTATGTACTAAAACATCTTAACACTTCACATGACACTGCAAAACAATTTTAAGAAAACGTACTTTCCAAAATACACATTAATATTCAGGAAGGCATATGTTAATCAAAAATGAAAGCTTTGACAACACAACAAGTTCAAAATTCTGAGATAAATGGAGTCCTCAGTAAATTGCAGAGGTCTTTAAAAAAATTCAATTCATTTTGTATTTTTAATGGTTCTTCCTGGTAATCATTTTAGAGCTTTCAAAATGTTGTTATTTGATTTGTAAAAAGGCTGGTGATGCAAATTTAATATCAGAGCTATTGCAAAGTCTGTTATAAAACTTTGTAACACATATTGAATGTCATATAAACACTTTCAGTAATCATTTGTCAGATGTCAATGTAAATTGTATTAAAATCCCACAAGAAAATGTGAAAACAACTGGTGCCATTAAACAATATTGAGAAATACTGAGTTTGCATGCTTAGCTCTTCTCTGATTTTGTTTATGTATTTTCCTGTTTTATACTTATTTAACAAAATATGAACATATCAGTACAACATTGTTAAATATATTTTTGATACGTACGTGCAATGCTTGTCCCACAGTATTTATTTCCTTATCCTATTCCATGAAAGCATTGTGTACACAATAGTTGTGTGTGGTAAAATGGGTTAAAAGTCACTAGCTAGGTAAAGCTGAGCAAAAAACTTACCTAAGACAGACTCATAATGAATCTTTCTTCTTAGAGAAGATTTTTATTTCCTCCTAAAGCGAGACACTTGTGTGGGCCTCTTTTGAAATACTTCTGTTTCACACAAGCCTAATGGCAGAGACCCATTAGGAACAAGAAAATTGTCCAGAAAATTGACATCTAGACTTTCTCTGCCAAGGAACAGAAACATGGGTGATTGGGAAGCACCTTGGACACACAGAAACAGATCTTAGAGAAGATCGCAGAAAGATCTAACTGTCTTTCTCTCCTTTCTTCGCTCCTGTTCCTCAGATGTGAGATGCTTCAGGGTGTAAGAATGACCTTGGGTTACAAACTGCACAGTTGCAGAAGGACATCCCACCTTCATCTACTACCTGGGCACTCGAGGAAGATGGGCTCCTGTTTCTTGCTGGATAAGCATGATGGTAGTTGGTGCAGCTGCTGCATGCTCAATACATGTTTGCTGCAGTCTCTACTCTGCCCAGAGATCTCACTTTTCTTTTCCATGCAGTCCATGCCCATATACTCTGTCTCCAGTTATTCCAGTTCTGCACTCATCACCAATCAAATTATTTGAAAAGGAGTAAAATTATTAAAATATGGTGTCAGCTTTTACACATTATACCTAAAGTCTGATTTTAGTGTTTCAATTTAAAAAAATAAACCTAGTTTTGACAGAGTATCACTGTGAGTGGGAATGGTATTAGTGAAGCCTCCACAACAAAACCTGGTTCTCCTACACCTTTCCGTCGCTGTTTGCCCATATGGAGGTAAGCCTTTGGCTTACAGGTATAATGTCTGTGCTGCTCTGGGCCCAAAGTGGAAGTCTATCCATGATGCTGGCCACCTTACAGTCCTACATAAGATCCCCAAAGGGAGAACACTGCTGAAAATTGGAGATAGTTTCTTCATAAACTGTTAAAAATAAAATGGTACACTCAGCACTAGCCTCAACCTGCTGCAATGTGTTTTTTTCACATGTTGTTATGACTGCATTTTGTTCAGGCTGTTCAAGGTAACCAGAAGTCTTGAGAACATATTTAGTGCAAACCAAATGAAGCCTACCTATGCTGACTTTCTGGACAGTGGATTTGATTAGCAGAGCTCAGCACCATACCAGCACCATGTCAGACAATTTTGGGGGTGGGAAGCACAGCAGAGCTTGCCAAATGCTCTGCCAATGCTATTCGTTTGACTTTACTCACATAAGCAATGCCCCTTAGAGAGTACATAGGGAACTTACATCGGAATATTTGTTAACATGCTGCTCAGCAGATGCCACCTGGATGCTTAAAAATTTTTCCTTCTAGTAATAACTTTCATTTGCTGAATAGATTATACAAAAATTGACTACTGCATTTTTTTTTCCATTTTCATTCTAATAATTCTTTGCATGGTCATTTCATCCTTCATTTACTGACTTCATGGACTTTTTTTATTTGCTTTTTCTGTATCTGTGAAGAGATTTCCCAGTTTTATTTTTAAACTTCTACCTTATGTTTTCTTTTCTCTTCAGTCTGCTTCATGTCCAGTTTCAAATTTCATCTTGGCTTCCATGCAGCCAGATTTCACTAGAGTGCATCTTTTCAAACATCCCATATCACAAGATTCCCCTTGGGTGCCAAAAGAACAGTTGCAGCCTCAGTTCATTAAAAATATATTGGCCATCAACAAGGTCAGAAGAGGAGGCATTAGAAGAACAGTTATTTTCAATTTAGATTTCACTTGCACAGAGCTTCTGATTTGTTAATGGCAAAGTCAATTAAAAAGAAAAAAGCACACATGCCTCATTCCTGCTAGGCCCACAACCCTCTCAGATGCCCTCAGTGATGCCCTCCTTCCGTTGGAACCAGCAGAAGCTTCTTTGCGTCATGCCCCAGAGGTCAGAGCACTATGGCTGTTTTGGAAAGGAGCCAAAGAGCTTGTTCACAGATATGTCCTCCTTGCGAAGAGCATTCAGCCATCAGACCCGATGTCAAAAGGAAGGCAATCTAGCAAGAGCATCCTGCTACTGCAATGTTGCCCTGAGGAGAAACCTTGTTTGACAGGGTGCAAATGTCTTTATTTTCTTCTTCCTATGAACAAGAGTGACCAAAATTTGTGAAAGTGTGCATAAAATAACAAAACTACAGTATTTGTCATGTTCTGGAAAACATCTTAAAGAGCCCGTAAAACAATTCTGATGAATTAGATCATACATGAATGATGAAAAGTAAACAACTTAGAAAACAGAATGCCAAAAACCTTCCCCAGTGTCAAAAACCTGAACAGTAACATAAATAACAACATTAATTCTGCTACTGTGTAATTGTATTTCTGTAGCAACTCCTCTCAAAACAGTGGAATTGCTCTATTGTAAAAATCTGAAGGATATCATTTCTGGTATTTCCAAAATAATTTATAATGGAAAATGTTTATACAATATTATTTAGATGGCTAAAACCTGAAGGTTCAATTCATTTGACTCATGTGAAAATTCCTAGTGCCACCTATTGGCAGAGAGAATAAAACATTAGTTAATGTAGCACTGCTCTTCATTAAGTACATTTTTCTTGAGAGCGTGGGGGAAATAAATGTTTGCATTTTGTATTTGAAATACTAATATTATTATAAATACTAGTATAAATGTTTGCTTTCCATATTAGTATTAAACTCTTAAGAGGCACACTGATAGTTTTTCATTTCTGATTAATGTATTTACTTCCCACCTGTTCCTGCCTGTGAGATGAAGGCAGTGATAGCTCATGTCCAAACTACTAGCCCGCAATGAGCCACCCAGCATCTTCACAGAACTTCTGAAATGTACCTGATACATCAGGTGAATAGCATCCCTTACTCTTTCCTCAGGGAATTCGTAAATGAGGAACATTAGTGAAGCCTTGAACACTATATAGTCCTTGCTAGGAAATAATTTGCACTGAACTATCTATAGAATTCTGATAATTGTTTACCTTTTCATGACAAGATAAATAATCATAATGTTTGAGTGAAATTCTGTTCCAATTTCTTTGCCTCAATATTCTGACGTTTGAATAGGAATGTTTCTATTTATTTTTTCATCCCTCAGGAAAATAATAATAATTACAAAAAAAGAAAAAAGAAAGAAAGAAATGTACCTTCTTAGTAGTATTTATATACTTAGGACAGGAATATATAAGAATAAGTTATGGAAAGGAAAATCTCGGAAAAAGTACGGTTAATGCTTGCCCCCAAATCCGATCTTGTGTTCTGCTGGAAACCAAACATGATACCTTGCCACGGCAAAGGAGGCTGTGTGATGTGCTGTAGATGATGTGGCCAAGCCTTTCCAGGTTGTGCGGCACCATTTTTACAAAATTGGACTTTAATGAGTATCAAATTAGAGATCCGTTTAGTACTTTTTCTTGGTTTGCATTATTTTCCAGATCCTTTCTTAAGGAAAAATGATGAGAAAATATAGAGTTTCTGGAGCCTGAAAAACAAATTTAAAAGATGGATGATAAGAGATTAAGACACTCCATTTATCCCATGATAAAAACTTACAGATAGTGAGCACACGTACAAAACCACATCTGCTGATAACCAATAGTCTGTTTCATTTCTAAACAAATTTCTTCTGAACGTCCTGGGAAATTACTATAATTGTGCATTTATCTACTATGCACAGGTATTGAATTTTCACACAGCAGCCTCATGACTTTTAGAGTTGCAGTAGTCTCGAGGTATTAACAAACATTTAATGTTGCAGTATGTGTACTATTCACCATTTTTCTCAGCATTCTCAGAGGTGACATTTCCAAGCCGTCAGGGATGAGACTTGCTGGGCTTTACTACTAACCAGCAAAAACCATCCCTCTTTTAGCTCTCATTGCTTAAATCTTATAAATAATAAAAAGTTTGGCTGCAACTCTTGTTTGTCTCCCAGTACCATGAAAGTCTTAAAAAGGAGAAATGTAACCCACTTGTATATGCAGAATATAGCTTGTAAGTACAGCAGTGAGTATATTTTTTTCCAAATACTGACTGTTTGTACTTATAGTCATGGAAAAAAAAAAAAAGAAAGAAAGAAAGAAAAAAGAAAAAGAAAGGAAAGGAAAGGAAAAAAAAATAGTTTTCTTGTCCAGGAACTAAGAACTCCAGCATGCTTCAGGATATTTCTCTATCAGCTAATGACAGAAATTTTGTTAGCTGTAACAAGAGCTGTTCCTATATTTACCATAATCAATAAAAAGAACTGTACCACAACCTCTCACAAATGAAACTGTAGATTTTTCAAGCTGATAATTAATTTCCTGGGGAAAAATAAATAAGTAAATCCTTCATTTAATAGGGCAATAGTGTGGGCAGAGTGTTTGGGAAGGGAAGAGGAGAGAGGCAACTAGATAATGGTACTGTTGCAGTTCTAGCTATGGCTATGGGATCCACAGCAACAGTCTCATCTCCTGACTACCTGAGTGTCAAGTATTTAGTTTAATTCACAAATGGACAAGACTCAAATGTTCGTTTGTTCTGAGGGAAAAAAAAGCTGATCGAGGGTTATTCAACATTTCCTCTCTCCTCCCCTCAAATTTCCTTAGCATTCCTAACTGGCATTTAGCTGGCTTTGAATATCTCCATTCTTCTGCTACGCTTTATCCATCTGCTATAGATATATTTCTGTATGAACCTTGCACATCTGTGCATAGCGCACATATAGCCTGAACAGAGTGTCTGGGGCACAAACAGTGTGATTACTGCATGAGAGCAGTGCTCCAGCCAGTTCCCAGGGCTCAGCTGGGACTAAGGCTCAAGCACCTGACTCCTCTGCAGCAGCCTCACAGCCCCGCACTTTGCTGGGCTGCCCTGTTTGCTTTCCACACTCATTTTCCAAGGCAAACTGGGCCTGTAAGGTTCACTGCCTATCTACCTGCTGCTCCCACTAGTATGTCTGTTCTTAAAGACTTTGGCTTCCTTGCATCTATGATTCAGTACAACTTTGTCAGGTTTTTTAACTCCTGTGTAACTGACAAGTACTGTGCTGTGCTTAAACTGTGCAGTCTAAGGAGCAGTTAGCCCATATACCATAAGAACATCTATTTTTCAGTTTTCTATTTAGAAAAGGATTTCCAAACATGAGAAACTGATGTAAAAATCTCATCTGACATTCATCATCAAGTCAGCATCGCTTTGTTTGCATAAGAGACACATGCACAACACTAAATAAGGGGCCACATTGTTCATTGAACAGAGCCTGTAATATAGAAAATGATCTGGTCATGTTTCTCTGACTCAAGGAGCTCTTACAGACAAAGCACAAGATTGAAAAAAAAATAATGATCGTATTCATAAATGTTATTTTTCTCTGCTATTTTTATATCACAGGAATACGCATATTTTTCATTTCAATTATTTAACAGTTTTAAAAGATATTTTAAGAAATTTGTCATGGCATTTTCTGTGGTTTGGAAAGCTTGCAGTCCCACCTGCAGCTTATCATCACTTTGGCAATGAATTTCTCTCTGACCTTTCCAAGTCTAGATACTTTTGCCAGGCCATCAGCCAAGAATAACAATGGAAATAGGTAAACTATCCAAAATCACAAGTACCTTTGTCAGGTTGTGACACGTAATATTTGCATTGTATTACTTGAACTGGGGGAAGAAAAAAAAAAAAAGTACTTGGAAAGTGCTTCCCTAGTCATTAAACTAATGATCAAGGATCCTTGAAGAAAAAGAAGCAAAAATCAAAGAAGCGAAAATCTAATCATTCCAATAAATGGATTTTCTCTCCAATTCAACTACAGACTCGACAGCCTACCTGTAGGAATCGTTTGGATTAAATTTTGGATTAATAAAACCTTTTACTTTTGGCCAAATAAGAAACACAAATGCAGAAGACAAGAGTTAAAATGTGGAATTTTGCTGAGCCAGAAGAGCAGAAAACATAGAAAACTTTGAACATGAGGAGGTATGTATCCTATTTGTTTGGTGTAATGTATGTGTCTTCTAGTACTTATTCTGACAAAACTCTGCAACTTTCAGGAATAATTCTCTCTGACTGTGAATTTATACTGTTCTTCATGATCATTTAGATTTAACATCAAATGTCATAAATTAAGTTGAAGCTTAAACATATAAAAAAAAAGTTTCATAAAGGATTTCATACGTTAGGAATGTGGCAGAAATCAAACCTTGCACAATTAATAGGGAAGGAGAAAAAAATCTATTTATGTTTCCAGCCAGTCTTAGACTTTATCTGTTAGGGTCTCACCAAGAATGTGCTTAATTTAAGGAGAATTTCGTAAAGGTACATTATAGGTGAATTTCAATTTAGAGAATTGCTTTTCTCAGCCTCAGTCATGCTTTTACTTTCCAGTGTGCAGACAATCTATTTGTTCAGCATGTTTTTGCCATGGTAGTGTCAACTTCCAGAACAGAACAGCAGAAGTGATTATCACGGTATTACATCTGCAAATGCTTAATGAATAGTGCAGCTCGCACAATTTCAATACAATTTTAATTATATTTGTAAGAAAAGAGAAGTCATGACCAAGCTTCAGATGCATCTCAGTCAGATCACAAACAAGAAATCCCCTGACACGAATACAAACACTGTCTGACTGTTTCAGAGAACTCATGCTAGGATTAAGCTTTCTCAAAGCTCACATTGTAGTTACTGTGGTTCTTTTTTTATTTTTTTTTCTTTACACAAGGACTTTTGCTGTCACATCTTCTGAACTCTCCACTGGAAGTCAGAACATTGCATGTAAGTGACAGCTAACTTTGAGGGTTTTGATTGTAACTTCTTGACAAGATGGGGCAATCATACCAATGCTTACTTGACACTAAGATTCTCACACAATATCTAATAAACTGCAAGCCATTCTGTTTGCTACTTTGTTGTAAGTCATGTACCTCTATTACCTGCTTGGCATTGCTATAGAAATTGGATTATTGTTGTAGTCCTTGTTGCCTACATCTAACCCTGTTTTCCCTGTTTTTACATGAAATTCCTTCCCACAGTACATTGTCCCTGAAAACAGAAAAACTACCGATCATAAATCTTTCATTATTAACTTTTACTCAACTTCCTTTTGTTCATCTTCTACAAAGGGAAAGTCTTGTGACAAGCTCATTTAATAAAATGTAAATGCATTCAAACTGTGTGCCTTTAACAATTCAGATGAAAATGTTTTGGATAAGTTCTCTCATGTTTTCTTTTCCCTTTCCATGTGTTTATTTCTCTGCTGCAGTTGCAGACAGTAATTATATCCTCCATCAGCTCTCTTTTTTTGCTTGGCTGAACAAACGAAGCTTTCTTAGCCTCCTGCCATACAGCAAGCTCTCCAGTCCTGCCCTTCTAGCAGTCTTTCTCTCCACCTGTTTTGTTCTGTATTTTCTGGACATATGAGGGTAAAATTGCAACATGTGGCATATTCAACCTGTTATACTTTAACGTTAATAATTTTATATCTTTATTAGGCAGGTATAAAGTTATATATTAAGAATAACTCTTTTTAAGACTTAATCATCCTAATACACAGCCATCTTGAACTGGTGGACTATATTCATTCCATATGATCAGTACAATCAGGTTCTTCAGTTCAAATGTTTGAATTCTTGCATCTAGTGAGTTTCCACTTCATCAGAAAGTCCTGTATGTACTTTGCATAGCATGCTGCAATCTACCATTTTTCTGAGTTCTCTCTTTCCCTCCAGACTTTGAGGGCAGCCAGCTCTTCCCATATTAAATCACAATCTTTATTTTAATGGTGTTTTTCAACCCAGCATCTCTGGCAACTTTTTTAGCATGCTCTTATTCTTTCTGATGAAGTCATTAATACTAATTGCACAGTTTTCATGGGAAAACATTTATTATGCAACCTCTTTTCTCTAAATAGAATGCACAGTGCTCTTGATTTTAACAACCAGAATCCAGCATTCACAGTCGATAACAATTTGCAGATAAAAATCAATCAGCCATACTTGACTGGGCTGTATAACTGTCCTGCCATGCTTAATTAGGCTTGTAAAATCGCGGCTTATCCAAAATTCCTGCTGCTTTTATCTACAATAATCTTTTCTCCTTCTCTTTTTATTAATGATTTGAATACTCATGAAGGTGAGTAATTTCTCTTACTGAATTAAGATTGAACCTTCTATTATATGTCAAATTTTCAATCTTTATCTCTAAGATAAAGAAAAAGGGGGTGGGAGGGAATAGCTTTGAAATGTATAGATTTCCTTTCAGGGAACGACACTTTTGAGACTTTCAAATGTTTTGAAAACTATTAGGAAAAAAAGGATCATCTGATGTTATTTTAAAACCCCTTTATCATGCGCTTTCTAAATCATTTTATGTACATGAAACTTGCCATATAATCACAATGTGTGGACCTGTACTGGACTCTGTTAGAATAAGATATATTTTTAAAATCTACTGCCTTCTCACGCCAGAAGCAAAGTACTGAAAAATATTTAAAATCAATCAAACAATTTTTGTGAAAATGGTTTGAGATACACAGCTGAGTATAGCTGCATAACAGTCAAGAACGGTTGTATAAATCCCACGCTACATCCTGGAAAGAAGACGCTAATTTAGCATTCTTATTAGAACATGAAGGTGGAAAAGATGCAAGTAAAATCCAGGAAGACCCCAAGGGGAAAGACTGACCATTTTCTCCCATGCTCTGTCTGGAAGCAAGAAGTATTTGGAAAAAAAGAATCATCCTGCAGTGATATAAGCCAGGGTTTTTCTTACCAAGTATGCTTTTCTGTATGTCCTTTGTGCAGCTCAGGAAAGGTTTTCTTCTGTGATGTCACTACACAAACGGCATGTGCTGAAGTTGGCTCTCTCCCAGGGGTGCAGATACATTCTGCCGTCTTCTTTCTCCCCTCTTTCTCTCAAGTTACCTTCAGATACAAGGGATAACACTTGTGCAGAAATCACAGCAGTATAAATGTCTGAAATTAAGCACAAGTTAAATTACCCTGCTGGATAGGAACTCTGCAGAATGGAAATTTAAAAAGACTTGTTTTGGAAGAGAAGTACCTCTCAGGGAAATGCTTGGCCACCTGAGCCTTATATCTCACTGCACCAGGATTAGAACTCGCAATTAACTCCTCTTTCACTCTGGGGTCTTTAGGAAGCTGAGGAAGGTTTTATGTCTGTACTATAACTCATGGTTCAGAGGAAAGTATAATAATACCAGATATTTTGGGAATAATTACTTTTACTTATCAAAAGAAGTGAAGAGTTAATATCCTAAACAATAAGGAAGAATGACATCTTCCATAGTGAGTTTTGCAGGTTAGTTGTACTTTGCACTCTCTCTGATTTGTATTGTTCTGCATTTCTCCATGTTGAATTTCTTCTGCCATTATATAGACTAGTAGCGTAACAGGTTTAGAAAGTCTTTTCTCTATCTGCCCAAACTTGTCAAACCTAAATAATTTCGTCTTTATCAAGCCTCACAACAGGGTTGTTTCTGCTTGATTGAATCAATGAGGAACATCAGGGAATTATAAAGAAGATCATGTCACTGATTACAAAGCAGAAAATAATCAGAGGATTTTTATACGTTTTTTACCATGCAGGAGAACAAGAAAGCAACTGATAGATAATATTAAATCATAGTAAAAGATTGTTTTCTCCAGCCAACACCCTCTCCCTCCCCCAATTTAGATGAATATGTCCATTGTTATGCATCTTCTTTATTAGTTGTGAAGGTGAAAGTTCCCAAAACTTCCACATTTCACGTCTGACAAATAACAGAGAAAATATTTTGAATATGTCAGTTATCTAAATAATAATCTCATCTAATTTTTTATTGAAAATTTGCTTTGTTTTAATCAGCTAGAAGATTATGAATTTCATAAATAGATGACAATTTCTCTTAGAGTTGTACAAGATACAGAAGTTTTTTCTTACACACTGAAACTCCAACAGTCAATTGATAATGCATGGAAACTGTTTCTGTCCCTGCGATTACTTTTTTTAGTTCCCACTGAAAGAGACCATTTACTTTTCCAGTGGTTATTTCCAAGTACCTCAAGCTTAGGATGAACATATATTTACATTCTTTTTTCATGTTTCAATGTAAGGAATATAAGGAATGTCTATATAAGGAATATAAGGAGTGATTCCTCTAACAATTTTAACTTTGCCTCCAACTCTTGCATAGTTTATATTTCTGCTGGCCCTGAAATTTCTTTCCTAGCAAGGCCATTTAAACTGATCCAAACCTATTGGAGGAAAGTTATTTAAACAAAATAATCTCAGAAACACATCCTATGGCCAAATCATCAGCTTAAATGTTAAGTTTTCTGTTTTACATATACAAATATACAAATTTATGCTTAAAGGAAAAAAAAACATTGTAAATTCCTTTATTTACATTTACAAACCCGATCTAATGTCCATAAAAAATATAGTTTCAAAGTTTGAGTTCATGTTGTATGTATCACATTATGACAACGTGACATACGCAGTGATCACAAGATATAGCAAGGAAACTCCAGTGGAGAATGGAGTAGGGATCAGAATAAGAATTATTGAACAGTGAAACTAATTATCAAGTCTGGTTTTGGATTCTTCACCCCTGGACATTTTCAGAACCCAACTGGACTGAACACTGAGAGAATTGCTCAAACTCTGAAGTTTGCTTACTTTTACCAGCAACATGAATTTGATCATCTCCTGAGTGCCACTACAGTTTTAAGCACCTAAAAATCTTGATTGACCATGAAAACTGTATTGAAGTTGTAAGTCTTGCTGAACATTTTTGAGGTTGCAATTTAAAGGTTCAGTGATGATCCAGAATATCGGCTGGGGCTGCTGGACTATTTTCATTTTGATACATATTATGACACTGGTTCTGTCATATGTTTTTTGATTGCTGCATAGTGTTGGTGAAATGTGTTTGCATTTATCTGCAAAAAGCTCTTGAACACCAACACACAGTTTGCACTGAATTGGAAATCCCACAGGACTGAGAAACTCCAGAGGACTGCATAGTGTCATAGTCCCAGTGAGGCTTATAAGATACCTGACAGCTCTGGGTCAGCTATTTCTGGGGCTGTGAAAGTGCACAGAGCTAAAAGCAATGCTTTTAGACATGAAATTTAATAATTTCTCTCGCTAAAAAACAAGCGATGGGTAGCCTTTTGGGACTGCACTTGTCACCTTAGATATCTAAGAACTTTTTCCATTTAGCAATTGGTTTCAGAATGAAGCTCATAGGAATAGACTCAAAAATTGTTATCACATTCTGATGTATTTAAATGCATTGCATTTCAGTTGCCCTGCCCTACTTAGCCACCATGCATATTGCAGACGTAAATGCAGTTCCTTTGAAGATCATTACCTATTCCATGTTGCAAGAATACAAGACTTTAGAGTCCTCTAATGCAGAAATTAAATGGAATATTTTACTGATTTTAATTTCTGTACCCAGAGTAAGTTGTGTAAGCTTATGTAGAAGGAGAATGTCTGCTCCTTTAGGGATATTTGGTCAAGACACCAAAGAAAGGCAGTGATGGGAATCAAACGTGGTCAGTCACACTAATTTATGAGAGCATGTGAGAATGAAGGAATGCTCGTTTCCAGCAGGGTTATCTGATGGAAGTGGGAGACAAAAACAAGAAAAAGAACTCCCAGTCACACTAATTGGTGAGGTAACAATCTACAGGGTCTATGTCGGGGAACAATGGGCCTTGTGACTGATAAGATTCTGAACCAGGGCAGGGGCAGACTGGAAGGGTTCAGAAACTGCAGAGCTCTGCAAAAAGTCTTACCTGGACACCAGCACCGGATGTGTTCAGAGGAACCAGACTGATGCCAAGCTGGTTCATACATAATTAAGTATTTACTTAGATTACTTGGGAATTACATGGGCGTTAGAGGGTCTAATTGCCTCCTATGGCTGGGCCAGAACTGTTAATCAGAAAACAACTGCTAAAAAAATCTGTTCCTGAAAGAGAACAAGAGCAACAGATCTGAGCTTGTCTAAGGAAGATTCTGAAATACAATTTAGGAGTTGCTACAGAAAATGTCTCAGAGCACTTGGGAATAAAAATATTAATGAGCTCACACTTCTGGGAGATTCCAGAGTGGACTTCTGGGATTGGTGTCATAGCACTGACTTCTGTATTGTTGAAGACAGCCCCAAAGAGCAGCTCTACACAGAACTTTCTGCAGAGCTGCACATTCCTGTATGTTTGTCTTTGGTGTTCTCAGATGAGCATCATCCGAAACACAGATTAGGAGAGAAAATCCTAATCTGTGGGCCATGTAGAAACATTCACAGTTTCTGAACAACTTCAGTCCTTTCGTTTCACTCAGATTTTATTCAGGCTACCACTATGTCATGTTACTGAGATTTCCCAAAAAATCTTATCCAGTGGCTAAATTAATGCTATTATTTTGTCTTATAAATCAGTTCAAATATCCTTAAACATTTAAAACTTCACTGGTCAGTAAGGACCACACCGTGTCCTGTTCTGGACTAACATGCATTTTTTCACATGGGCAATGTTTTTGAAGATCAGATCATATGCCTGAACAGGGGGCTTGAACACTGCGTTTGAATTACAGTCTTTGTGCATAGTATACCTTTCAGTATAGAAATAGGTTAAAAAAAAAGATATTCTAGTGAAGTAGGCTGCTAACTAACTGTATTTACCTATAGGTTTTCTCCCTCCTTCCCCTTCTAACCCACACAAGGGGAATTTTGGTCAGGCATCTGCATTGTTTTGTGATTATGTTTGGGACATTGTTTTAATCCATAAAAATACTGTATTTTGTAAATTTTGTATTCCAAAACTGTTTCCTAGCAACAATGTATTTATCATTTTCTGGCAATGAAATGACATACTGTCATTTAGATACACTAATTGTGATCTTTTCTGTTTCCCAGACAGAGAAATAGCATGCACTCAAGGCAATATTAAATTAGAAGAAACAGAGTAAAAATGGAATAACAACAAACACAATTTGAAAAAAGCTAATCATACTTATTTGCATATGATGATGGAATTTCTTCCCAGTGAAGCTGATGTTGACGTGTCAAAACTAATAGTTCCCAGACACCTAAAACTGTCTAGTGTTCAATATTTTTAAAAAGCAAGAAGATAGAACACAGTAAATCTAATGATTCTTTACCATAACTCTGAAGATATTTCCATTACCAAATACCTCATATTTCCCTTTTAACATCAGCTGAGTGCCTTCTGCTTATATCTGATGCACACATAAGGAGCTAATGATATTACCAGCTAGTGACTGTAGTCCTTTAATTTCAAGAAAATTCCTCTAATGCAAAAACACTACCAAAATCAATAGCATGATGAGCATATTCATTCAGAAATCTACAAATGTGTATGACTTATTATGTGTTACATTATACATTCCTCTATATAGGCACAAGATAAGATGTACATTACATGAAATCATTTGATCATAAGTGATCAGCTGTATCATTCTGGACTTTGAGGTTTGCATTTCCTCTTTCTATGCTGAGCTTCCCTGTCCTTTTAGTGATCGATGAGGCAAATGATTTAAGTGTGTAGACATTAGAAGGCAAAATATATTGTGGGACCAGTGGGAGAAAAAGAATTGATTTTAAATGAGAGAAAAAAAATAATTAATGATGGAAGAACAAATATTGTTTTTATACTTCTTTTCAATTACAGAAATTATCACTTACAAACTGTGCTTAGAATGTTTCATAGGTCACTCTGAAACTAATGCCTATTTACTTCAGTGGAAACTACAAGAGATACAAAAAGCACAATAACAGTATTTGATAGAGGAAATTCTCAGCTACAAAACACTATATACTCACCACCATTAGCTCTGCATTTTCACCAGAGATAAACAAGAGCCTGCATGCTGCACTTGTAAAAATCTGCATGGCTGTCTGGAATGTGACTTGTCTTTCATGTCTCTGTCGCCACAGCTGAAACGCATCACTCACTGCTTCACTGCGCTGACATCCACTGTTTGGTCTCCATGAACATTCAGGAAGCGTTGATGAATGTCAGTGGGTGCCATTTTTTCCACATGGAGGCATTCAATCTCACACCTTTGCTTCATCCACACTTCCATGTCAGACACCATTTGGTCAGACTACCTCTCTGCTGCCATCTGTAGCACAGTAGAAAAATATAATGGAATATTGGTGGGAAGGTTCAATCTCTACTGCCATACCACCAACATCTGCCTCTGACATCATGGGCCAACATAATGAAACAGGAGGCATTACTCTCAGAGTAGCTCTCACAGTTTTACTTCAGATTGAAATTAAAAATGTTAAATAACTTCCATTAAGGAATGAATTTTTTTTTATTTAAAATCTCTCATGAGGATTTTCACCAAACTTCTTTTTTAATTATATTTTTGTACAAAGAAATTGGAAGAAAAGCAGAAGGAAGTTGTGAATTTTGACTCATGCAAGTCATCCACAAATAGCTCAATCTTAAAAACCAGTAGAAAAAATATGTCTAAAATGTCTTTAAATCCAAGGAACTTTGTAAAGTATGGAGAGTACTTTTCAATAGAGGTGTAAAAATATCTCCTATGAATTTCTTGATCATGATGCTCAACAATTAAATAATAGCAATAGGTGCATGTTAAAGACACAATCTATAGTACTGTTTTTCGAATATTTTCAGTTTTACAGATTGAGAAGCAGAAGTTCTCAAGTGAAAGTAGTAGTGATTATATGAGGATGTGCTGATACTGTGAAAGTCAATTCCACATGCTTTAATAGTGTTTATTTTGAAATCAGTAGAAATTTCTGTGTTCCAAGACCCCTAGCAGCACCAAGACAAACTTAGTGTGGGAGTGGAGCAGCAGCGCAACCGAGTGCGCCTGAACCTGGGGAATGAGGCACCCTGGGGAGCTGGGAAGTGGGCCCCTGCGTAATCCAGGTGGTATCATATGTCTGTGGACTCTGCTTGATTTTTCTGTAACTTGTCACAGTTTCGCAGATTCAATTGCTGTAAATCAAAGTGAAGGTTATTTCCTGTCCTCTTTCCCTGTGGCTTCAGTTTCACATCTTTTTTCTGTCTATTTGCATCTTTTCAGTCATCAGTTAATTTTGTACACCATGACAGAGATACTAACACCTGTGACTTCTTACCTGCCTCATTTTGACTGTACTTGAACCTCAGCAACAAATTTCACAAACGTTGGAAGAAAACAACCTCAACAGAACATTTGTTTAAATAAATATTAAAGGAAAATTTCTGTTACCAGCTTTATTCAGTATATTTCTCTCATATTTAACCCTGTTAATCAAACAACTTTAAAACAGAATTTATGACCTGTATTCCACATATGACCCTTGAATAAGAAACTGGAGGTGCTTTGAGATTGTCACATGACACACTTAGTTCCTCAACAGCTTATGCTAACTGTTAAGAGTCAGATTTCTGATTCGAATCATTAAAATTACAAGTTTGAGGTTTGGAGTGCTCACTCACAATTCGATCATTTGACAAATTCTGTTTTGTTGAAGTTTACCTGTTAGAAAATTCATGGGAAAAGAAAAGCTGAATCAGAGTCAGAGGGAATAATACAAAAATTCAAAGTGTGTACAGAACATTTCGCAATGCTCCCTCATCTCTACCTGAGATGTTACTTCAGAGTCTCAAGGATATTTTTAGATATTTGTGTGCAAGGAAAGAAGAACTGTGTGAAAACTGAGTGAGAGACATGAAAAGTACAAAAAAGAAAGATAATTTTGACTTTTAATTATTCTATAACAATATTTCATGTGCGTTGATGGACTGAGAGAAAAGGACTTAAAAAATCGCACTTGTTCTAAATAGAGATGGCACTGAAAGTTACATACATTACAGAAATTGCCCCATAATGAGCAATTAAGTTTATAAGATCTTATATTAATCCAGCAAACAAATAAAAATGAATTAACTACAAGCTCCTGATCACTTATTATCAAATTTCTTCTTTTATATGCAAATTGGGAGAAGCAATCGTTTCACAGAATAAGTAATTTACTTAATTGAATGGTCTTCGTTAGCAAATATGCTTAAATATATGTGTGCAGAGTGAAGGGAGCCTAAAGAAATACAGGCAATATAATTTAATGGAAATTGTAATCATTAAAATCCTAGGTGATTACTTAGAATAGTACTTGGTGTCAGGATAAAAATAGAACAGAAAAATGACTTGACAGGATAACCTGATTTAATTTCACCCCAGACTTAGAAGGAAATCCCAATGGTTTCTTGAAGGCGATGCTAAGCTTACACTATGTTATGTTGCTTCATTCATTTTCTTGTCAGCTGGAAGACATAAATACACATCTTGAAGAAACTTTTTAATTTTTTTCAAATTTAAATGCAACAGAAGTTGCAGAATTCTTGAGAAATATTCTTTCTAGTCATAGTGTTTTCTTAATAAGTATTGTCCAATGTATGGACTTTTGGAACTAGAATTCTATTCTTATCTCTTTCCTGTGCGCTTAGAAAGGAAACAGCAGTGAATAAGGGGCCTGAGCCAACCTGTCTGCAGACTGCTTCAAGGACAGCTGATGGGATTCTGAGTATTCACCACTTTATTTCTAAAGTCTTTCATGTTGCTGCATAAGTATCTACCACTAACTGACTGCAGCTACTACCTACCAGTAGGGACCGGAAGGCATGCATGTGAGAATATGGACCAGTCAGGTCTCACTTGCAAGTTGTCTACTAATAACTGGGTTTAAACAATGTTTTCTTCAACAGTCATATAACCACAGAATCATAGAACGGCTTGGTTTGGAAGGGACCTCAAAGCCCATCCAGTCCCAATCCCATGCCATCGGCAAGGTTGCCACCCACCAGATCAGGCTGCCCAGGGCCCCATTCAACCTGGCCTTGAATGCCTCCAGGGATGGAGTATCCACAGATTCTCTGGACAGCCTGTGCCAGTGGGGAAAAAAAATAAAATCAAAAGAAAGTTCAAAATGGTTTTGAATGTTGTTGATTTGTGCATTCTCTTATTTTTCTATGCCCTTTGTGGTAGTGATAAACATGGTAGGAGACTCAAATTCATTGAAGAATTTATCCATATAAAAGTCCAACTTTTGGAATGTATCTCTAATCAAGATAAGACATCCCAAACAGTAAACATGTTGCTTTACACTGTGGTTTTAAATACTTTTGCATTTTTGTGTCATCCATACTGCATCTGTTTTGTTCTGATGATATCTACTTAGTCCAAGTCACTGCATTTTATCCCCCTTCAGTAAATTCTAGAAGCTTCACAGGTGATGAACTGCCAGAAGCTTTCAATGTAATGTCGATGTAATGTATTGCCTACCAAAATTAAAACTTGATTTCTTTGTCAAATGCATTGCAGGAGAAAATAAATGTAAAATCAGCGCTCCGCTCTGTTATCTCTTCATATGCAAGATTAAGAAACTATTTGGGTGTTTTGGTTTCTGTGCGTCTAGAAGGTTATTACGAGAAAGTGAGCTTCCAGAGGGAAAAAAAAAAAGAGAAAAAAGAAAAAATAACAATGTTGTTAAGAAGGAACATACCAGCATAATTCAGTGCTTTGCTTCAATTTTGTATGACTTTGAAGAATCCGCTTTCTCTGACTTTTCTTATTGTCAGGAAAGCAGAAGTTACAATGAGCTGTAGGATTGGTATAGCATGTATTGGTATAGCATCTAGATCTATTAAATAGATCTCAGAGAGAATACTGATGCCATCTTTTCAGTTCATATTAGTCCTTAGTTTACCCATGTACTGTCAGTACTCTAGAACCTACCATTACTGATGTTGATTTCTAAATTTATTTTATAATACTGGACATTTTTCTGTACAGGTCTTACTGTTATGGCTCTGCACATGCTAGACTCATGCTAATCCCAAGGACAAATGGTCAATAGATATATTTTAGCAACCTTTTAAGACATCAATTTCAGATTAGTCTTGAGGTCTAAATCATGATGCCGCTAGCGAACAAGGTTGATGTGCTGAGATACAGATCTGTAACAGAGCCATGCTCCTTCCACAGAGGGCACTTTAGAAATCTAATGGCATTATAGCCACCAGGTTTGGTAGTTTACTTTGTTCTCATAGATAAGCAAAGGTCACATTTATTATGTTTTATCTTCTTTTTTGCCTCTGAATACCATCATTTTCAGACTTCAAACTGGCACATAGTTGTGTACTTACTGCTCACTTCAGGACTTTTCATCATTCACTTCACTAGAGATCTTAAACTTAGAGATCTTAAAAATGCTTCTTAGTGTTTTTTTGTTGGTGGAGCTATAAAACGATGAGAAAAGAATTAGAATACATTTCGTTCATGGCAGGCATCAGAATAAAAAGGCCTCAACTTCATTTTTTTTCCTTGATATCCTTTGATGTAAGACCATAGGCTTGCGGTAAACTTTTAAGTCTATATTTACAATTGTTTATCTCTGATGTGAAAGCTTTTATCATCTCCAGTAAGATATAAGAGATCATTAGTACACCTGAACTCTTTAGAGTTAGGAATGGTATACTTATTTCTCACAAAATGTCTATCTTGCAATTTTGTAGTCTTCATCTGTAAAAGAGAATGCTAGTACTTATGCAATATCCTATTAATTCCCCTACAAAAAAAAAATAGATTAATCTTTAATGTCTTTCTAGAGCTTGAAAACAATCCATTCAACAGTACGTAAGTATATTTTATAGGAAAGCTGTGCATATGACAAAAACTGCTTTTATGAATCTGGCTCTTAAGAGCAAACATGCTTTGCAGATGCTGAAAAGCAGTGTCCACTCTGCAAGCTGTGGAAAAATAGTCAAACAGTGAAGCATGAGTGTTATATCAGCAGCCTGACACCCTTTGACTAGCGGCCAATAAGAAATACTTTGTGTATTCTAGGTGTATTGGGAAAAGAAAGGCAGGATGTCAGTTGAAAGACAATTTTTCCCTCACTACACCATACCAAAAACCCAGTACCAAAAAAAGGATTAAACTAGCTGAAAACTAGTAGAATATAGGAACTGGACACATCCATAAAGTGACTTTATGATTTCTTGTAATATATCTGTTTCGTAATGGGCTCACTGTAAAACAGATTTCTGACATAATATGTGCAGCACCATTTAGAGTCATCAAAGCATAGAGCATTCTGAGCTGGTAGGGACCCACAAGGATCAGTGACTCCAACTCCTGGCTCCACACAGGACCACCCAAAACTGAAAGCCTGTATCTGAGAGCATCATTCAAATGCTCCTTGAACTCCAGCAGCTTGGGGCTGTGACCACTGCCCCGGGAAGCCTGTTCCAGGGCCCAGCCACTCTCTGGTGAAGAACTTTTTCCTGACAACCAACCTGACAGTCCCCTGACGCAGCTTCATGCCACTCTGGAAACTAGAAACTAACCACAGATTATTAAGGTTTTATTTTGTTTTTAAAGATACTCAAGAATCAGCTGATCTTTTTTCAGCCATGAAAAAAGATGCCCGAAGCATGAATTTATATCATGAAAAAAGATACGTGACAGAGAATCTTTCCATTGCTTACTATAGGCCTCAGAGCAAGCTCAAGTATGTAATAAAGATAAAACCGTTAATAATACCAAAGAGCTAGAAAAAAAAAAGCAGTGCACAAGATTCAACCAATTAAAATTTTTACCTGTTTCAGTAAAGATAAAAGAAAAAATTGAAGCAGTTTAAATTTAGAATTAAAAGATAGCCAACCAATAAAGCTCAGGGAAAGAAGTTAAAAAAGAAAAAATACAAAAAAAAAAAAGAACAACAACAAACCCTCACTTATGCTTTTCCCTAGAAATCAAAGCTAATAATAATGTTCATAAAGCATTTTTTCAGAAGAAAATTATATATTATAAAACATAGTAAAAACATAGTAAAAGCGAAAGTATGAAACCTTCTCTATTTCTTACAAATATTGAAAAAAACACCAGAAAGAAAACAATTAAAAAACTCTTTTCTTGATCTGTTAGTAAGGATTCTCCATGTCTGCTTGTTATGTAAACCGCCTTGTGTCAATGAAATTATTCTTTCCGCTAAATAAATAAATAAATAAATAAGCTGAGATAATTAAGAATTAAAATTGACGTTAGTATTTAAAAATAGCATAGTTAAACCCAATTCATAAAACTTTGGATTCAAATGTCACTTGAATTCACTGTGACATAATGTAGAAAAATAATCCGTAATACTTGAGGCCTTTTAAAACATTACAGATGACATACTGAGAGCTCTTAAACAGAAGTGAACATTGCCATGAGAGTGAGAACAAAGGATGTGCTTGAATGAAAATACAAAAAGTTTAAGATGATATTTTTCAAAATAGACAAAAGAAGCAAGCAGCATATTACACTCAGAAACAGGTGACAGATGTAGTGCAGAGAATATACTGGTTTTAGAAACGCAGTTCCTAGTGCTAGTATGTGTTAGTATTTCTATTATATGTTTTTTTCTGAATCTCCTTAGATAATTTAGTATTTTTATATTTTTCCTTCAAAATTAAACTGAAAAATGTATTTTTTGATAAAAAAAAAAAAACTACCAAATAGATTTGATGAAAAATTTTAAATTTACACTTTCTATGGGAATCTATGACAAAGGGGTAAAGTTTATTTTAATGCCTTTGTATATCCTACTAATCAAGCATACGTATGCATGTTTCTCATGAGCCACCTGACACCTGGTAATCTGATAGCATGCCTAAAGCCTCATACCTAAACCTTACTGCATGATTCATTAGTTTTGTTTCTGTGTGAGAGTATTTTGTTTATTCCAGTTAGTGTTCATACATGAATAATAGAAGACCTTCTCATGAGCTATACTGGAATAAAAAAAGGTTTCTGTTTATATGCAGTATGAGAAAAAGTGCATGTTTGACATTTTATAGGGTTGTGAGATGCTGCTATCATACAGATATACATTATTGTTATTAGTGGTCAAGAGTACACGTGATCTTTATTGCACCACTAGCATTTTTTTTTTATCATCTTTTTAATCTTCTTACCTCAGCAGTTCTTTAATTCTCAGCATTTGTCAAGGGAAGGGGAAAGCTTCCACATGCAGCATTGTTCTAAGTGAGCTCTGCAGATGAAATGGCAACAGACAGAAAGTTGAGGCAGTGGAGAACCAGAGCAGATGCTTCTCGCATGACACTGCATTTGTAAAGTGGCAGACATATCCATGATTAAAAGGCTAACTGTTTGCCAGGACAGATTTAGTTAATTTTGACTGATAATTGGATTAAAAGATAAAGGCTGCACCATAACGCAAAAACAGCTGTAAAGGATTTTGAAGTTGCAGAAACAACTCTAGAGAGAAACTAAATTAAATAATTAAATAAGTAAATAAATAAAACACAGATTTTTAAGGTGTTCAGAACAGGATTTGCGTGTCTTTACAGGACATGGATAGAGGAGCTGCATGCTGCCCGGTGAGACAATGCATGAAGGTGATCGACAGAGCTACCTGACACATTGCCACTGAAATGCGCTGCAGAGCAGAGTACTGCTGATACTCTCTGCTGATGCTCTCTGACTTTACAATGGCTGCGAAGAAGTTCATAATGAGCAATTTACCTCATATTTGTGCAAAAGCACCTAGCATTTATGCTTTCACCGAATCTACAGCCTGCACTGTTATGTCACATGCCAATCACCATCATTTTCTTCCCAGTACAGCTGTGTGCTGCAAAAAAAGCTAATTAGTTCTCAAATGACAGTTTGATTTTAATGATACTTTTGCTAAATTCTCCAATAAATTCACCTAGGTCTTGATTATTTTCTCACAGATAATTGCTGAAGTTATATGCTGTCACCAACTGCCAAATGCTACCAGAGCAGCCATTGGTCTCATCAGAGCATAAATCACTGACAACAAAACTGAGTGCCTGCCAAAGTTCTGCAGACATCCTTTTAGCTGCTACATTTTGTGTGCTATGTCTTATCTTCAGTGATTATAGCCAGACTCCTTGGAAAACTGCAAGCATATTAAAAAAAAATAAACAAGCTGGTTTTCAAGTGCCTGAACTGGAGACAGCTCTGGGCTAACATCTTCCCCTCACAACTTGCACTCTTGGAAGTCTCTCTTGCCTTTTTTTTTTCACTTGATGTGGTAAGTCAGACACCCAAGAGACACAGGGCACTAGGAAGGGCTTTTTGAATACAAAGAGTAAATGGAGCTGGGTAGCCCAGTGGCAATTCTCAGCGCCCCAGAGAGTAGAGAGCAACACTTTCTGAACTGGCACAAGGAGGAGGGGAAATATACATTCAATTTTTTCCTTTTGTTTATCTGTAATTCCTTTGACATCGCCCAAAGACGTTGCCATGGGAACTCCCTGCAGAGGTGGAGGGGCGTTTGACCTGACAGTTTCTGGGAGCTGTTCAGGCACAGCTGTTTGGGCGAACTTGTCCTGCTTCTTGAAATATTTGCAGGGGGAATTAAAATATAAGGAATGTTTTGTTCACTTCTACTTCCAAAGGAAAAGTCCTTAAAGCCCTCGGTTGTCAGTTCTGCATGCCGTGATGTCTGTTATCTCCACTTGTTACCAGATCAGTGTTGCTGGGAGAAAAATGGAGAGGAAAAATCATCAAAGGACAGACAGAAACTGAAAGCTTCTGTGCTGCTGTTCATTCCATGCAAATTGAGTCTGATTTCTGAACACATGGTAAATATTGGTGCTCCTGAGATCTGGCACATGGTCCTGCTGTGGCAGCTGTTAGATTTCCTGATGGATAATTTGACACTGTGCTTTATATAATACAGCCTGTCAGAAATGAACCTGTACATATTTTCTGAGTAATAAGGGGTAAAAGCTTAATGTTGTTTCTAGGGATATTCTGCAGTGGTACATCTGTCCTGAATATAATCCAGTCAAAAATGCAAGCAGTAATATGGTTATTTGTGGTTCAAAAAGCATTCTTACCTTGCTTTGTGAATTAAAGCAGAAGCAGACTTGAAATTATTAATGCATAAGATCAATGGGAGATGGAGCCTCTAACCATTAATACCAAATATTATATCAGCCCAGCCAGGCTTCAAAGTAAATTAAATATGTGATGTGAAAATTGTTTTGGTGAAAACTAGCATGAAAGCATGACACTGAAAGTGATAACTAGAATCAGCTGTGATCTGGAGAATAGGCTGTCTAAGCATATTCTAAATGCAAAAATGTTCTGGTAATTTTATAAAAGACCTAGCAACATTCTTACTACAAAGAAAAGAAGCCTATTCATTTACAAAGCTATCCTGACTCTTCCTGTGTTCCTTTGGGTTCACTTTTCTCCTTCTCTGAAGCAATTCTTCCATCTTCTAAAAGTGTTCATCAGACAGTGTTTCAGTTGCTGTTTTTTCAATGCTAGCAGCTAATGTATACTAATAAAAGTTGTTTTTTTAAAATATCTTTAATTAGTCTATTGCTGTTAATGATTTGGTGGTAGATCTTGAAGTTTTATCCTTTTACAATGGATATCTGAATTCTAAAACTTCAAAAGATCTCAGAGTGAATTAAAAATATAACAACCAGCAGAAAAATATGAAATCCATATAAAGTGATACCCTGACATGGCTGCTTTCATTCCAGAAGGCAACCTTGTAAGGAAAATTAAAATAAAAGAAACGAACAGAAACTTGGGAGTATCTAAATATTCAGTTTTTACCTCTGTGATGCTCATACATCACAGAGGATATGTAAGTTATTTCCTAATGGAAAGAAATAACCTTGCCATAACATTTATGAGGTTTTCTTAGCTCAAGTTTTATTAGCAATAACTGTCATACTAGGAATCACCCCTATGAAAATGTTCAATCTACTTCCAGTCTACAAGGAATGTTGCTTAATTAATTTGGTACCTCTCCCTGACTTCGAATTAAAACAGGAGCTCAAGCATGAAAACATCATGTGAGAAGCAGTTAATGTATGCAATGAACTTCAGATTCTCAGCCCCATGTTTCCATATCCCATGAGAGAATACAGAGCTTATTTCTCAGGTAAACACAACTCTGTTAAAAGTTTTAAAAGGAAATCTCTACATCTTTGCTGAGGTACAGACTTTGAACTTGAGATTTGTGATCTCTCCCGAGCATTTCTAGTTTTAAGATTTTTTTCTCAAAAACCCAGCAATCTTTAAGTAGAAGAAAACCAAAGAGAAAATGCATTTCAGATTGGCATATATATTTAAATCTTATGACTGCCAAATCAAGATGGCTAACTTTTCAATAGCAAGAGCCACAGTTAGGGTGACTTTGATTTGTCAGACGTATAGCTGACTTGCCTTAATGCTAAAAGGAATTATTTGCAACAGTA
>WBMW01003826.1:0-47538 GCA_013396635.1 Penelope pileata | reverse complement strand
AAAGAAAGAAAATTCCAACATTTTCAGAACTAATTATATTCTGGTACCTAGACTGATTTACCAATTTCAGAGTAATGTTCTGGTCACATCACAGCCTCACAAATAAAGTGGTGACCTTGTAAAGACCAATGCTTAGCAACATTATTTTATTCTAGAAAATTCTAAAAAAATCTATTCTTAAAATATAGGTTGTGTGTCATATTCTATTGCAGTGCAACTGTGAGTTTATGACATTGCCCAATTAATGCTATCAACTGATATGTCCATATTATTTCCCAGTTAATTCAAGTAGTATCTTATTTTTTGAGAGTTCGATAGATCAGAATAAAAAGATATGCTCCCAGCTTCTGATTTATTCATTATTATTTTTATCTATTTATTTATTTATTATTTATTTATTATTATTTATTTAATATTTATTATTATTTATTTATTATTATTATTCATTATTATTATTTCATTCCAGAACCAAATAAATCTTGCTTTATGGGCAGCGATCAAATATTCCTATATGTACTTATATTTGCTCTATCTTACACGAGCATATCTTCTTGAGATTAGTAGCTATTGAAACTACACATAGGATTTCAACCAGGCTATGATCAAAACACTAGAATAAATCAAATCTGCCTGTAATAATCTCAACAACTACAATTCTGAATTCACTTAAAAAAGAAATCTGTACAGGAATCACAGAGTATTTCATTCTATATGTAGCAATGTTTGTTTCTGAATATTTCATACATGCAGCCAGAAAAGAATTAAAAAACTTTCCATAGAAAGCTGCAATACATAGAGAAGCAGCATTGAGGTCACCTGTGAGATCCATAAGAAAACAGAACAAATGACATTGCTTCTAAAGAAAGGAGAACAACTTTAAATTATTAAAGGGTCTGACTCATGTCTTTTGTCTCTACACTAAGTCTGATGAACATTTACTTCACCCAAATGTCCAGCATCAGATAGAACTTTAAAAAGTGGAAGTTATTTATTACAGGACAGAGGTTGTTTAGAGGTTTCTGGTTGAAGGACAGTGTTGCACTGAGAAGACACCGGAAGATTTTCTTTTTGCTACAGGAGTGACCTTGGCTACCTAATATCTTGTTTTCATTTCTAGTATCTCCACTGTTATTCTTACATTACCTTGCATGCAACTGACAGTAATCTTATGAATTATTAACTACTCAACTGTTGCATGTGCTGACAATTACAATTTACCATTAGCTGTAATAAATATTTTTGTTCATTGTTACCATTGTAAGAAATAGTAGAATGTTGTTTTTGCAGGACCCTCCTTCCTGTCTCCCGATTTCCCTAACCTTCCCCAAAGACTCTAGAACATACCTGAAACCTCCTCAAATGTCTCCCACAGGACCTCAAAGTGCCCTTAGAGACCCTCCCTCCAAGCTAGAGAGTATAAGATTAGTTTTTACTTGTATCATCTTCTTTTCTGTGTCTGTATCCTTCGTTTGGATATGTGCTGTTCTGCTCTCTAAGATTGTAGGAAAAGGATTCCTTGCTGCAGAATGTGCTGTGCAGAATGTACTGTCTGTGTCAGGATGGTGTAAACAGAACACTGTGACCAAAAAGGCCAGTTTAAACATAGCATATCACAGCAATACAGGGTATAGTTTTGGCTAATTCTTGGGAACAAGGCCAGAGAGAGTCTGTGCTTCTGAAGGGTACCGGGAGCAGGCCTGAATTTGTTCAAAGGTTACTCGGAAAAAGGGACAATGCTTAAACCGGCCATGAAGCAAAGAGGGGAGGAGAATTGGAAAGAATCGTACCCAAGTTGTAATCAGGTGCAGGACATTCGGCAGTATCGGATAGGCTGTAGACTGTAAGCCCTGAAGTACTCAACCAATGAGGAACCAGGGCAGGGGGAGAATGAAAACTGCTGTACATTTCTGCTTGGTGTGCCTACCTGCTAGGTCACCCACTTTGCAAAGTGTTAATAAAGGGCCATTCACCTAATACTCTGCCTGAGCCTAAGTCATTGGCCATCGAACGTTTCTCACACCATTAGACATGAAAGTTTAACTACATGCTTTAAAATATCAGACATAAAAAGGATGGAAAGCTTTGGCAAATTGTTTAAATACATATGGTCTCAAAAATATTCAGACATCTAAAATTAAGCATGTATCTACAAAATACATGAAATAGAGTAAGCAAAACCAATGTCTGAATCTCAAAGGTGTGTTTTACTTTATTAATGCTACTGTAACTTCCATGGTTTAGTAGTATTAGAGGTACATAAATTCCTATATGAGAGCAAACATTGCAGACAAAGTGAGGGCTGTTATTTTATTTTTAAAATATTTAAAAATATTGTCTACATTTTCATATAAAAATAAATGAATGAAAATTACATATCATTTTTCACATGTAATTATTCAAAAGATTAAGTCAATAAAGTCTGTCCTCTTCATCCACATTGTACTATAGACTGCAAGTATAAGGTCATTACTATTTTTTTCAGCTCCGCCTCTAACAATGAAAACATTTTTCACAGAACATAAGCTTTTATTTTCCGTTTTTTTCCCCCTTTTTTTTTCTGGAGTGATTTACTTTTTACTTGTCATTAATATTGAGAGTGAATTTTATTAAATCTAGCATTCTTTCATTAATCATAATGCACAAATTCATATTTGAATCTTCTTCATTTAAATTTACTGAATCAAAACATCCATAATTTGCAAGCCAGTCTTTCCCGGTCTGGAGAATAAGCCTGTCACAAGCAAGATGATACACAATTCATAGTAGATTGTTCCATCAGTTCAGTCAGGCTCTCTAAAATATTTCATTTAAAGGCCAAGTACAAATTTTACAATATGAAGAGTCTATAATTGGTTCTGAATTTCTGAACCAAGCACCAGTTCAGTGCAGTTTGGAGACCTGTCTTAACGTGTGTTGCTGAATTGTTCTAATAGAAATGGTGCAATTAAAACAGCAACTCTTTCTAAAGTACAATCAGGAATACACTTTATAGGTGAGACTCATAAGTACACTTGCTGGAAGTGACTGTTCACACTACTCTTTGAAGAAGATAGCTTAACAGAAAGAACTTTAGAAGAATACAAAGGAGGAAAGGAAGTAAAAGGAAGAGCAGTGACATCAACACAGGGCTGATGCTTCCTTCTGCCTCTGCTTCTTGACGTGAGTTGGGTAGGCTTTCCTTTAGCCATTAGAATTTGTGTGAAAAAGAGAAAATTAAGTTATGGGAAAAAGGTTAAGAAAAAAGGTGGTAGTTGCTCAGCTTACAATATTTTCCTGCTCTTGCAAGTACAGTCTCTGATTCTGGAAGCTGTGTGTTTGCCAGAAGGTTTTAAGCTTCCAATAGCAATAGGTAAACTTGAACCCAGCTTTTTTATTTGAAAGTTTCCACAGTTATCTCTAATCAAGTATAAATGTCAGGAGAATAATATAGCAAGTAGTTCAGTATGCTCATTTGGTCTTGAGGTCAGACAGGTAAGGGAAGGTCAGGATTCAAAATTAGGTGTATTAGGAAGGAATTGTTCTCGTAAGTGTTCTCAGTATCTAGATAGGAACAGATAACCACACAAAGCACTTACAGACACATTTTTCGTGTTGTTTTGTGTTGGTATCAAGTCTAATTCCAGAAAGTCCTTGATCCCACAGTTCTGTTCATATTTATATTCAGGAAAAATACACATTTGGGATGAATTATATCATAAACATGCCAAATTTCCCTATTCTCCTATTTATGTTCACACATTTCATACTCCTGTTTTAAGAAACTTCCTGTAAAATCTCTCAATTCATCACTACCATCAACTGACCTCCTGAGTCTGGCTGGGTGGAGATAAAAGCCAGCTGGACATGACCCCTTGGCGGGTGATTGGGATCAACTCTCCAAACCTGATATGAATTACTAAAAGCACACCAAATGAGAACTGACAGAAGCTATATATCACCTACAGTCTGAGAAAAATCTGATATTGTAGGACATAAGACTTTATGAAACAAGATAGGATATTTCATCATAACAGCAAATCTGTCAGTTAGTAGGAATCAAAATATGCAAGTAAGGTTAACTGAGAAGCTAGAGAATGGGTCTGCTTTATTTCTTTCTCCTATTTTGTCGTGGGTTATGGTTCATAGTGGAATATGATTTTGTGTTCCCTTGTATCTTGCTCAATCAGTTCCCTGCTTTGGGCCTCATCACCTGTTTGTGAGTTATGGTTCAGACCCATGAAATGATTTACTCTAAAATATCTATGCTTCTTACTAGGTGTCTGTATGAAATTGTGTATCTTGTGGCATAAAAGATCTAATTAGAGCTTAGGACTGGAAGAAGGCAGAGATCTAAGAAATAATCTTTTGACATCAAACCTCAGAGGAAGACTGGAGAACTCTCTCCAATACTTTAAAATTATATTATAGAGATCTAGAATCAATTACGAACAGCTCTTCTGTGACTACATACGGTTAATAAACGGGCGTTTTCACAGATATGACAGATTAAGTATATGACATTATTGATCTTGTCCTGTAAAGGAGATGGAAATGGGTTGAGGAGATGCAAATGTATTCTCTGCCTTCTTTGGAGAAAATTGTTGCATCTCACATCAGAAATGCTTGTTTATATACTTCACTCTACTTAGTTCTCTTTGCTGAATTGCCCAGTTTTCAGATTTTCCTGCCCTCTTGCTCTTATGTTCAGTGAGTCAGATTGGGAAAACCTGCATCTTCCCCTGGGAAATCAGCAGTGGTAAATTAACCACTGTTTGGCAATCCTCCACCTACAGTGCCAGCAGAATTTCAGCCTCGGTCAGAAAGAACAAGGCAATTTAAAAACATTAAAAATGCATTGACAGCAAAGGAATAAAAGCAGTCAGCTCAGGTACAAGCTAGAACAGTTGGAAAGCACTTAGCAATACCTTTTCTCTTATTTATTTCTAAGAAGTAGCCTATTTTACCCAGAGAATTTTGAAGGTAAAAATAGGCACACTAGTGCAATTGCTAGTCAAAATAGTTACGGAGAAAAAGAAGTGTAACATTTTATAAGATAAAAACTATAATCAAAACATCAGTGATGTATTCAATAGGTTTTAATTTTTATGTTGATTTCAGATCTTGTCTACCATTTATTGGTCTTCTGGAAGTTATCATCTTACACACAGACACATGAATTTCATTTACAATTGCAGTGTCATGCACTGTACATTGACAATTATACTAAGACTACTATTGAGGAAGAAATTGGAAAGTGTGTTCCTAAAGAGCATCAGTTCTATAAATATTTCTCCTGAAATGGAGCCTCATAATGGTGTTTACTACACCTGTGTGAAATACTGGGATTACTGTCCATTGGTTCCTTTAGCAATGCATTTACTGCTGGTCTTAGGTCTTTATTTAAAAAAAGTATATATATATTACTCTAGTGCCATTTTATTGGAATGACAGAATTCCATCAGCTACGTGAATATGTACAAACCAGAAAAATGATCTAATATCCATAATAGATACAATGGAATAAGATTTGATGAGTCCTTTAGAAATAAATTTAGCTTACTTGACAACTTATCTGGATTCAGTGTTTCAAATTGCAATAACTTTTTTTTAATGGCTGCTGGCTGGTAATATGGCAGGATGTTTATTCAGCATTTAAAATTTCAAAATTTAGCTGTGTCATATTCTATCAATGATTTGACACATATGTTGAATTGCTAACAAGATGCTCTTCCCTGCTCGCATGAGAATTGTGTCAATTCTTGGTGAGATATGTGAATTTACTAATTAATAATTGTACATCTTTGTGCTTACCTAACATCTTTTATTTTTATCACCAGCCAGCTCTGAAAGCTGTGTTATATGATAAGATATTCTGCATGAATAAAGCAGAAAAAGATCATAGATTTTAGGTGTGGGAGGATGGAAGGCAGTAGCCCATAACCAATAATTCCTGATCTCTCACACCAGTAAGCTTGCCACATTTCACCATATGAAATACTTGTGCTGCTAACCCACGTTTTCTACTGTTTCCATGTTTGTCTACTATTCAAGACTGCTGTCCTGAAATCTCAAAATTTTTCTTCTCCAAGACCACACATCCCTGGGCATGTTTTTCCTCAACAGCTCCTGACAACTTATGGGCATTATTGTAAAGAATAAACACTGCAAAGGGAATCTATGGAATCTCTGGTCGCTGTCCCACAATATGTGTAATATTGGTAATACAAAAGTCTCATTTTGAGCATTTCTTTAATTTTCAGACCTTGCGAATGCAGATCCTAGCAATTATATTTTATGGCATTGTTTATAAAAACAGGTTGGTTTTTGGGACCTGGTGTCACTTTTATTAATAAATCTTCTCATAACCTCACTGCCCATATAATTTACAGAAACATTGGACATAGGACAAGGGGGAATGGCTTCAAAATGAAAGAGAGGAAATTTAGGTTAAATTTAAGGAAAAAGTTTTTTACAATAAGGGTGGTGAAGCACTGGAACAGGTTGCCCAGAGAGGTGGTGGATGCCCCATCCCTGGAGACATTCAACGTCAGGCTGGACCAAGCTCTGAGCACCCTGATCTAACTGTAGATGTCCCTGCACATTGCAGGGGAGTTGGATTAGACGACCTTTAAAGGTCCCTTCCAACTCTAAGGATTCTATGATTCTATGATTATCCCACAGTCCTTTTTTATATATTCTTTTTCCAAGGTTATTTTTAACTTTCTCTAAAGACGTTGATTAGAGGACGTTCGATATCCTTACTCAGTATATATTTTTCCAAGCTAATCCAACTGTACCTTTTCAGTTTTTTCTCTCCATGTTGCACCATTCTAGTTTTTTTAGCAACAGTTTCTCATGAGTTCTGTCTTTCTTTAATTGACAACCCTTTATTTGTATAATCTTCTTAATAAGCTCTTTCCTCATCTTTATACAATAGCATATTATTGTATACGACACAGGAAATACTACACTACACCTAGCCAGTCCAAATGAGACGAGAAACCTTATCTGCTCAGTCTTTGCCTTTTTCACAGCCTTACCAGGCTATAGTCACACTGACAGATCAGTTATGGTCATCTTGTAACATTCCTCTGATGTTTTCTGTAGCCAAGCCACTTGCTTATAGCAGAAATTTGTATCAGTCTTTGAATGTAAAATCTTTTAATTGCAGAACTCCATTTGTGTAATTCTAGCTTACAATATATTCAGTTCTTCATGTAGGAAACTTTTATCTTCTTGTGTACAAGCCATACTGCAAAATATTAGCTTGAAGCTCTTTTTTATTTATATAATTTTTTTTCTTATCACTTCATCCCAATTTCCACCAGCATTAAGCAAGACCTCCATCTATCCCTAGTTTTAAGGGGAATCCTGTATTTCACAGAATCATAGAATCATAGAATGGTTCAGGTTGGAAGGGACCTTAGAGATCATCTTGTTCCAACCCCCCTGCCATGGACAAGGACACCTCCCACTAGACCAGGTTGCCCAAAGCCCCATCCAGCCTGGCTTTGAATACTTCCACGGAAGGGGGCATCAACGACTTCTATGGGCAACTTGTGCCAGTGTCTCACCACCCTCACAGTGAAGAATTTCTTCATTGTGAAGAATTTCTTCATTCTTCATTCAACACATTCAATTTCATGAATATGTTGAATTAAGTAGGGAAAATCTAAATCAATCATTCAAACTCAGCACTGCAAAATTATGTAAAAACAGATTAAACAATTATAGTATAGTTCACAGTTTAAAGGAACTTCAGTTTAGATATGCAGTGTAACTGAGGTATAGAGAAAGAGATTTTTCATGAGATGTGTCTATTTCTTACTGAATATTGAAGTTCATATGTGATAATTTCTATATTAAAAATATAACCAAATTTTTATTAAAACTTTTAACTCCAGTAAAAAAATAGCAATGTATCTAAATTGATAAATTTAGATAGAGGAATTATTTAGAAATTGACATGTAAGTAATGATTCTATGGTTCTAAGTGCACATTGCAGGAAGATGAGCTAGATAATTAGCTGGAAGAAAAATATTCTCATCTAGCGACTGATACAGCAAGTTGGGTAACAAAACTATTTCTATCCCATTTCCGCATGGCAACAGTGATGTTTCCATTTCACAGGAGAGACTTGATTCTTTTCATCCCAAATGCATGGAATCAATGAGACATGTACTCTAAATTATCACTGCATCCTGCAGTTTATCTTCAAATGTCGTAAATGAAACACACAAACATACAAAAGGACAGGTACAGAAAATGGAGGAGACTACATTCAAATTCTCAAACTCTTAGCATCACATTTTTATTCAGTGAAAAAAAATACTTTAGCCTATCATCCATTTTCTCCAGAAAAAAAAATATTGGATGTACAGACAGCCACAATCATTACTAAGGCATTGAATCCTGAGAACAGAATTATCAAAACTGTTTCTGTGAAGAATACTGTATAAAATGGATTCAGACAAGAATATGGATGCTTCAGGAATCCTGTGGTCTAATATTTCAACTTCATATCCTAGTTCTTCTAAACTTCTTCTTTTAAAATTTGTGAATTTATTATATCTATGCCTATCTCAAATGAAGCTGCAAAAATAACTTTTTGTTTGTGTAAAGAGAGAATAGGTTACATAAACCTGTGAGGAGATACTACATGCATTATGCTTGAAGCTCAGATTAAGTTAATTTGTATATGTACTTAATTGAATTACGATCAAGGACTGCTTAAAAATATTTGAACTAATTTCCTTTCTTAAACACATTATGAAGATCAAATGACATGGATGAAGTCAATATAAGCACACCTCTAAGGAAATTTGATTTTCCTTAGAATATTATTGATTTTTTAAAGCATTTCTTTAATTAAAATCTCTCACTTTTTGTTTGAATGTCCCCTGCGTCTAGCAAAAAAAGATATATCATCGCTTCTAATGAAATTAAGAACCATTTTGCTAATAACAATTTGCTACAAAATCCAGCTTTTAGTATTATGTCTAAATAAAAAACTTCAGTCCTGAGAAAAAGGAAGTTCTTTTTGACTTGTTTGCTTTATACTGATCAAATATTCTGTTTTCTATTTCTGAAAATATTTGCACGATTTTCTCTCTCGTACCTCTTTTGATATCATGTGCATTGGCTTCCATCTTGAGGCAGATGAAAACCCAGTGAAGGCCAGATTAAGACATAAATTATCTGAATGAAATTATCTGACTATTTTGCACACGTTGATTTGGGGAAACAGTGAGCAATTTAGTCTTGTTAATATTTATGGCTCTGCCTTCCTGTAGAGTCTGTACAAGAACACTGTGAATACTAATAGAAATTAATAAATAGTTGTAATAAATATCCACCTTAAAAATGGATGGAGCCAGATCACCAACTTTTCAACTGCTATTTGCTTGGTGTGAAATAACCTGAGCACAAAACTGTTCTGATATAATTGCAAAGTGCATTTCGAGTGAGTTCTTTTACCTTTGTCTGAGACCAATCAAAAAGAAATTCCACCATTATTAGAAATTACATAGTTAAAAGCTGATGCAGTATAATTAAGAGTCCTCACGCTTGGATTAAGTGAAATTTATTTCCTGGTGAAAGCACTCGAATCTAGAAAGTGAAAGGATCAAGGGAAAAGAAAATTAGATTAAAATAACTCCACTTTTCACAGGTTTCTTCTTTTCTTCGCTTTGATTCCTAGTACTTATTTATAAAGTTGCTAAGGTCTTCAAAAAGAATATTAAATGTACTATTGAGTACACTTAGCTTTTTTTCCTCCTTGTTTTTAGTAGAAAATTTATTTAATCTATGATGTTTCAAGTAACTCAATACAAATAATTGAGAGTATTGTGTCACTCATACTATTGCATCACTAGGTGCAGTGTTTGTCAGTTTAAGAGTGTTGTGTAATGGCTAGCATAGTGAACATGTTCAGGAACATATCAAAGTCTGATTCGGTGACCCCTGGGTACACAGAATTTCTTCTAATTATTGCTAGTAGTAATCAGAACATACCCTTATCCTCCCCTAATGAAGAGCAAACCAATGTTGTTGGACAGTGTCTTCTCCTCCCTTTCTCTTGAAACTCTTCTGGTAGTGAACTTAAAAACCAAAACCATCAAAAGACTCAGTGCAATTTCTCTCCCTCAGGCTAGCAAATTCCTTTACTTCTATGCCCCAGTTCTTCACTCTCCTGTTTTATCGTGAATATATTTTGTATTCTGTCAAAGATCAGTCAAGATCTTCATACAGTGTTTCAGCACAGTTAGTGAAAGGAGGCTACATCAGGCTTGTACGCTTTCTTATCACTATTTTTTTTTTTTTGGCCAGAATATCATTTTTTTGTGCAAAGCTGACCCAAGTCCTTTTTTTTTTCTTTTGGAAGTGTTATAGCCTTTCTAAACTAAAACCTTCAAGAACATGCTCTGAAATAGGAGAAAACATTATCAAAATATAATAGATCTTCACAGTAGTTAGAGCAGATTTTCTCCCTTTTCTCTTCACTTTTTGCCTTCTCACCAGAGCACAAATTATATGTGCTTTCTCCTTGATTATGGCAATTTGCACTTCAAAAAGTTTCTCTTGTGTGAATGATGTTGTCTTCAAATATTATTTGTTGAAATAAGAGAATTCTCATGCCTTCTTATGTGTAGGCTGTACCAGTTTTGGAGGTACAGGAAGCAACTTAAACCAGCCAGATGGAATGCTGAAATTGAGCATACTTTCTCCCCAGCTCTGACTCTCCAGACCTGAAGTCATTTGTTTCTTGTCACTGTGAGTCATGGACTTGAAATTTCAAGTTGTAGGACAGATTCTAAGCTCAGAAAAGCAGAGCATTTTCATTAGCACTTTCAACATATGTCAAAAAGCTTTATATATGCTCTTCAGCTGCTTTTATGTCAGCAAAAGTACTTACGTGTTATTTCGTTCACCAGTATCAGAGAAAATGAATGGAAATTTCAAAGTGCATGATTTTGTTTTCCCAAAAAGTCATGGATATTCACTGTTGAGAGACGAGTCTTCCGGAAACAAACAGGACGAGCTCATAGAGTTTGCAGGTAAGTTCCACTTTATTGTGTTTCGGCAATACAATATACAGCCCTTAGTAGTGCAAGCATTAGCAATCATGCGTGAAAGCATTTGCCTAATTGGCTGTGCTGCCTTGAGCAGTTTCGTGATTGGTGATCACGCGCAGAGCACGTGCTTGTTCTGATTGGTTCGCAGTTCTTTTATCTTCCTGTTTTCTTGCGAACGATAAGTAACCCCCGGCTAACCCCCTGAATCTCTGACCTCTAGTTACCCTTTCAACCTTCACACAATTTTCTCCTCTAATTTGTGTAGCCCGAGTTTGGTTGCCCCTATCCCAAAAATTCACAAACAATGTTTCTTAAAAAATACTTAAAGTGCTGAAATCATACATATGGAATCATAGCATTTGATACATTTTTTGTTTTCCAAAGCTTTGTAGACACGCAAGTTAAGAGAAAACAATACTCCTTTTTCTTTCTTCCATAGTAACATTTTATCACAAACTGAAGAATGGAAAGCGGAACAAGCAGACAAAATAATTAGAGAGGAAATTAGTCTGGGGTCCCTCTCTTTGAAAAAACAAACTATCTGTAGCTAATTCAAATTACCTAATTTCTCAAAATTCATACCACAAGTCGTTATCTATTGTCTCCCAAAAGGAAAATTAATTTGACTGGATTTATGTTCTATTGTCTGAAGAAATGTTTGCAGTACTTTTTTTTCAAACTACAGCTGCTCGTTTTGAATACTAAACAGAGAATACAGACAGCTACAGTTTTATAAATGTACAGTGCAAATACCTTTGAAAATAATGTTTTGGATTATTAGCCTTTGGGTATCTCATTGTGCAATGTGATCTGGTATACAATGTCTTTTACACTTATGTATATATCAGTAGTCATTATATCACAATGGAGGGAAGAACTTTAGAATATTCTTATGAGGAGCTAAAAAGTATTTGGAGAACAAAATTTTCAAGAGGTGACCTTATATAAGTGTGCAAAGATATAGCCTAGTTGAGCAGAGAATCATTACTTCAATTATGTATTTATTTCTCTAGTTGTAGAAGTATGTTACATATTGCTTAATCTGCTGATAGTGTATTAGAATATCACAAATGATAAAATATTAAAGTACTAAAATATTTTAATGATAAATTTTTAAATTCTTTTAGATTGAATATTTCATTTTTCTGTGAAAATCTGTTCTTTGTCAGTGTTTACCTTTAAATCTTGGTTGGATCAGTCAGTCTATTTTTTTCTCCTGAAACAGAAAATCATCTAGGCCAAGGTTTGATGTTTGCTCTTCTTAATCAAAGCTGATACCAGATGTTGTACTTAATAGAGTCCCTTTTAAAACAAAAGAAAACAAATTTCAATGTTCAACATGAGGGAGAAGATGCAAGTATTTGCAAGTATTTGTATTCAATTTTTTCTTCTAAATAATATGCCATTCACATCCTTTTATCCTTGGATTGTTACCAAATGACAATAAGGAAAACAAATTTTATAAGTACTTGAAGTCACACAAGATTTATTCTTGGTAAAAAAAATAAAATATAAATCTACGTACTATGTATTACCTATCAGTTGGAGAGGCTCATTTTTTTTTATTATTTTTGTTATTATTAAGTCACATTCAGCCATTTCAATGTAGTTTTTTTCTGTTTGTATTAATTTGTTCTCATTTCCTCTTACCTATGTTCAAACTGTAGACCTACTTTTTCAAAATAAGGCAGAGCTGATAGAGTAGGGTTCTGTGTTCCATTTATATCTGTAATTTTGTTTTATTTTTCCAAAGGAGAACCAGGAATTCCACCTCTCCACCCCCTCCTGACTAAAGAAAAGAACTAAGTGAAGATACAAAGTTCTTTCTCCTAAATGGATTTTTTCACTGAAAAACTGACCAAATTCTTGATCCAATTTTGTCTTTCTGTGTGTACGTTATGTATATTCTTAATCTGTCACCTGAGTGCCATTCTACCTTTCAATGGAATGGACATGGTTCTCCTCTGGCCTTAAATCTTCTAAAACTCTTCTGTAAGGACAGGCAGTCATCTCCACCAGTTTGTGAGCTAGATCTTTACTGATGATTCGAATCAGAGCCAATTGGTCAAGAGAATTTTACTTGCAAGAAATGTCCTTAGAGCTATCTAAGGTTTTTGTCCTCGTGGCAGTTTAGTTACAGATGCACTGTCCTAAGTATGCGAGATAATGTAGTGTATACGGTTTGACTAGACTAGAGTTTCACTCATTTAATTCCTTGAGGAACTACCAACAATTCAGTCAAATATCATCTTTCCATAACTATTTTCACTTGACTAAAGACTTCTGTCAGTCTTCAAATACTTCTTCCATTAGTTCTCAGTTATCTGCAGGAACTCTTTGTTCCCCTCTCCTCTCTCACAGACCATCAAGGAGTCAAATGAGAGGAAATTGTATTATTTAGGATTTTTTTGGATAAAATTAAAATATGTTGGTTTTATTTTTGTATGGCTGAACTGCTCATTTCATTGATGTGAGATGTTTGTAATTTATCCTTTTCATCTGCCTAACTCAATCTTGGTTTGCAAAAAAATGAAGGAAAAAAAATCCGCACTTCTTCCCTCCTTAACCCATGCCAGATAGGCAAGATTGCTTTTCTGTATCAGTTTATGAACTAGTCACTTATGACTCTCAAACTAGATTCCTGTGCTTTACCTGTGACTTGGAGGCTAGGAGCTGATTATAGAGCAGCCTTTACTTTGGTGAACAGCAATGTGTACTTGTGCCTGAAATTATTGTATCTGAGCTTTAGCAGCCCACTTAGGATCTCGGGAAGTGTTTTTGTCACTCCTATAATTTTGCTACGCAGCCTAAAAATACTCTACCATTTTTACCACTGGTCCTAACAAGGAATGAAACGTGTTAGCTTTCTCTACTTGAATCTTGACGAAATAAATGGTAAATCTGTAGCAATAATCTGTATTTCAATCACTTTTTCAAGAAGAACATTGAAATAATTTCCACTAGCTAAGGTTTTTATAAGAATTTCTTTTTCCTCCGGATTGTCCTCATTTCTCTTATACTAATCTGAGTTTTTCTCTCTTATCTAACACTAAGTTGAGTTTGAGATTGGAATGGTTATTTGGGCTATTCAGGCTATACTGGTTGTTTGACCAAGGATCAAACTTGAAAACAGGCATTAAATTCACTGTATCTACCACAGCTGTTCTGTAAAGTCAGCCTGCTGAAGCTTTCCACCCTCTGGAGGAAACAGTGTCTTGTGCTGACCTCTGTATGTGCAAACAAAGCCACAGCTACAATTAAACTCAAAAATCACTCATCCACTTCACAAGGGTGTTGTAAGAATTCATTAGTTAGTGTTTAGAATGTGCTTCATAACAGTAAACTACTAAACATTATAAGCATGTTAAAGAAAAGTTGGAACCCTTTTGACAGAGTTACTATACTGTATGGGTTCTTTGTATAGATAATTGTAGATGAGATATTCATAATTATATCAGTAATTCAAGCTATTCAGTCTGCATTAGAAAATGCTCGTCAGATGTCCCATTTCTATTATGCATGTCTCCTTGAGTTGAAAATACAGTTTCAAACCAGTCTAATGCTCTAAAATATCTGACTATAACATTAGGACTTCATAAAAGTTCAGGTGTGGCTTTACGGGTACCACCACCCACACTTTGTAAGGTCCTTTTTCCATGGAGTGGGAGTTTTAAATCTACTTCACTACAGTCAGTAAGTACAATTATTTTGACAGAAATTCAGAGATATGAGTAGACTAAGATGAAAAGCATAGAACTGCTGACAGGATATGTTGAAGATAGATTTGCTCTTTTTTGTGAGTGCCTTTAAATGTTGCTTTTTCTATTGCATTTCATCCTTTTGGCTTTAAACAGTCATCTTTTCATGAGACAGCACTGTAGCTTTTTCAAGGAGTCTGTAGCTGAAGGAGAATGGAAGGACTAGGATGAGCACTTACATAGAACATAAATTTCTCTTCTGGTTTGCTGTATGTATTTACAATCTTTCAAATCTAGAAAGGGAATTGAAATCTGGAGTCATTTTTTAACCAACCTGATTACTTTGAATCATATTTACAAAGTATCTATGGAGAATTTTTTAGACTATCTGCTGTAGAAAAGCATAATGTAGTAAGCTACCTTGAATTATTCATTTATTCAGTCAGAATGTAAATTTCTTGCAATCTTTGCTCAAGAATTTGAACTGTCAGAAGGAATACAGTTCACGCCATGAATATCTTGTTCTCTTCCTGTACTAAAAACTATGTGTTTATAATTAAAGTATTGATGCTAGACACAGTATATATGAAGTATATAATCATCTGACATTTTTCAGAATATAGACGGTTTATATATTTGTACTTCTTTAGTTCCTACAACAGCAGCTCAGTGCAATTCTGAAAGCTTGGAAAATCAGCACGGAAGAAGTATAAAATTAGGGCTTACTCCTACAATTTCCAGCCTAGAGTTTTATCAAATGTGCTCCATCTACAATGACCTAAACTGTGCTCTGCCATCTGAGCCTTCATTTCTGGAAATCAGGTGGGAGGAAAGAAGGGGAATCATAGAATAGCCTGGGTTGGAAAGGACTCCAAGGAACATCAAGTTCCAACCTCCTGCCACTGGCAGGGCTGCAAACTTCCAGATCTAGTACAAGATCATGTTGCCCAGGGCCCCCTCCAACCTGGCCTTGAACACCTCCAGGGACGGAGCATCCACAGCGTCTCTGGACTTTGAGATACCTAATCACCATAAATAAGGAAGTTGTTTCTTAAAAAACAACAACAAAAAAAAGGAAACAAAAGAAGAATATATGTTGAATGAAAGAGAGATACTACTGGGAGGTGAAGAGAAAACAGAATTAAATCTGCTCTTCTGAACACCACATGTTGTTTTCAAATAATGGAATTATGACAAATTTGACTTCAGGTTTTTGCTTTCTAAAGATAAACACAAAAAGTCCTGCTGAAAATGTTGACTGCTACCTATGATGTATTTCCCTTCCCTTAGTTGTTCTTAACAACTGTCTTGTCCAAATATGACTGTTAGTAGATATATCTGTGGGAATAATAAATAAGCGCTATTCTACATTGCTGGTAATGATCTAATGAGAAAAATATATTTTCTGATCTTTTCACAGTTAATTTGTAGTTTATAAAAATTGCCATAAGAAGAGTCAGTGGTTTGTTTGATCAACACTTTAGAAAATGGTATTCTCTCCCTCTCCTTGGTCACTATATCAAGAAGATATTTTAAAAGTTCCTACAATGAGCATCAATTAATATACAGGAATATTACACTTTTAAAACCAGGAACATAATTTATTTGGTAGTCTCTGTGAATGGGAGCAATAAAACCTACTGAACAAAACTTTGAGTAAAATCAGAAGATGCTTCATCAGCATTTTTCTGATTATATACCATAACCTTTAGATGAGTAGCCAAGATTAACATCTCTAATATCACATGTTGTAGAAACAGTCCAGTTCCATATTAATATGAATGTACTCACTGCTATTAACATGGAGAAAGGTAAGATAAAACCTGTCAAAAAAAATGTTACTCTTTACAATTTGTACAGGAGTGTTTATTAAAAAACCTGACAAAGGATCTTCAGGGTGGTATAACAGGCTCCAATCAAGGACTGATGTATTATCCTTCTGCAGTTCTGTAATTACAACTTAGTATTGGTTGTAGTAATTAACAACTGAATGATATAGTGTGCTTATAGTGTGCTTTTAGTGTGCAGAAGGGATCTTATTTACCAAAAAAATAAAAATAAAAATAAAAATTTACTAGGTTGCTACACTGTAACTAGATTAATCTTCAATATAAAAAGTGAAATTCAAGAATAGCTACCCTATTTCAAGTAACACAGACCAATAAACATGGGTCTCTGCACTACCAGATCCCAGCCTACTACAGATCTTTTCAGATACTGAGTATCTGGGATATCTTTCCAACGAACTGCCATTTGCTTTCCCACAGTTTTAGTGCAGCAAAGTCAAGGCAAGAGCTGAGCTTTCTTCCTGACCTTTCTTTTGAGACCAGGTTTAAAAAGAGATTCAGAAAGATACAGAATTCTCTAGAACAGATGAAAAAAGTAGCATGCAATACTGAACAGAGAGTAGAACAGAATACAAACAGAATACGAATGTACTAACAGAGAAAAAAGTTGGTTTTCAGGTAGAGCTTTTGCATAAGTCAGAGCAACAGGTACTAAACAAGAAGAGTAACTAAAATATTTGAGGACTGAAGGAGTGTTGGCATAAAGCCCTTATATTTAGCAGGCTGCCTATCTTTTCTCTTAGTTCTCTAAGATGATGTCCAAGACAAAGGAAATCAAAGAAATTAAGAGGAAAGGTGTAATATACACTAAGCAAAACTGACAGACAAAAATGTTAAAATCTTGTATTCAAAATTATAAAAAATTTCTTTGCCGAGTGAAAAATTTTTACATGGCACATCCACAGTGATAGGGAAGACACAAGAAGAGGGGAAAGTAAAAGGGGAAAAGTATATTTTGATCACTTATTTCTTTCTCATTTGATACAGCTATAGCTGTGGCTTTGAAACCATGAAATAAAAATCATTACTTTCTCTGGACACAATTCTGAGAATTTTTCTTGAGAATAATGGTGGATGTAATCCAGCTTTCAAGAACTGAAACATAGAAGATCAGAAATAGAAAAATAAATAGGAAAATAATGCCAGACTGTGAGGATCCTGAGGCAGCAACCAACAGTTATAGGAAGTCCTTATGTGAAAATCTGGGAAATAAGATCTCCCAGATAACTTAGGTCAGTAACAGCAGCCAGTCAGTAGGTCAATATATTCTTCTTCTGAGTAAATAACAGTGTGGCTATAATATGGACAGAAATTTTTGTGGAAATTACAGGATTAATCTGTAGTGATTTGTGAAGACCATTAATAATTATATATTTAACAAAGATCCTTATGTTTCATGTTTGGATGTACAACCTACACAACAATGATCAAAAGCATACTGCAATCAAAAGTATAGTACAATCAGTGCAGAGATTTAGATTAGTTTCAGAAGGCTTTGAGTTAGACTTGTTAGATAAATCAAAAGGACACTTGCCTAGGAAGATGAGAATTTAAACTCCTCCTAGAGGTGAAAGATATCATGGCTGTAATCTTGTGCCCCGAGTTCGGTGCCAGCTGCTACTCTCTCCACCTTCGGGGTTTTTGGAAATGTGTTCAACATTTCAGCCCTGACTACACGCCCAAGACAGCCAGAAGGACATAAAAATCCACAGGTGCACATATAAATTATTTCTTCTAAATCATATGAGCAGAAAGAGGATATGACAAAACCTTTTCCCCATCCCTTTTTATAGCACTTACCCATGTTCAATTTCCTCTCAGTGACAGATCCATATTTCCAGCAGCCTGGGGCAATACCCTGACCTACCCGTTCTTGTTGAAATTCTGACACTGCGTTGGAAGTAGTTTAAGATTTATGGTATCACGAAGTGCTTGAAAGAACAAGATCTGGTGACCCTTCAATGAACGCACTCACTGGAACAAGGTATTAATCTCTGGTCCCTGCTTCTCAGAAGACTTCTTAAGTCTTCTTCATTCATTTAGAATGAAATATTAATTAGATAAAATGCATGAAATTGTTTTGGGGTTCTTTCCAAAAGCGTTCTACTATTAAACCTTGTCCTAGTAGAGCTGTATAGATTCTTGCTACATGTACAAAGCACTTGGCTTTGTGAAAGTAACGTTGTATGGAATGTTAATCACAGCTGAGAGTTTTGACTAAAATAACCCTCCCCAGGATATCAGTGGTGTATTTTTCTATAAAGGAATACTTAGATATCTGCTTAAAGAAGCAGGAAGCATGAAAATTTATACTCAACAATTTCATAAAAATATTTTTTGTCAAAAATTCCAAATTTGCACCAGCTTTTAAAGTGCAGAATGTTAATGCCAATGAGGATTCCAGTAAGCATTTAGACAAGATATTCTAAATACCCTTCCCTGGATCTGAGCTCTGAGAAATACATCAGAACACAAATTAGAAGCTAGGGCATGATTATAATTTTAAAATGTCTCAAATACAAATCTCCTTCTTGATTTGAATGCATGTTAAACGTGAGCTTTTCTGAACAGTATATCTCTTGTGAGGCGACATTTTTATCAGGAAACAACTAGCTTTAAGGAGAGGTTAACATGAATATTGCATCATGTTATCTCACTGTGCATTCTCAAACTCCCCAGAGAGAATTTGGTAGTAAGAAACAAAAGCCCTTAGGAGCCTTGTTTCTTCATCACGTAACATAGAAATATCATAGTCAAAGTATCAACTGACATATTGAAAGGTGTATAAGACATATGAAAAATAGTGAGACACCAGCCAACAAAATCTCTACTTACTCCATGGGCAGAGCAAAATGATAGCAGAAAAATAATTTCTGCCATGTTCTGACAAGAAACTGGTCTGATAGAAAAATGCCCGTTGCTCTGTGTCCAGTACAAATCTGGATGTTTCCTTCCTAGGCATTGTGCCCATTCAAGCTCTGGTGCCAAGTAAAAAGAAACAAACCTATTTATTGGCAATGGTAATACATTGTCAGAAACACAAGTAAAACTATTTTTTCTTCACTGAGTAAAGGCCACAGACACAAACACGCAAGTACACACATTTCCTTCTGGAGCACAGCATGTTTCTGACATTAGCTTGAACATGGAAAGAGGTGACAGATTTGAGAGTTTCCAAATCAAACATAATCTTAACATAGTTGAGGGCATATCTGAAGTTCTGCCTAAAGCTGATGTCCATAAGTGAAGTCTCTTTAATGAAAATAAAGAGGAATTACAACTGAATACACAAAGTGTGTCGCACCTTGAAAAGTACCTGAGGCCATGATATAGATATGGACAGACAGATAACTCCAAAGTAGTATATCCTATGAACATGCAGTCAAACTCTCAAAAAGATCGTGGAACTCAGAGACAAATCCTTCCAAAAGTGATCATTTATCAGCAAAAACAAGTAACCCTTTGAATGCACTATGAAAAATTAACTCTGTTTTACGGTTAGTGCAAAGGACATGGGCAATGGGAAATTTATACACCTCTGAAGACGGATCTCTTCTAACGAGTAACAACTGAGAGAATTAGAAATAAAATATATTGAAGAACAAACTATTTATCCTTCAGTTTTATTTTGTGCACTAAATAGCGCTCCATATGTTAAAGATCATCCAGTAATCTGTTGTGTTACACTTTATAGTTAATGTACATTTTCTTCAATAATTTGGAGTTTAGAGAGGCAGTGTTGTCAGCAGTTGGGTAGCACTCAAATCTCAGTTTTTTTTAGAGACCTTAAAATCTAGTTGCTGGTATTGCTGTAACAAAAAAGAAGGAAGAAACTGACTTAAAACCATGTGTAAGCAGCCAAGGTTGAGCAAGCATCATATTTAATGCAGCTTAAAAGTATCTCAGACAATAATTCTCCTTGGGAATCTTTGGGAAGAGAAAAGGAACAGGCAGGGCATCCGTCTTTGATTAAACCGTTGTTGCCACCAAGTTTTCGAAGTTATGGCTATTGTAACACACGGAAAATCTAAAGACTTAACAGTCCAACTGAAGTGGAAAGTATTCAAATTATTTTTATGCAGATGAACAGCTTGAATAATCTATGGAACACAATACATAGGGATATTTATTCATCATTCACAAGAAACCAGCAGGTTTGCTTTAGCTACTTTGCAATGTAAAGCCACGTTCATGGTGATATCTCTCAAGTGCACAAGCACAAGGGCATGAAGAATGTCCTATTAGCACTGCAAGTGAAATTTTATTTACTGAAATGTTATTAATATTTTCAAGAGATTTACACAGATCCTGAAGTTGCATCTCCATGAGCTGTATCTGTGAAATGCACATAGTGGCAAATAGTAGGAGAGTAAGAATGCGTGGTTGCTTTCTCAAATCGTGTCTCTCAGCTGAGACATTCAATCTTGATTTTAAAAGCCGAAAGAAAAAGGTGGAATACAGTTCATTTTTGTCAAAAATCTATCTTCTGATATTGTCACTGCAAGAGTACTGTTCCAGGATCTGCCTCCATTTTTCTAAGTACTACTTTTCCAAAGCAGAGCTTAAGGGCCTTGAGATGTGGCACTACTGACGAAATAACAGAAAAAGTGATTTCTCCTGCTGAAGCAAACAATGTCTCTTTAGATAATACTAAATTAAGCATGACTCTCTTAATCTTTGTCAGAAGACAGCATCACCTCAAGTCTTTCCATCAAATTAGATTGATTTATAGCTACCAAGAGCACAAAGCACTAGTGTAGATAGCCAAGTGGATGAAGAAGGAGGAGAAATAGGGTATTACCCCTTGCTCAGATTCAGGAGCAGTCCCAGTGAGGGAGAAGATGCCAAAGGTGCCAGTCCGCAGGCAAAAAGAGCAGCAGCATCTCCCCTGCAAGCTGTGGGGAACACCGGGAGGCTCAATCTGCAGACTCTGTGGTAAAGAAGTCATGCAATTAAACAGTGCTTACACTCAGAGCACCCATAAAGCAAGTTTTTCTCCTCCTTGCAGCTGTAAATCCTACTGACATCTGCCCTGAGGTTCCCCATTCAAACTGAAATGCATAAGCTCTTTCAGTACTACTGCTGCAGGCAGTGCACCCAAGCTCACATTACAGTTTTCTTTCAACAGGAAATGCTGGACATTCACTCCCTTAAAATTTGTTTCCCAGAAATAGCTCCATGCTATATAGTTATTTCATCAGTACGAAGATGCTATTTCTTCTCAGACTTTTCCACAGTTCCATCAAATCACTTCCTCAGAGTTTATTTTCCAGTCTTGTGAAAAACAGTTTTCTTTTTTCCCCTCTCCATCTGTGCAAAGAGATTTTCTATCTCCATTTCTGCTCTGTTTCCTAACGTCAGGCTCATTTTCAGCTGTTTCCTTACATGATGTCCATGTTAGTTCTTCCCTTGTAGGCTGTATCACATTTTTTTTGAATCGTGCTGTGCAGGAATGATCTTTTCCCCAGCAGGTCATTCTTGATTGAGATGAGATGCACCTTATTGAAGTTTATTCTTCCAAAAGAAATAAGATACCACTAAGTAATATAAAATTACTCAATCCATTTTAAAAATGCTATAACAGAGAAACCTGAAACAGTCACACATTTTGGGTCACACTTAAAACCAATTATGGTGTTGAAAGTACAGTTGTCAAAAAACAACTGAATTACTTTAGCTAGTACCCGGATGCTTCAGAATATGACATTCAATGCAATATTACAGATATTAATAACTCAACATGAGCCGGCAGTGTGCGCTTGCAGCCCAGAAGGCCAACTGCATCCTGGGCTGCATCAAGAGAAGCGTGGCCAGCAGGTCGAGGGAGGTGATTCTGCCCCTCTACTCNAGTATTCAAAGCCAGGCTGGATGGGGCTTTGGGCAACCTGGTCTAGTGGGAGGTGTCCTTGCCCATGGCAGGGGGGTTGGAACAAGATGATCTCTAAGGTCCCTTCCAACCTGAACCATTCTATGATTCTATGATTCTATGATATTGAAGTATGGATGTATAAAAGTATACAGTATAAGGAATATACTACATGAGTAAAATCAGAGCGTTTTTACAATCTGCTCACATGCTGCTACAAGTTATCCATTACAATAGAAAAGCTGAGACAAAGGGGAGAAGGAAATCCTGAATAGCTGCAAACATAAAATAGCTAAAAGTCATCAAAAATGTCATGCTAAGAACACTCTACATTTTTGTGTTCAAGAGACTTCAGCAATAAAGATCTACAAATGAATCCAAAGACACCAAAGACTCTCTCAGATGCAGTTCTCTGCTAAAACACAGACATATGTCTGTGTCAAATATATAAACAATAGTGTTTTGTTACCAGTGCCTGACATTGCACCTTACCCAGAAGGAAGAACTTTTATCACCAATAATACTAAATACTGGTAATTTCTCGTATTTCCCAAAGCAATTTTCTGTGAGGATACCCCACTGCAGTATTTGCTCAACTGAGCAAGCTTTTATCGCTATTCAACTTTTTTTCAGAGGTGTACAAATGTGCTAGCACAAGCATGCCATTCCAAAGCAAGCATTTTTATAAATAGTTACTAATAGCAAATTTATATGAGAATATAGTTACTATTTTCTTTTTGGCTGAGATTAAAATTGTGATTTTCTTTTCCAAGATGGCCATGATATAGTGTACTACCCCATCTTAATATGTGGCTGTGACCAAAGACTTGAGATGCGTATGTGATCTATACCTCCCCATATTGTTATCTCTAATGGCCTACTTCATTTTTTTAGTTTACTTCAGTAGACTGTAACAGAGCCCCAGTAATTTTCTCTTTGTTTCTAATACAGTTGGGTAAATAAGAAGTATCACATCTCACAATGCTAGCAAGCACTGTTCCCGAAGTGTACTGTTCATTTCCCTCATTCCTGAAAACATTCAGCTAAGCTGGGCACTGGTACATCTTCCCGTAGCTGCCTGCTGACCCTAATATACACACAGTATTCAGACTTTTCTGAGAGACTATGAAGAAAATGGCAAGACAAAAAAGTCCAGCCCAGCACTCAGGAATTTAAAATCTTTGACACAAATTATTGGCAATTCACACTGCAATTTCTCTAATGGGTGTGGAGAGTGCTTAAGTAGCATCATGTTAAACTTACAGTGTTATGTAGGTAGGAAACTATTTTGTAAATGTGTATTTTTGCCAAAGGGCAAGGATGTCAAACCTAGATTTAGGTTTAGGATTACTCACAAGTAAATTGGTGTTGTTTCTCACAGTTATTGTAGGTTCTGAGCAGCACAAGCAACAATTTGCCTCTGTATTATTTTATGTCTGTCTCTTGTTGTCCACTCGTATGTTGAAGCAATTCCAAATAAAATTGATGACCAAGTTTTTTCAAGTAGTGAATGCTACACGGGAGAGACAGGGTTAGCACCATGAGCAAGCTCATGTGGTGCAACTTCTTCATTTTCACTCATTACTTGATGAGTTTGCCCAGTACCCAAAGAATACCTCTGATGTGGTGGGAAAATGAGCTAAAGAACAGTGAAGTGTGGGTGGAAGTGAGTGCTGAAGCCAGGTGGAGACAGAGGGAAAAGTTCTCCTTTCTCTCCTCTGGTTCTCTCAGTCTTCGTGCAACTCATACAAGAGTTTGCCCTGATTGCTGCAGCAGAGGACACAGCCTTTCTCCCACTTTTAGATTCCCAGTCTCTCTCTCGTTCCCTCTTGAGCCTTCCCCCTGTTCTTCACCTCTCTGCCTCCTGGCCTTCTACTCAGGACAGTGTCCCAGAGTCCCTGACCACACCTAGACCATCTAACCATCCCACTTTTGGGCTCCAGGCAGCTTTGCTTACCCCAGGCATCTCCTGAGCAGAGAGAGACCTGAGAGGTGCAGGGGCACATCTCCCACCTTGCCTCCACCTCCAGCTGCCACACTTGCCCTTGCCTGAGCAGGATGCTCACTGTGTTACCAGCATATCTTCTCCTGAATTCTGCTTTCTTACAAGTATATTTCATACCTCAAAGTCAATAAGCGAATTTTAGTATCCAATAATTAGGAAAGTTATTCATGTGCATAGGTAGTAAATAAAAAGAGGAATTTTATTTGCAGAGTAAGTACATTTATAACACAGCAGGTAAAATCTCACTTTTATATCCAGTGTCATTGGATATGCATAAAGTTTCAACAATTATTCCATTGTCTCCAAGAAAGACTTTCCTAACCTGTCAGCAAGACTACAGTGATAAAGGATATTGAAACTTGGCTAATGGAAAACTGAAATGAGAAGAGTTAAACTATACATCAAACACATATATAGTTATATGAAGTGTTTTGAAATTTATTTTAATTTCAATTCAGAATAAAGCCCCAAAGTCTAAATCTTTGATTTTTCTATGCAACAGAATTATCTTATTCTTGACAGTCTAATCCCAGAAGCAAATGAATTTTTTTTTTAAGTGTTTGTGAACTTAAGGAAAATGATGTATATTTACCTTGTTTAAGAAAAGAAGAAGAGATTTGCTGAAAAGATTCATGTTTTCAGTCCTGGTAGGTAGAAGAACTGGGGGAAGATCTTTGCTGTGACATTTCTAAAGCAGTTTCCAGATCAAAGTAATTTGGATGATCTTTAGAACTTTTGGATAGTTTTGAAGTATGACTATCATCTCTTCAGATTTTCTATTTGCACTCAGGGGACATCATTCACTTCTGAAACTATCTAATGAATATAGAATTAAAAAAAATAGAAATTAGCTGATGATTTTTAGGCATGGCTTATGAAGTTACTGTTGTATATTCTACAGAAGTATATGTACAACCGCAAAATGTTCCTGAAAAGCAGAGTTGTAAACTCTTTGTGAAATTAAGATGACAAAAGAAGATATCATTATTTTTTTCTGCTGCAAATCTTCTTAGGCTATTTCTAATAAAGACTCATCACAGATTTTATTCCAGTCTTAAGATAAAGTCTTATAAAATAAGGAGAGAGGTTTGAATTCTCTTGAGGTACATAAAATGCCTTTTCAACTGAATTAGTCTAAAGCAAACAATACCTCTATCTTGGAAGCAAGTCCTGAAATAAAAATCTTGGTTTTGGTGTGATCTCAACCTATTTGTTTTATTCCATACCATTGAAGTATACCACACAAATTTAAGAAAAGTTTTCTCATGCTATTTGGCCAGCTGTAGAGATCATTAGGTGGTACTTACTAGCACTTCTTCATAACATCTGAGCAATTTATAATGGCACACCATTGGTTGTGTGCCCTTGAAACCAGCAGGTGGAACAGTCAGAGCTGTGAGATGTGGACACTAGTCAAGTAGGTCAGGGAAAGGAGAAAGAAATGCTTTCTGGATAAAATCAGTGTACAGGGAGATGGGTGAAATAGGAGAGCGCAGAAGATCACTGCTTGAGCGTGTTCCTTCAAAAGGCTTTACAGGAGTGAGAACTGAGAAAGTTTGACTGAGTGGGAGCTGGCCAGATGACAGAGATGAAAGAACTAACATCACTGACAAAAATGTCACCTAGCAAAGCAGAGTGTGCTGAAAGAGTTGAAAGGCACAACAGTTGAAAGCAAAGGACTTCACAGCGGCAATCAGTAGGAAAGGAAGACCCAAGCAATAGAGCTATGGTGGGGTCAGAGACTGCATGAGGGATGTGAGTACTCATGGAAAATGAGAGGTTGGAGACTGGGCAGCAAAGTACAAAAGAGATACAATGTTTGAAAGCTAAAGAAAAAGGATCTGAAAATTCAGTGTTGTGAAAGAGGTTGTCATCTGCTAAAATCCAATAGCAGTTGAACCAAGCCAGTAGGAAATCTGGAGATGCCCCAGCAGCAGCGTTGAACGTGGTGGCTGCTTCTTCCAGCAGGAGCAGGTAGCAGAAAGTGACTACAACTCGCTGAAACTTCATTAGCCCATGGATTGGGTCCCTGGCAGCAGGGGCTCCAGCTTGAAAGGAAGCCACTATGAACAGAGAGAGTATAAGGGCAGGAGGAGGACCATGGTGCCTTCCAACCCCTGCAATTCTGTGATTCTGTGATCTCTCAATGAGGTAGAAAGTTTGAGTAGGATAAAGGGGGAAAAGGATGAAAAGTAACAAAATCTTTCCACTTAATTAGCTCATATTTTCATTCATATCTCATCTAAAAGACAGTTTTTTCCATGTCAGTTTTCTCTGTGTTTGTCAGGTCTCCTCTGTTTTTCAGGTTTTTTTTTTTTTTTTTTTTTTCACATAGGTTCATCAATCACAGCATTAAGTGGTTTCCTGGATACCATCTGAAAAACCACCTATATTTATGCTGATTTTCATCTGAATTAATATATTTAACTTGTCAAACAGAATTAAAGAGGTATAGCAACTTTAATTACTGTTGAATGTATAGATTTTAGATGGAATTTAAAATGTTTAGAACACAAAGCTTATCTTCAATGTATTAAATATTTTCATATGATGACCAACATTCCACAGTTCTATTCGTTATTCTGTCTGACAGTATACTTATATAACAGAGATGACTAAGAAACAGTGTTCATGGTAAGCCAAATTTCTTAAACCAATGCACTGCTCCAGGATTAATGTTATTGTTACTTTGCATTTGATTTCTTCCTTTTCTAATATAACTACTGTTGGAATTACCAAGGAAACATCTATGCTCAATGTATGCAATTGCTGCAATGAGATGACTCAGGTGTAAACTTACCAGGAACTTAAGTGACTTTCGAAATATTGCCAGATTCTCCCAAACTCTTACAAAACATCTAAAAATATCATAACTCAGGGAAATGGTGACTAAATTTTCACTAAGACTGAATTTTTCCCTCTTTCTCTTTTGCTTCTGGGAATGATAAGCATAGCAATAGAATATGCCATGACAGATAATGACATTTTGTACTGATTCACAAACAATATACGTGTATATACCTGAAGACTCACACTTTCAGTATTGCTGCTTTTCCTTCAGAGAATTCCTCTCCTAAATTTACAACTGGACTTATAAAGATCAATTGCATTTTTAATCTCCTTAAAAGAAAGATTAAACAGATGTTCGTAAAATGCCACTGCCACACACAAACATGATCAAAGTTATTAGCCATTTTACACATCAATTTCATAAGAATTTTAGAGCATGTCAAAAATCAAAGACTATATCCAGTACTAAAGTACATTAATACAAGCAGTATGCCTGTATTCAGTCATCCTAATTTTAATTAGTCAACCCTCAAAGATCACATAATGTAGTTTAATCGCACAAGATCACAAAATTAATTCAATTTTAGATACTTTGTCACTAAGTCCAGTCCCACATCTAGAAAGCATTCTGGAAGTCAGGAAAACATTAATCACCCTGCTGTTTCAACATTGTATGCTACTTAGTACTTGAGTTTTTCTCTGGGAAAACCAAAATTAATATAGGTATTTTTTTTTTTAACAACAAGGGCTATTTTCATCACAGATGATAACACAAATTCTTCAAATACTCATATTCAGAGACTTTAGCATGATGAAGAAAATTTCTAATGTCAAAATTGTGAATTTTTTTCCTTATTTTTAGAATTTATATCTCATTCTTATGCTTTGGAACACCGGCAATTTTGTGGACTATTCTTGGTGGTGTCAGAAGCTGGCTCCTCATTGAAAAGCTGGGAAATTGACTGAGTGACAAGTTCCTCAAAACTATGAGATGATGCTTTCTAGCAGCGCAGAAAGTGGGTCTTGTAAGCCAGGATCTGGACTGCGTGGCAGCTGGCAGCAAAATACAAGTTAAACAAAGTAAATGGGCAGTGCATATAATTTCCTATTTCTGACAATTTTCCAAGTGATGCCAACAAATTAACATTAGAATTGGGAAAACATCTCTATAAATAAACTTGATGATCAAACAGTTTGCCACGTTGTAAATAGAATGTCTTCATAGATATGTAGCTTAAGTGACAAAATATATCAAGAAATGGTAGAAGTACTCTAGCAATATTCTAGTTATACAAAGAACATATCATTATTCTAGTCATTACTGTTGTCTGAACTGTTGTGGGGCATCTCTGACAAGTGACTGATTTTCTCTGGAGCTGTTTGTATTTCAAATGCAACTTCAAGATGAAGCTAGAGCAGAAAAAATTATGAGTTTTGCAAATACTGACTCCTAAAAAATGTCCAATAAGTATGTGAGATACTTTAAGACATGTAAAGTGGCTGCACCTTTTTACTGAGATCTTCATAGATCTTATAAGAATTGAATTTGCTTAACACAGGAGCTTATAAATAATAAGTAATAATAAGTTTGGAAAGCAAGATTTCAATTCATGTTTCATACTGGAAATCTAAGAATCATGCTCAACCAATCAGCAAACAAACAATCAAATATATACTACGTGACACTCTTCCAAGATGAACAGCACAGATTTTGAATGAATAATGAATGCTTGCAATACACTTCTAACAGGCAATCTTCAGAGCAAAAACTGCTCAGAGAAATAATACAGTGAATAATGAATACAACAGAGAAAATAATGACCCATACGTGAACAATTCTTGCACAGAGAGAAAATACCATAAATAAACAAATGATTTGTTATGAGCTATTCACCTAACTGTTCCTACCTATAGAAAAGGACTTATTTTCCTCTGTTCTGTCACTATAAATCTTGAGTTACTTTGGTTATATCCATCCTATTTCACAAGTATACTCAGATTACTCAGATAGATAGTTCTGAGTTACCTGGCACCAGTGTCACTGAAAGATCAGTGTCCTGAGTTACTCAAGACTAGTTTACATTGACTGAGATCTTGGATTGCATTTCTCTCTCAATCTGAGTTTCTGAATCACAGAATTGTAAGGGTTGGATGGGCCTCATTAATGTTAATGATTTAAACTTTACTATCTCTGTAAAGTAAAGAATTGTTCCTTATATTCCTTAAGGTTAGAAAAAATTATTTGACCACCTAGTCTGCTCCCTTGTATGAAGAGGACTGTGACTGCCGGTCACTCCTCTATTAAGCTTAGGAGCTCAAAAAAAAAAAAAAGAAAAAGAAAAAAGAAAAAACCTCACAGGTAATATTAAAACAGAAAATACCTAAATATAAAGGAAAAAAGAAGCAGAGAAAAGAACTCAGAATTTAAACAGTTATCCTAGGTCTCAATTTGTAGAATTTAAATAGTTATCTCAGGTCCCAGAGTTCACCACATAGCAGAACTGAGAATACATTCCAATTTTACAGTAGTCATTAAATCACAGTATCCTTCAGCAGATATCCAAAAATCAGAGGAATGTACCTCCTTCAAAAAGAAGAGAGCAAATTTAATAGCGGATCATGAACCAGGGATTATATAGGTTCCAAAATGCAATTTCATGTTTCACGCTGCTGAAAACTATTTGTTTCAAGCCACAGAGAGTCACTCCAAGTCTTAATGTCTGTACCTTACAATTACCTGGAAAATGGGATAAAATGAACAATTTCAATGCTGTGAATATGAGTTCAGAAAAGGTTAGGGCTTAGGAAAAAGTAGAGCTAAATTAGGTGTACAATATTTACTATAAACTTCCTGAAAACTCTACTGTACGATTTTAACTTTTTGCTATGTTGCAAGAAATACTGTTACATAACGTGGCAGTCTTGCATGTGAGACACAGGGAATGCTTTCATTGTCACTGAATGGTGTTTAAGGACCCAATATGTGATGCTATAAAGGTTTATCTTGAGAAAGAATTTATATATATTAATAACACTTCAATTGCAGGTTATCTGCAATGTGAACTGCGCTATTATAAAATAATGGATTTTCTAGAATGTCACTAAAAGAGAATTTCAGTGCTGACCCAAGGGGACAGATGACGCAAACAAGTACAATATCTGTCACTTTTCGATCATCTCTGTTTTCATACCACAAGATGCGTACAGTGGAGAAAAGTCATGATCACACCCAAAAAAATCAACATTTTACATGTGCACTCCAGTGACTCAGCTCTCAAATTGACTTGAAACCAGTTTGCCTTTGGAAAATCCTCTTTGTTTTTTTTTTGTTTTGTTTTGTTTTGGTTTTGGTTTTTTTGTTGTTGTTCTGTTTTTTTGTTGGGCTTTGTTTTTTAATGTATTGTCATTTCTAAACCAAACATGCTCCCTGAGAATTCTAGTTTTATAGATTTATTTAGTTTATGGGCACAAGACTTGCTTTGAAGAAATATTATGTAATTTGATTCTTTTCATGAATCAGTGATTGATACAACACTAATTTAAACAAGCACCTTTATCTTGTCCTGTTTCTGCATTTATTAGCCATTTATGTGGCTGACTGATCCATATGGAAATGATTAGCTGATGTTATCTTCAAGCAGCTTGCAAGTCCAGAAACTATAAAGTCTAACTGAAATCAAATGTCAACAAATTGCCATGTGGTAGATAAAAAAAATTAACATTATTTAAGATAGATAGTAGACGCATGCTGGACACCTGAGAGCTCAGATAAGCAAGCAGTACTGTCTTTTTTCAGTGCATTCTTTGTGAAGACCTTTGTCTTCCAAAAATAACTAGTGCACTGTGCACCGTGCCTCTGGCTAATCTTAGGCAGTTCAGGAAGTTCTTATTATGCAGAAAATACATATTCTTAGAACGTGCTAACCTTGGAATAGGCTCACTGACTAATTTTCAGAATTAATCTGGAGACATTGCCCAGTTCACTTTGCACAGCAGAGGTATAAACGGTAGGCTGTCTTCCATCATTAATATTGCTAGGATAAATTTTGCTTTTATGGGCAGCTTTTTTATTCTTTGTATGATGTCTCCTTTTCATATCTTTTTGTGCCATTATGCAACAAAAGTGAAAGCAGAACGACAGAAGGAAAAAGACATGGATATAAACAAAACTTCAGTTAACACCATTTCAGATGGTCCCATTATCTTAGGTCAAGCTGGCAATTAATATATCAGGCTGTCATGAAAGAAGCTGTTACCAGACACTCCCAGCTATTTCAGGAAGGTGTTCTCTTTTGAGTACTTCTGACCTTATTATGAAGGATAAGAAATTCTACATCCCTCCACTGGGATCTTTGCTGCACTTCTGAACAGTTTGTGTGAAGCAATGTGAATAAACTGTTAGCAATGTGACTAACTCCCATTTTACTAAAATTAAGTTTATATGTCTAATATGAACTCAGAAATATTCTTCTCCAATTAAGTGTAGTCTCTATTTACATAATTAAAATTAAAAATTATATTTACTGGAAAAAATAACAAAAAAAATTAAAGAATGACCAGTACAATAAAACCAACAAGGTACATAGCATAACACTAGGTGTAGAACATAAAAAATACTATTAATCCAGAAAAAAATGCCAATTCAAATCAATTTAATTTGCATTTAGATATAATCACTTCCAAGCATGAAATGTTACTTAATCAAGTAACAGCTTCATTAACAGTAGTTAATCATATACTACCTTCAACTCATTTTCAAAACTTGGAATTAGTTATTCAAATTATAGCAATTAAAATATCTCAGTCAAGGGTTTGATTCATCTGAAAAAATACTTATGCAAACTCACCACAAATTTACCGATCATTTATAAGAGCCAGAATGTGTCCTGAATATCTAATTCTAAAAGGAAAATACATGTTATATTAGCCAGGTAAGGATAGCATTCTTATTTTTAGAATAACTATAGACTTATTTAATTTATTCAATTAAGACCTGTTTCCTTCAATTTTAATTTATAGGGAGCTTAATTCTGGGATTTTACTGTCACTTTACCCATGCGCATGTCCTGTATCTGTGAACCCATTAAAGCTACCTCTAGCAATTACTTTTTGAGTTACAGCTTCTAGAAAACTCTGATCCCTGAGAGAAGATATCAAAAAAAAAAATCACAACAAAATAAATTTACAGCTTTTATTTGTCCTGAATGCTATGCAGTTGATCAAGACATCCATTTGCCTTCTAAACACAGTATAAAGAAGCAGAGAAAATGCATGAAGCTGCGTTTTTCTACGTATTGTATGATTTATAGGTACTGCATTCAATACAATGTTATATTTTTAATAGCTACAACTTCAGTAATTATATTCAGTAAGTTGTGTTCTGGGATCAAAAATAATTGTTAGTTCTGTCTGCTGAGGATTTTAAAGGGTGGAACAAGTGTATTGTAACACACTTGTGTACATTCAAGATATTCTCATTAGCTGCATGTGATGTATAGTTAGTATCTTTTCTGTTGTGCAATGCAATTTCTATATGCTCCTGTTTTGTTGTGGTAAGTTTAAATTTCTAAATGATGCTGGCTGACAACAAGATTTTTTTTTCTAAATAAATGAAACAATAAGGAGAAAATAGTATTCTCACAGGCACGCAGGGAAGACAATACTGCTAAATATTCAGCAGACTAGTTTTGCTTAGAAGTTTTTCATAGTATCTCAAGTGCTATATAAAATATTTTTGGTGTTCAGTAAGTATTGAAAGTTGCCTTGAACCTCTGATACTTGACTTTCCAGGTTTTCCAGCTTCTTAAAATGCCCTGAACTTTCACCAGTCTTTAGCACAGAATTAAATAGAAGCATGGGAAGAATAGGATGTAGCATTTGTACCTAATATATGGTCAGCATTTCCTTGCGTCTTTACTTTCCGCAGCCAAGGAGACCTGTGCAAGTGGCACATAAACTGCAAGGTTTCTCTTCCCGATAAGGATGTTAAACATTTAATTGTTTGATCCCATGGGTCCCAAGGAACATAACTGTAAATGTGACCCTTCTGCACTCACCTCAGAGTTCACACAAAGAGATAGACCAAAGGGATGGCTAGGAGCTTTTCTAAAAGTATAAGTAAACACCTGTCTTCAACTTAGATTGTTGCAGATGTTATGATCCTTTTACATGGCTTTCTCTAAGATGCTTTCTTAGACTTGAACCCCTGGTCAGTTTGCTAGGTGTCTGTAAAGTTAGGTCCCTTCACTGCAGCTTACAAATGGATTTTATATCAGCAGAGGAAAATTACAGGCATTTTCCAAATTAAAAAAAAAAAAAAAGTAGTAGTAATGACTACTTTCCTTAGCATAATGAGCAAATGTTTCGTAATTAATATACTGTTTAAGTGCTATTAGCAGAGCCATATGATTCTCATTTTCAGTGAAACATGTAAGCACAAAGAAATGAGGAAACAATCCCATTGCTGTCTCTTGCGCCTTCACTCAGATTCTTGCACTTGAGCCTAAAGCTTGTTTGAGATGAAGCACCATGATGTGCTTGTTCTCAAAAAAAAATCAGGTACATCAATTTTTCACTGGGAATTTTGCAGCTATATCCTGGATTCATTTATGAGAAGTAAAAAGTAGTGACCTGAGCATCTTTCTGCTCTGGACACAGTGTGTGGACTGTGCTCTTGCCTGTCTCAGTCAAGCTGTCAATCTAGCAGTCTACTAGACTGTGTGACCTCTGTGTGCCCAGCTGATAATTTAATCTTCCTCAAGCCTTTCTAGACATTTTGTATAGCCCTCTATTGGTCTGTACTAATACTACCCAAAGGTAAACAGGTAAAACTCACAAGTAGCTGGAAACTGCTGGCTTCCCCAGATGAAATGTAAATAGTTGCTAGGGCACTTCTTGCCTTCATCTTCATTTCCCTGTATTTTTATACCTCTGGTTAGGAAATTCATAACTGGTTCTTTTTCAAAAAATGAAAAAATATGAAAGTAACTGTGTAAGTATTACTGTCAACATATTGCTCACTAAAGCCTAAGAAAAAGTTCAGAAATTGATTCCCAGTGAAATTGTTCACAGTGGGAATTTCCAGATATACAAAACTTTTACTTTCAGCATTGTGGGCCAGATTTCAGAATTATCCAGGTGCTTGAAGAATTAGTTGGATATCAGGGATTTCAGCCAGGGATAGTTGCAACTCTTAGGTAGTCCTAAAAAAAAAATAAAAATAAAAAAAAAAAACAGAAATGAACTTTTAGCTATCTAAACACTTTTTAAAAACCTTGCACTGACAGCGAGAACGTTCACCACTTTTCAAGAAGCAGAGAAAATTTTTTTCTTAATGTTTAAAGAATGTAAACCTCAGAGAGCCGCAGCAGTCCTGGACTTCACAGCACAGCAAATTAATGAGAGCTTTAAATTGTATTAATCATTTGAAGTAGATGTACAAAGATTTTATTGTAGACTGCTTTTTTAATGTTTCTTACTATAAAATTATTCACATTTCAAAGAATATTCCATTCTAATACATGTATAAAAATTACTGTAAATTTCTATTACAGTACTTTTGTACTAAATATTATCCAAATTTTGAAGGAAAGATTAAAATCTATAAAAACAAAGGAGTATGTCTTGCTCGTGTTTCTATAATATTTTAATTACCTATGAAACATCAACAAACTATCAAGTGTTTGAGCTGATCTCAAGAAACATTTATTTCCTGTCTCATACAGTTGTGAAAGAATTGCCGTGTGAGTGGCCATTGTAAATCTGAGATCATCCATTAAAAAAGATAAAGGTGTAAGAGAATCTGCTGCTCTTATAGACCAGGGAAAAAGACTACAGGCGTTTGGATTTCCTCCTATACATCACTTGTCATTGCACATTATCTCCCAGTAACAGCTGGTAACATAGACATTGTGCCTCTAGGAAAGTTCACTTTTCTCTCTTCCATCTGTTTCAGTCCATTTGCCTCAGAGATAAAGCTGTTTTGGTCTGTTCACAACATCTTATCCAGATCATAATTTAAAATCCTTCTGTTTGGGATACAGATCATGTATTTTTTTAATTTCCTTTAAAATAGCTTAAAAATATGGATCCTGCTATTCTGTTGTTTAATGCAACAGAGGTTGTTCAGCAATCTATCCTGTATAAAAACAAATAAATAAATAAAGTTGAGAAACCTGATTTATCTTTTCATATCACTCACTGTGCTAAATAAACAAATTTGTCCAGACATATTTCTCTTTAGTGTTCTTTGCCACATTACTCTGTTTTTCCATACAATAAGTACCTCCTCTAACTGAGTTCCAGTTAAAAAGCTTTATATGGCATCATTAACAAGCCACTCATCATCATCTCCTTAACATTATAAGGAGCAAATCTTCTTAAGTCTTTTCCTGGGCATCTTAATCCGGGCAACCTGGCTGTTGCCAACTGCATTATACAATTCTGAGGATGAGATTCATTTACCCACTTTCATATGTTAAGTTTTCTGCATTTTGAACACTTCTCAGAGATTTAAATAGCACTTTTTTGTGATGATTCCTCTGAAATATTGGTATCTATTTTTTTTCCTAAGAAAAACTCTCAGAACCTTAGTAACCTCAATATGAGTATTGATTTTTTATGCTAAAATTAACAACAAAAAAAACATAACTTGTTTAAGACTGCATTTTTCATGAATTATGTATTTAACACGCTAGAGGAATGTTGTGACTGTTTGACTCGGTCCAACATTGCTTTGGGATTAATTTTCATTTCCTCTCTTTCTGAGGTTCTTTTCTTTAATTTTTTCTTTTCTTTTCTTTTTTTCCTAAACGTGCTGAAAGAACTAATGGATTCCCAGTAAACAAAAGAGAATTTTACAGTGTTACATTACTTATATACATTTAAATTATCTAATACAAATAGAGGTATGTGGAAAACAGAAAAGCTTTTTGCAGAAAGTTTCTCCTGGTGCGTTTCCCTGTGTTTTGATTTTTTAGAGGTAATTTAAATATTCTTTTTAACAAAATAGGCAGAGACTGCTCAAGGGAAAGAGGGAAATATGTTTTTAAAAAACAGAAAATAAGATCACAGCTGTTTCTACTGTCATTGGGAGATGACAAATCTTAACTTCATTGGAAGCAGGACAAGGCACTAAACAAAAGTTGTTTCATTTCCAGCAATCAATTTTTCAGAAAGATGAAACTGAACAAAATCTGTCACACAAAAAACCAAAGAAATAAATAATAGAAGAAATAAATGCTGCTACTATAGTACCTACATTAAGTTTAACTATCTCAAAATTCTAATTCTGCGAATTAAGAGTGCTTTATAAATGCATCATTAAATGACAGAATCGTAGAATCATAGAATGGTTCAGGTTGGAAGGGACCTTAGAGATCATCTTGTTCCAACCCCCCTGCCATGGACAAGGACACCTCCCACTAGACCAGGTTGCCCAAAGCCCCATCCAGCCTGGCTTTGAATACTTCAACGGACGGGGCATCCACAATTTCTCTGGGCAACCTGTTCCAGTGTCTCACCACCCTCACAGTGAAGCTGCTATTTCTCTCACCATCCTGGGCAGAATAGATTGTAGATGACAAGGAATATGAAATTGTTTACTTAGAACATATTTACTTATTCAAAATGTTTCTCTCTGGGGGTGGTCTCATGAGCACTCATTTTTTTTAACAATCTAATGGGAGACCGCTCATAAAGTGCTACTCAAACATGCACAGCACACTTAGGAGCAGAGTCCTCAGTGCCTAGAAACAAAGAAAGACAGTTTAAGGCACATTTTAAGATGTATATTATCCTGTCAAGTTAGCAGGTAGAACATTTCTCAAATCTAAACACTGGGAATATTAAAGATCAGAAGCAATTTTCCTATTTAAATAATAGCGTTTGTATTCTAAATGTTTACCTTAGAGCTTGACAGATGGATTATTGGTGAATGGAAAGAGCATTTCTACTTCACAAGGCTTTGCAGTCAAGTCCTAACCAAAAACGTTTTGCAGTTCATCTTTTTCCAGGAAAATTTCATCAATTTCTAGCAATTACTAATTAAAAAAAAAGTATTTGGGTTTTCATGGGTGTATAGATGAGATGTGAAGTGAATTCTGGGGAAGCACACTTGCGCTTACAATGATAAGGTAAACAGGCTGGAGAGACACAAGTGATTGTTTCTTAAATAAGTTCACTGAAAGAAAAACAGACCTGTGGGCAAAAAAAACCTCCTTCCATCTATCCTAAGATTGAGTCTAGGAAAGTGAGGCTGGAGGAACTGAAATATGGTGGATGGAGATGCTCTTGAAAAGTTGATATTCCCCAAAATTAGAACAGATAAGAACAAGATTAAAGCCAAGACTATGATGTACATACCTGCAAGAACTAAGATAACATACCACAAGGAAGCTAAAATTCAGCTTATATGGATATCTTTCTGCAGATAAAGCTTCTGAAATCTTGCAAGACTCATAACTTTGTGTTCTGGGATAGTCTGATGAAACCTTATCATTAGGCCAACACCAAAAAATGTAAAAGAGCTTAAGAAATGGCCAACTGAAAACTTCAAAGCAATTGCCAGTAAGAAATCTTCATCAAACTAAAATATTTCTATGGGTCAATACCACACATAGTATTATCAGCTTAACAAGTCATAGCATTCAGTCGAAGCCAGATGAAATTACATGAGTTCACTAAATGGATCTTAAAAACAACTATTAAGTTACGTATCAAACTATATATACACATGCAAAATGAGCACCCTGCCTCAAAGGCAATGAAATTCCTTGGAGTAATGATGGTGTTGGCTAAATCTGCAGAGAGTCCTGAGTAATGGAAAACATAAACACTGTAAAAAGAGTACAGGAATCATACTGAACCAGACAAGAAACCTGTGAGTTATTTCTAGAGTTGTGTTGCATCAGAGGAGATTCTGAGATGTATAAGAGGAGCAGTGAATATAAATAGGATATTAGCTTTCACATATAGCACTCTGGAGACATGCTTTAATTTGGATTTTCACAGATTTAAAAAATAAAAAATGTTAAGGTAGTTTCACATGAAGCAACAGAAATAATCAGGAAGTCTGCACAAAATTATTATATGGTTAAACATCATCTGTTTGGTCAGCATAAAAAAAAAACTTTTAAAGAATAAATAAATAAAGGTTTAACTATCTTTGCACACTGGGTGCTGATGGGCTTTTAATCTTACTGAGAAAGGCATATGGCTGAAATCTGAAGCCAGGCATAATCAGTTGGAAATATAGTATCTTCTTCTCTACTCTGCCCTGGTCAGGCCTCAGCTGGAGTACTGTATCCAGTTCTGGGCTCCCCTGTATAAGAAAGACANTTGGACTCGATGACCTCTTGAGGTCCCTTCCAACCCCTACAATTCTGTGATTCTGTGATTCTTAGCAATGACAGTGAGTAACCAAGTATGAATTTCCCAGAAATTATTCTTCACTCCCTTCTTTGCACAGGGAGGTTCCTTATATGATTCTATATTAAAAACAGTCAAGAGCTGCACAGCCTATCCTTCCACCTGCCAATGCTGCAACTTCTCCCACATTGAAACAATGGAACAAAACAAGACCTGGAACATTTTCCTGGAAAATGTGTTTTATCTAATATATGCTTTAATTACACTCAAGTTACTAGTGTTCAACACAGGTGTAGCAACGAGTGACTTAAAGGCCTTGCAATGTGCAATAATTCATATGAGATAGCCTTGAGCAGCATGAATCTGTGAAGATAATTTTGTCAGCTGTTAGTCCTTGTGGGATACAGCATCTTTCCAAAGATCACAAAGCTTTTATTTACCCTGGAGTTTCTGAAATACAGGACAGACCCTTCCTTCTGCAACTAGCTCTCTGTCTGCAAAACATTAACCCAATTGAGTGATTAAGGGAAAGTTTTATAAGTCTGTGACAGGAGGATAGCTGACTGCTCACCCAGCATTCTCCTCAACCCAAACTCTATTGTCTTCAGTTTAACTCTAGGGAACATTTTGCTCCATGTACAGATTCGTCCTTAATTCTGAAGCATAAATACGTAAACAAATGCATAAAAGCTTCCAGAGACACAATGAGAAAGGGAATTTATAGTCATTGTACTGATTTCTCTGTGATCTCCAGGCCTCCCAGGCCTGACTGCATTATCAAGATGCAAAAAACCTGGGCTTCTAAAAATTGCATTTACAATGCTCTTCCAAAATAAATTGAGTTCAGATTCATGATAGATTTCTATTACTTTATATTTGAACACAGTGATTGAAAAAGAGCAAGCTGTTTATATGAATTAAGAATAGTTAGGCTCAGTTTTGTGTTTCTATTATGTAGATACTGCAGACAATTCTTCAGTGTCAGCACCGAAATAAATGAAAAATAATGTATTAATTCCTGCCTCTTCAAACTGACAACAACCATCACCATTGGAAACTGCAGGTCCTGGCACAGCGACCTTGAATGGTAGCCTGAGCCTTTTCTTTCAAATGGAACTTTAAATCAGGTAGCAATTATATGATTCTATGTACATGGTAGGTTCTGAAAACAGAATGTGTTGTGCTAGAGGTCCATTTTGTAGGTACACATTTTTCAGGTTTAACTCATCAAGAAAAACACAAGGCTGAATTCTTATGGTTGAAACCTTATTCTTAAAAATAAGATCTTAATCTTTAAGCTCGTTTTGAAACGCTCTGAAGAGCAATACCAAGAACTCCACTGTAGAAGATGATCATGAAGTATAGAATGTTTTTTGTTCACTTGCTTGTTTTTGCAAGACAGGTTTATATATAGCAGTCCATGGTTTGATTTTACACCAAAGTCATGCTAGCTGTAGTTAAGCAGTCTTGAAGCTTAGTATCATCTTTGCTGCAGTAGCATAAAGTAAGAATATGAAAACTATGCAGCATTTTTCCATCTCCCCTTTAGGATGAAGCTGAATAGTCTAGGACTCCTCAACTTGGGAAGGGGACAGATAAGAGGGATGGAGAATGGGCATATTATCAGTCTCTTTCTTATGATACAACAGCCAGTGAACTCGGTGAAATTAGCAAACTCTACTTTTAAAAGTGATTCAATACTTTTTGATACAATGCATTTAAACTACGAAATGCTCTATTCCAGAATGTTATGTGTTAAAATGTCAAGAAAAGAANAAAGAAAAGAAAAGAAAAGAAAAGAAAAGAAAAGAAAAGAAAAGAAAAGAAAAGAAAAGAAAAGAAAAGAAAAGAAAAGAAAAGAAAAGAAAAGAAAAGAAAAGAAAAGAAAAGAAAAGAAAAGAAAAGAAAAGAAAAGAAAAGAAAAGAAAAGAAAAGGTCTTGGAAGATTGACGCATCAGGAAATGATAAACATGATACAGACTGGATACAACAGCACAGGAAGTCCCTAAATTTCCTGTTTTAGGGACGAGAACACTCTACTTGCACACTTTCCCAAACTCATTTCTTAGATTTCCACATCTGACCACTGCTAGTGGCAAAAGATAAAATATCTGGTCAAACTGTAACATCCTTGTTTGTGCTGTTTTATCCAGATTCCCGAGCCCACAAATCAGCTTCAAAATCACACCACCAGCTGCAGTATCCTTCTGAAAGCATACTTATTAAAACAAAAATTTGTTTTGTTAGTTTCCACTGAACATCAAAGAACCTGAGTTCATCCACTGTGAACTCAGAGTAAATTTCTACAATAAAATACGGGGAAATAAATTTATCTATGTACAGAAGAGAGAATATCCAAAGGAGGAAATAGTCTAGTGTCTTTATGCGATTAAAAGCTATTTATGAGTCTTGGGTAAAAAATTAAAAGGAGATATGAGCTTTAGACAACTCAAAATGTGAGAAAATTTTTCAGATTTAAGCTCACTTCCTTCTGACTCAGGCAATTCTCCATTAAAATTTAACTATGATTTCTCTTTCAAAATGATGTGTTTATAACAGGATGGAGAACATATTGCTTAGACAAGTTCAGTCAATGGAATAAAATCAATACTGTTAGCCTTAAAGTTCTGTCTAGCCTGTACATCATAGGAGTTGAAAAGAAACAGGGCCCTTAGAAGAATGCACTTACTACAGATTTCTCTAGAGGCTGGTGAAGGAATGACGAAGAATGATGAAACAGTACATGTACTTTTTAGAGATGATAGCATAATCACCCTCTTCTTTAATCCCATTTGTGGAAAAAAAGACAGTTTAAAAGGACAGCATTTTAAGAAGCATTGTAGAGAAGAACATTTTCTTGTCATTGCTTGTGTATTTCTCTGAGATAAACATTTCTGCTCCCTTCAGTAAACATAAACTTCAAAACACTGTCATGATACTAATAATTTCAATAAATTAGATTTTTTCCCCTAAATCAATTTGTAAAGTCCTCTACAGTTATAACTGAAATTTATTTGGAATTTCATCTTAACAGAATCAATATTCATTGGTTTTCTGAAATTCTTGCAAGTTTTTTTACTCAAGAAAATATTTTTATACTGCTGTATTTCAATAAATACCACAAATTATTTTGAAAAGAAACAAAAACAAAACACAGAATAAGAAAGGAAATTGCCTAATTTTCTGATAGTCCATTCTGCACAGAATGAACAAAAAGCAAATCTGAATAAAAACCTGAGCTTAAGTTTAAAATGCAATGTATATGTAGCTGTGATTCCAAATATTAGCATAGTTCCATGTTTAACTACTAGTATATATAGACTGAGATAGTACAGTTGTTTTCTTATAATGTTTGCCAACATCTCAGTCTCCAACTTAAAGTGAGATGAAGTGCGAGTGAAGTAATAAACAGGCCTCTAGCCATCATATATGGCTTGAAAGAAAATGGATACAAAGAACAAAGAAGAAAATGAAAGTGTTTTATGTTTTATGCCTTTCCCATGTAAGCAAAGTCGAATTTACAAGTGAGAAGCACAAAGTGAAATAAGAGAGTCAACATGAGGTGCTGAATCAAAAGGCTTTCTCCAGAAGAACCAACATCAGTAGCCAACAAAGCCAACAAGAATATCTTTGCCTGAATGATTTGTTCCTTACCCAGCTCTTCTTCAAAAGGCAAAGAGTATGGTTTGCAATCTTGTATTCTGAACAAACTGAGGAATTGTTAGAAAGAAATAGCCAATATTTTGGTACTAAGAGTGAAGATTTGCCAGCTCTTGAACCCCAAATAAAGAAAAATCAAAATGACATAGGCAGAACGATTGGAGGTAGGAAATCCCAAGCTTCTTGCAGTGTTGAGGAGGAAAAATCCTTAACTACATAACATATTCTGCTAACTATAACGTTCAAAATCTCCTTTTGGTGAGCTTATTTATTTCCTTTTGGTTATTTTATTTATTTATTTATAGTATTGCCAGTGGTTATGTTGCTCAATAATCCACAGCACTTCTTTTTTATGATGTGCTTATAACCTCAGACGTGTGATATTTCAGCATGATGGTTTCCTTTGCAGATGAATCAAGAACAGAAAGAAAATCATACCCCTTTCCCATTAAAAATATCCTTTCAGTGTCATGTTGCAAGCTTTATGAAATAACAGCTCTGCTTCTTTCACAATTAGAAACTTGTGAGTTTACATTCCGTAAAATAAACAGTATGAAACTCAAAATGACAAATAATTACAAATATTTTTGTAGATCTCCTTCAACATTGAAGACCAATAACATTTTTGAAAAGGGAAGCAGTTGTAAAAGAATAAATCCTTGAGGGAAACAGCCAATATAAAGGATTTAAAGTTGACTTCAAAATATAGCTCTTCCTTTTGCTCACTAATGAACCATAAAATATCAAGTTCCTCACCTGACAGAAACTTACTGATCTACACTGCAGACAATGCATATAGAATAAAAATTTAAATATAGCTAATATTTTAGTTTTTATAAATACCATGAATAGTTCATTGACAAATTATAATTTTTTTTTTTTAATCAAAGAGTTGCCTTTGTACAACACAAATGAGTCTGTGGTAGTTTAGTTTTCATAAAACATCTCTTATGCTCTCCTGAAAATACATAACCCTTTAAATATATATTTATGCAAAATTCTACCCAGAGAAGACTGTGTGCAGCTTCCTAACCACTTCTTAGCCTCACCCTTTTTGAGCATAAATCTAGTTTGGAAATCCCAGACACAGGGAAAATGGGATTGTTCATTTCCCACACTATGTAGACTATGACCTTTTTTTCCCCAGAGTATAGAAAATCTGGAGAAATGAATTATTCTATCAGAAAAAAAAAAAGTGAAGGTAGCTTGAGGCATAGATGAAAGTCATTGACAGGATGCACAAGCCCTGGGAATGGTGTGGGGAATGGCAATGGGGCAGGGGTTCCATTGGGACTGGTGACAAAGAAAGGATCATAGATCCAAATTCAGGGAGAATCTGCAGTAGATACAATGGTGGATTTTTTTTCTTCAATAGCATAAGAAAAATAATGCCCTAGACTGGTATGAAGTCAGAGAGGGTCAGAGATCAAAACAAGGGCTGAAAGTAAAAGGTTCTATTGAAGAGCGAGAGCTGCGGCTGGAAGGTAATTTCTGTTATTGCAACGATTTGGTGTGTTAGGAAAAAAAAATGTCAGGTGACTGGGGACTGAGTCTTATTCTGACCAGAGAGCATCATCCAGAAAATCTGTGCTGTTACACCTCACATCTGATATGATTCTGCCCTTCCTTTCATACATATATTCTGCTATTTTGATAAAATCCTCATTTAGTTCTAGTGAGATCTCAAAAGAGGTCAGAACTGGATAAGCTCCGTGTTAAGGAACACATTTCGTTAAAATTAATGTTGGACTCAGAACTAGAGTGGGAAAATGGGGAAAATGAGAAGAAAATAAGACAAAATACGATTATGTGTCTCATTCAAAAGAGTGGATGGTTGTTGCTGTACGTGTGCAGGAAATGGATCCTTAGAAATTATACCACTATCACATAATGAACTACAACATTTTACCTCTCACATAACATAAATTCCATGCCATATTAGTTGGTGCCATTGGAGAGAGCTGTCACGCTTTTGAATGGAGCACATCCCATGTGAGTATGTCAACATACAAGATCTAACTGAATTCAAGGTACAAAAAAGGACACTCCGTTATAAAGGCTGATTACAGGAACAGAAGAATATTCTCTCTCCTAAAGGCATGAGAGGGATATATTAAATTACTTCTCACTCATCCTTCTTAAACTCTGTCTGAGAGACTGTGTTCATATAAAAATATCAAATGGGAGGTCAAAAAATGGGCAAAGTACTTTGCAGTATTTGCTGAATTTATCAGACATGAATGTTTTTATGTACCTAATGATTTTATCTATGAAATGATGTGGTAATGGGTGATCATGAATAGCAGAAGACTGTAATTACTATCAATGAATATCTCAATTCTTTCCATGAAACTAATGATGAAACTAATGCAGAATCTACTACAAACAAATTACATTGTATTTCTATGTGCCATTACTGTGAAAATAATTAATTCCCATTGCTTCTCTGCTTATCTTGAATTATTTCTAGGAAGAATGCATGTCTTTAGCTGTCTTGACTATCATCATTATTCTCACTTCCACCTAACAAAATACCATTTAAAACAGTCACATATGTAGAGGTATAGCTATAACATTCACAACAATGTTGTCTACGTAAATACTAGGAGAAAATCTTTACATAGGTCACACTAAAAGTAATGCCTCCTATTTATTTCTGTGGAAACAACAACAGATACAAAGAGCACAGTAACACTAGCAGATAGAGGAAAATCTCAGCTACAAAACATTATTTTTCAACAGTCACCACCATTAGCTGTGCATTTTCATCAGCAATGCACAGGAGCCTGCATGCCACACTTGTGAAAATCTGCATGACTGTCTAGAATGTGGTTTGTCTTTCATGTCACTGTTGCTGCTGCTGAAACACACCACCCACTACCTCACTGTGCTGACATCCACTGTTTAGTCTCCATAAGCATTCTGCAAGCATTGATAAATGCCAACAGGTGCCATTTTTTCCACATGGAGGAATTCAGTTCCACCCCTTTTCTTCATCCGCACTTCCATGTCAGGAGCCATTGTGTCAGAGTGCCCCTCTGCTGCCATCTGTCACACGGCAACAATACGTAACAGAATATTGTAAGGAAGGCTCAATCTCCACTGCCATACCACCATCTGCCTCTGGTTTCATGGGCAAACAAACATACTAAAATAGGAGGCTTTACTTCTGGAGCTTATATTACTCTTTTAAAAGTAGAGAAAGATGTTTAATGACAAAAGCACAACTTTGAAGTGACTACTGCTACTTGCTGTAATTTGTATAAAGGTCAAACACAAGAACAAATGAGCATGAACTGAATGAGAAGTAGCTCTACCCACAATATTAAACAAATATACAAATAATATTTAGAAAATTTTATTCTTGTTTTAAAGTATTAAGTATGAGCTTCAAAGATACTTTTTATCTTTGTAGAGTGGAAAAATAAACAAAACAGAATATTACCAGATCATCGGTGCTATAGCATAGAATATTTCCAAAGAGAAAGAGAGAGGCTGCAATGGCATGCTATTTATTTTTATATACTCAACTTCAATCTTGTGACACGGATGATGAATCACTCATCCATCACTGTACGAAGCAAGTCTTCCTGCTGAACCAAATTATAACCAACAGCGGCTTTAGCAACTCTGCTTAGTAGATTTAAGAAGCAGAGAGAATGTGATGAATAATGGAAACTTCTCTACAAACCAAGTCCTGCAGCACTGTGCCGTAGATAGATCTTAGACTGAGACTTGAATTCTGAGACTGGATTCCTGGTTATGCTTCAGTACATTTCAGAGGTATGTGGAAGAGGTAGGTACATAGTTCTTGTATGAGCACAGGGGAAAACCTGCAGATGTTCTTATTTCAGTGCTTTCCCTTTTCCATTTCAGTACCTTAACTGCAAAGATATTCTTCTTCCTATCATAACTTCCATGTTTCTAAAACAGAAGGCTCACAATGTGTACACTGTGTATTTTATGTTATTACACCTAAAAAACTCAATTAATCAGAGGCTAGTCTAATCTGCTATGTCAACAATGAGAGCAAATAGTAAATTTAGTAAGTAAAAAGAAAATTAGAAGAAAAATTGCTACATAGTTGTGAAACAAGAAAATAACCCCAGACATTCAAGAATAGCCAGAGGCTCTTTTACCTTGTTTACCCAAAAGAAAAAAAAAAGACAGGGTAGTGCTTCTCAGCCTTGTCTCAGTACATGAAAAGCTTTAGTCTGATTAGAAACATTTGATTACAGGTAAATAGGCAAATATTTAAAGCTGAATCCCAACACAATGCTAATTATGAGAGAACTAATCTTACCATGTTATACACAGAAAATGTAATTTGTTAGTGTGTGACAACTGTGTTATATTTAAAATTGATTTTACACTGAAATAAATGTAAATTTCTTGAGAAGGTAAGTTTACACTTCTGGTAATAAATACTTTCACATCCAACATCCATGAAACGTCCAAGGAGTTCAATTGATATCATGCAATGACACTTATTTAAACCATAACCAGCCTCAAACAGTAAATAGGAAATAGCTCTCCTTTCCATATTTCCTCCCATTCTTCACCACCAGTGGGATGCTTTGAAGAAGACTAAGGATACTTCTTCTTGCTGCTACTGTCCTGGGAGCTCCACGCTTCTACAGCTGGCCAACTGCTTTTAGCCTGTGGATATTGCTTCTTGTGCAATCTTGATCCCTTAGGGACTTTATTCAGCTAGGACCCAAGGTCTTCTTACTTTTTCCTTTTAACATTCCCTGTGGAATTCTTGGCCCCCGCTTGGGGCCAAGAGATCCATTTGTACTCTTTTTGTTCTCTTGTCTTTTTTTTTTTCCTCAGAGAGGAATTACTCAGGAGTATTGCCTCTGCCTCCTGTAGTTAGTTTACTGTATTCAAACACTTTTCAGAGGATCACAGAATCACAGGATGATTGAGGTTGACAGAGACCTCTGCATCCCTCTGGCCTGACCCCTGCTGCAGCAGGGACATCCAGAGCAGTGAGCCCAGGCAGCTTCTGAAGATCTCTGAGGAGGAGGGTCCACAGCCTCTGGAAAGCCTATGCCAGTGCTCCATCACCTATACAGTAAATTGCTACCTGATTTTCAGACAGAACCTCTTGTGCTCCGGTTTGTACACATTGCCCTCTTATCCTGGCACTGAGCACCACTGAGAAGGACATGAAAAGTTCTGAACATGGAACGCTTTTCCCTGAAAACTGAGCTAGTCCAAGCTCAGGTGTAAGGGAAACATGAAGTC